>JAKGSA010000573.1:128792-159585 GCA_033558755.1 Philaethria dido
ACTTACCATCAGGTGGTCCTTCTGCTCTTTTGCCGTCCGTTAAAAAAAAAAAAAAAAAAAAAAAAAAAAATTACATATCCGTTGCTAAGGCGAACCGTAAACAGAGTCTTTAGTTACATAAAAAATGACGCCTCAGAACTATTAAAAGGCCTTACGAATTTTCGATCAGGTCACATGTTCTGACGCAAGTTTAACACTTTTTACCCTACACAACATCACTAAAGAAATTTTCACTTTAAAAAAATATCAAAATAACAAATAAAATAAATATACAATTATAAATGAATAGATTAATAATAACACTCGAGTTACAAAACTAAATGAGGTCGTTTCAAAAGGTAGTTTCTGAGAAACTGCGTTTTCGATGTGTGCCATTTCTTACTTACTTACTTAGTATGTATAATTTTAAGTTAAACTGAAGTTTTTATGAGTATGTAATGTAAGTGTTCATTACACGAACACGAACGCAGCACCATTCTGTTAATCGTTTGGACTGAGGACTTTGAGTGTAAGCTTTGGTATATGAGTGCCGATGTTTTATACTGGATGACCATACAAATCCTATTTGTGTACTAATGTTAAATAAATAGCGCTAAGGTATGAAATTTATGTAAATAATGTATGTATGGAATCTAGTATGAGGAAGGCTGAAAGATTTGATAGTTAGTATAACGTTACAACTTTTTTATAATAGCTTCACGCTGTATCCCGCATATAGCAGGGTAGGCAGAGGAAACTTGAGAACCTAGTGTTAAGACACTCCGTTCCCTACTTGGCCGAATTGAGGCATTGCGTGCTGAGTGATGCAACTCAACGCCGCAAGAAAATGGAAATAATATTTAATATATTCATTGCTTGGTCTGGGAATCGAACTCACAGCTATCGTTTACACTCTGTTCACTGCTTAATACCCTTTTTTTTAAGTTTCACGCTGTATCCCGCACATAGCAGAGTAGTCAAAAATAACCTGAGAACCTAGTGTTAAGACACTCTGCTCTATTAAAATTTCCGTTCCTCACTTTCCGCCAATTGAGGCATTGCGTGTTGAGTGACGCAACCCAACGCCGCGCTTTGCCTTATTACCAGAGCAAGCAAATGAAAATACTAAATATTATTTAATATTTTCATTACCTGGACTGGGAATCGAACTCAAAACTACACTATATGCCTAATATCCTAAAACATAAAAAAAAACAAAACACAAGCTAAATGAACATTTATATAAGCCATATTGAAGTATGCAGAGAAAAGCGAAATTCTTTAAGCGCATATAAACCCTTTAGTTCAAAATGGCGGCTAAACAGAAGAACCACTCGTCACTTCGCTGGTACGTGTCGCGACAGACACTTGCGCGTGATAAAAATATTAAATTGTATAGGTATTCCCCTCTAGTGCTTTTTTTTTTAAATGAGACTAGACTCTAGGCTTTTGAGTTTCAAAAGTTAGTCTTGTATATAGATTTTAATTTTAATTTGTGGTTTTTAAGCTATGAATCTGTTATTGTGGTGTTGATAGGTTATGGTTGGCAGTTCGATTCCCACCGAATGACTATATTTATCATTATTATCATTATTGTCCTGATCGTCTATCGTAGCGCAGAGGCACAAACGTGCGATTGTAAACGTGACAGGTTGTGGATTCGATTCCCACTCCAGGAAATGGATTTTTTCATTTCTTGAGTTTAGTATACAAGGCGAAGCGCGGCGTTGAGTTCCGCCACTCAGCACCCAATGTCTCAATTCGGCTGAAAGTGGGGATCGGAGTGTCTTAACACTAGGTACTCAGATTCCCTCTGCCTACCGTGCTATATGCGGGATACTGCGTGAAGCTATGTATGTATGTATTATTGTCCTATATTTTCCTTGGTAAGACAAACGGTGGCATAGAGTTCTTTTTTTTTAACTTTACGCTGTATCCCGCATATAGCAGGGTAGGCAGAGGGAACCTGAGAACCTAGTGTTAAGACACTCCATTCCCAACTTTCCGCCAAATTGAGGCATTGCGTGCTGAGTGACGGAACTCAACGCCGTGCAAGCTGGCGTTGAGTTCCATTACATCCATTACAATACGTAATTTATCGAATTTAAGCGGAAAGTGTAAACTCTCTTTAAATAAAAACGTTAAATTCATTTAAATATATTCTAATACAGTAATGATGAAATCGTGATGCAGATGGGAAGTGTTTATTTTTTGTAATTAGATAGATGTTTGATCGCTTCAAGCCTAATATATAGTTTTTGTGGCCTATGATACCACAAACTTGTCTAGAAGATAACCGATGATTCTTAATTTTTTATTGCCATACCTATAGTAGTCGTATGAATCTCGTTCGATA
Source organism: Philaethria dido (assembly GCA_033558755.1). Taxonomy (NCBI): domain Eukaryota; kingdom Metazoa; phylum Arthropoda; class Insecta; order Lepidoptera; family Nymphalidae; genus Philaethria; species Philaethria dido. Next base: position 131,128 of record JAKGSA010000573.1, read on the forward strand.
ATAATACAGATTTTAACAAAAAACGAAGAAAATTCACTAAAAAGTTACATTTTTATGAATAACTCAATAACCATATGTCAGAACTTAACTTAATTTCAATGTGACTACATCAAAAGCTCTAGCTATCATATAACAAAAGACTTATCAAAATTGATTCACCTATAACAACACAGTAACACAGAAAAAACAATCGAATTGATACCCTCTTTCTTTGAGTTTTTTTTAGCTTCACGCTGTATCCCACATATAGCAGGGTAGGTAGAGGGAACCTGATAACCTAGTGTTAAGGCACTCCGTTCCCTACTTTCCGTTGAATAGAGGCATTGAGGGCTCGGTGGCGGAACACAATGCCGCGCTTTGCCTTGTTACCAAACCCTGAAAATGAAAATACTAAACTTACATTTCCTGGAGTGGGAATCGAACCCACAACCTGCCACGTTTACAGTCGCACGCTTGAGCCTCTGCGCCACGACAGGCGTTAACAAAAATAAAAATAATAATTCAAAAAGATGATGCAAATATCAACCTCGCTTATAATGAATAACCTATTTCGATATACGTAAATGTAGTAACTACCCACTGAAAACATTTCACATTATTAAAGTATACAAGTGGCTTATTACTAACGAGTGTACCATCAACACAGTTCGTGGTTAAATAAAAATTTTGATTACATGACAGATATGAGTGAAATTATCGTGTTTTTTTAGCTTCACGCTGTATCCCGCATATAGCTGAGTAGGCAGAGGGAACCTAGTGTTAAGACACTCCGTTCTCTTTTAACATTACCGTTCCACACTTTTCGCCGGATTGAGGTATTGCGTGCTGAGTGGCGAAACTCAACGTTGTGTTTTTTATGGGCATATATAATAAATAAATTCTAAATAATATTCAATATTTTCATTTCCTCGCTCTGGTTACGAGGCAAAGCGCGGCGTTGAGTTCCGCCTGAAGTCAGAAGGTCTTTATAATATAAAGATAAGTATCTTCTGACTACACCGCTAAAGACAAAGCGTGAAGTTAAGTGAATAAGTAAGGGAATCCAAGAACCTAGTGTTAAGACAGTCTGTTCTCTTAAGATTTCCATTCCCCAACTAGATATTTTTCGAAGAGAGAAACAGAAACCTAGTGTTAAGACACTCCGTTCCCCACTTTCCGCCCTACTGAAGCATTGCGTGCTAAGTTGCGGAACTCAACGCCGCGCTTTGCCTTGTTACCAAACCCAGGAAATGAGAAATTCATAAAGTGACAATCGAACCCACAACCTGTCGCGTTGCACGCTTATGCCTCTGCGCCACGTTAGGCTTTCTAAGTTCATCATATAATATATTCATATCCATTGTCTTCTTATCTACATCATCACAAGCTATCACGTTACGCAGTAAAAGGCAATCGTGTTTTTGCTTAACAAGCGTACCAAATTATGACAATTATTCAATGTTGCCGTGTTATCGGCAGTTATAAAATCAGGAGGGTGTGGGGGGGACCTCATTAAGGTGCAGTGGGGGTAGAAATTCGTTGATGTAGTTAAAAAATTTTTGGAACAGAAAATTGGGAGTGGCCAGTTACCGAGTTCCACTTCAATGAATGAAGTTAGCATTTTGTTTGTATAAAACTTTGCCTGGATTATTTGTTAATTGTGACACGATTTTGTCTTGTTTTTCGTTTGATGGCACTTGAAGAAAATATTCGGGTTTATTGCAGAGTAAGTAGAGAGAAACGTAGTGTTGAGACACTGTTCGCCACTTTTTGTCTGAAATCGAGCGTATAAAATCTATATATAAATACGTGAAGCAAATTGTATCCGTTTTTACGAAAATTACGCGGACTGAGTAGCATGAAACTTGGCACACTTATATTTTTTATAGAGAAGGAAAATTAAATAATGCATAAAAAGTATATTAAATTAATAAAATAATTATTACACTACCATGAATGTCAGACATTGTCCTCTAATAATTCTTATACTAGGAATTATTGTTTACTTTTTAATTTCATTAGATACCTACAAAAAAATGTTTTTACGTATTTATATGTATGTGTGTGTATGTGTATATATGATATGATTATTTATTTATATTATATATACATATATATATATTTTTGAATTCGCATATTCGCATAGAATTATATTTATTTCCTTTTCAAAGAAGGTCGCTTGATAAAAAAGGCTGGTTAGCGTTAAGCCCCTTATACATATTTAATTGTATGCAATAAAATATTTAATAAAACAAGAAAAACGCTATTTTTCTATATATATATATATCCCATATTAATGTCCAATTTTAATACAAAACCATCTGACACAGCACACGTGCAAAGACAACCAAAATCCGATCTCTGACAGCAGACCCATATCAGCAACTATCAACTTCAAAGTAGGACTAATTGACTAACTCGCCACGCTCCGCTGGATGCTCCAGAAAGGCTAATGCTCTTACATCCACTGATCTTTGGTGATGCTTGAATGATTTTTCATTTAAAAGCCAGTCATAACTATTGTTGTCTATATATTTTATGTGTGGTTATAATTGTAAAGTTTAAGTTAAAATTTTATTGGAATGATACCATTTTGTCTTGGCGCAGAGGCATAGGCGTGCGGCTGTAAACGCGAGGTTGTGGGTTCGATTCCCACTAGGAAATGTACAAGTTTAATATTTTCATTTCCTGTGTTTGGTAATAAGGCAAAGCGCGGTGTTGAGTTCCGCCACTCAGCATGCCATGCCTCAATTCGGCGGAAAATGGGAAACGGAGTGTCTTGACACTAGGTTCTGCGGGATGCGGTATGCGGGATACAGCGTGAAGATAAAAAAAAATAAAGTTCAATTTTTATTGAAATTACACCATTGTGGCGCAATGGGATAACGTCTTAAACGAATATTAGTTGTACATTTTATACACATTCGGTGAAATAATTTTAATTTCTGTTGTAGTAAGAAAGCAAGCGCGGTGTTTAATTCCGCCACTTAGCAAGCAATGTCTCGCGACAGATCAGCGAACGAAGTGTCTTAACACAAGGTTCTCTCTGACAATCCACAAGTTATATTCATTAAAGACCAATATATAATATAACTTCTGTCGTGGCGCAGAGGCACAAGCGTGCCGCTGTAAACGCGAAAGGTTGTGGGTTCGAGTCCCACTCCAGGAAATAGATTTTTTTATTTCCTGTGTTTGTAACAAGGCAAAGCGCGGCGTTGAGTTTCGCCACTCAACACGCAAAGCCTCAATTCGGCGGAAAGTGGGGAACGGAGTGTCTTAACACAAGGTTCCCTCTGCCTACCTACTTTATGTGCGGGATACGCGTGAAGCTAAGTAAGTAAGTAAGTACCAATATATACAAATATAATGACTTAAATATCACTCTATAAAATCGAAAAAGGCTTTAACAAATGATTAAACAACGTTTCAAAAATTCCCCCATCAATATTCCAATCTTCATAAACTAATTACCGAGCTGGCAATAACTTAATTTTTTTAGCACTACAATTTTTAGCCCCACCTGCCCCCGTGGGCGTAATAAGGCGTCGGTCGTTTCACGTTACTTGGTCCGCTTCCCGAGGCCGGATGCTCGCCCCAGGTTTATGGTTTTCATTAATGAAGAAGGCTTTGGGGGTTGATCACTCGAGCCTGTATCGAAGCTTGATCATGGGGTGACTTGAATAGTCTATAATATTTTTAAAGATAAGGGACGCCATCATTATTATCTCGCCTATATCATTCAATTGATGGCTTCATTTGCATACGGTTAATGCGAACGCTTGGCACGTAGTTATTGTAAATTTTATTAATTTCATTAGGCGTTATGTTATATATTGTATTTATCTCGAATAAGTATGGTAATAAGTGTTTGAATTGTATATTTAGGGTTATTTTAATAATTTCATAGAGAATTGAGAAAGTGTTGTGCGTTTTTGTATACTTATAACACCGCGAAACCGCCGCGACTCGGCCCCACCGTCCATCCCACCCGATCCTTTATTCAAATCGGATAACGCGCCATTTTCTTGCACGTTTGAATTACAAATCGGAAGACCGTTTCTTTCGGATTTAAATTCGGTACTCCCTCTAAATTGCCAGTTTGATTGCCGCGTTTTAATGCCACCTCCGAGTTTTCTCATCGGGATTATGGAAAATTATTAGCAATGCGATGAGCAAAAAGTGTTAGTCAATTTTTCAAACACAAAAGATGGTCCTGCGGAGCCGAATGATGAGTTCGGACGTTTGTTGTTTCTGTTTCATCTTGATAATTAGTTATTGCAAACGGAATAGATTATTAGACGGCTGATGGGTGTTCACGCCCACTAATTATACGTCAAACCGCCCGAATAATTAGTCACGTTAACATCGATTTTGACGCACCGCTTAGAATACTACTAAATTCTGTATACACAGACATCAGACAATACCACAAATATCTAGCGTCTAGCAAATTGCCACCAATATTAATTGCAGCTAGATGATTAATTCAAAATGTTTAAAAGCAATAGAGTCCCACTGCGGACATTATCGTCTTGAAGACGTCGGGCGTCAGGGTGGTATTTTTTTTCCGAGTCGTCAGATAGATTGGATGACACTCGATCTCCCCAAGAGGACGAAATTAAAACGGCGGCGATGAGCCAAGCCAAACGAGAGGCGAATTATTTTCCGTTGAGTGATTCTCGGCCATAAAATTTGTGATTGATCAATTCATCCGGTGTTTCCATTTCCTCGTAATGAAGAGCACGTTCCTTGTGGACATTTTTTCACTCCCTCGACTCTATTTTTCCGCCTGTTTTCGCTTTACTGGATGTTTTATTAATTTCACAGTTTTTACGCTTCGTTATGGGGTTTGATCAAAAACTAATTTGTTTGATGATATCCAAATCGAAATGTATTCAGTGTCATTTGAATTCATTTCAATGATTTATATCGATATTTTTGTACTTATAGTAATAATATTTATTATACCAAACAGTAATTTAATTAATATTATCGTAATTATAGTTGTGCGTAACTACCGGCTGACTATATTTATAATATTTTACTTAGATACATGTACATTGCGTGTTGAATGACGGAACTCTACGCTGGGCTTGTTTTACCTGAACTAAAAATGAAAGCAATTGATATATTCACTTAAGCGGAAGTCGAACTCACTACCACTTGTGTTTACAGTCGAACGTTATTCCAATGCGCCACGATGGCCTGTGATTTATTGATATGAGTATTATTGGTTTTTGATCAATAAGATTATAAATACGGCATTTAATTTCGTCATACATAAGTAAACATTATTTCCACAAAATTCTATTATTCTACGTTACATGTTTAGCAACTTCACGATTTATCTCACATACGATAGTCAGGGAGAACCTATTGTTGACACACTCTGTCTGTCTAAATGCGAGACATAGCGGGTTAGGTGGCGGAACTAAACGCTGCGGTAAACAAAATATGAGACAAAGTGGACAACACCAAATCTTAAGAGAACGGAGTGTCTCAACATTAGGTTCTCAGGTTCCCTCTGCCTACTCTGCTATGTACGGGATACAGCATGAAGCTAAAAAAAATTGTGTAGTAAGCAAAGACAAGCTAGTGTAAACGCTTCTGCAAGATTTCACGACTTACGTTTTAAGTGGCGGAACTTAACGCCGCACTAAACAAAATATTAATTATAAGAGAATCTCGTACATGAAATTAACATTTTTTTCAACATTTCAAGTCAAAACATAGTAAGTTATTAATACCGGGTGTATTAAAATACAACATAGATACGGAGTGCACGGTAAATAATTCCGACTGCCACTCATTTTATAATGGAGCATGCTTGATGCATATCTTGACCGAGGCAAATATTAACGTACAGCAATAATGTCGACTGAAAAATATATAACTTTATATGAATATATGTGAAGCGTGCGACTGTAAACGCGATAGGTTGTGGATTCGATTCCCATTCGTTTCCTGGGTTTTGTAACAAGGCAAATTGCGGCGTTGAGTACCGTCACTTACCACGCAATGCCTAAAATTCGGTGGAAAGTGGGGAACGGAGTGTCTTAACACTAGGTTCTCAGGTTCTCTCTGCGTACCCTGCTATATGCGGGATACAGCGTGAAACTAATATATGGGAGAGTGTTTCTAGATGAGGTGTGGGACAGTGTTTAACTATGAATGGAAGTGGGTTCGATTCCCAGTTAGGGGATGGTTATATTTATATTATTGTTGTTTGTTTGTTCTGGTAAAACAAGAGGCCGCGTTTAGTTTAGCTGTTTAACACGTTATGTCTCGACTTTGTGTAGAAAGTGTTGCTGTAGTTCTCTATGTTTATTCTAATATGCGAGAAAGTATGAAGCTATTATATTACATATAATAATATGATAAAAGAAGCTCTACATAAATAATTAAGATTTTCACACAAAAAGAAAACCGACTTAAAAGAAAATTCTTTAAAATATATAATTATTACGAATAACTCTAAAACTATTCGTCAGATCTTAACTAAATTTAAATGGTCCGATCACACGCACTAGCTATCATATAAAAAATTGGTTCACTCACCCAAAGTAATGCGATCACAAACAAAAAAACTACAATCAAATTGATAACAAAACAATAAAAAGAGAACGGAGTGTCTTAACACTAGGTTCTCAGGTTTCCACTGCCTACTCTGCTATGTGCGGGATACAGCGTAGAATAAAAATAAAAATAATAACCTTTTTCTTGAAGTTGATTAATAAACAAATAAGGGTAACATCAAATGTCTCATGTCCACTAATGATTTCATTCAAAATACAATACACCAGGAGTACCATCATAAAATGGGTGCCGATTCAAATCGTGGGACACCGAAGAACCATTATCTTACGTATTGTTGTTTTTAATGAAACGTTGATGACCGCTGCCCGACTGTAAGGGCTATTACGCACTGTCGACTGGTCGCCGGAAACTTGGTCGATGGCGACTGCGACTTATAATACATACATATATAGCTTCACGCTGTATCTCGCATATAGCAGGGTAGGCAGAGGGAACCTAGTGTTGAGACACTCCGTTCCCCACTTTCTGTTTTAATATAGTTTAAATAGAAGCTTAAAACGCACTTAGCCGTCAGTCGGCTGGGCAACTTGACAACTTTCTGCGTAATAGATTACTGCTCGCCGGTGACCAACTCTTGTTGGTACGGCTTAAAATGGAAGTGGCTCACAAAATTGATTGAGTATTTCGGCATAGAAAATATTATATTAATCTGTAATAAGGTAATTGTCCCTTCTGCACGAGTGTACTCCGTAATACAGACGCTCGGCTTGGTCTTCTGGCCCTAGTTGCTTATGTTTTGGTCGCCGTCAACCAAATTGCTGGCGACCATTCGACAGTGCGTAATAGGCCTAAGGGTCAGGGATATGGCGGACCGTCATAAAATTCCACATCCGATCGGGTGAGGACGTACAAACCTACATTAAAACTAAAATGACGACAATCCTGCTTAATCATCAATATTGGAGAGGCCATGTGCCAAAATGCGTTTGGTTGTATGTTCGGTGGGAATTCAACCCGCTCAATCGAAAATGGGGAACGGAGTGTCTTAACACTAGGTTCTCAGGTTCCCTCTGCCTACTGCTATATGAGAGATATATATATTCTTTATTGTACTTAAAATACATGAGAAAAAGTAAATATATTTTTTTTAATTTACAAAGGTGGACTTATCCCTGAAAGAGATGTCTTCCAGTCAACCCGTGTGAAGTGGATAAGTATGTTTCAGGTGGGATTAAAGTACAAAAAGAAAAGCAAACAATACAAAAAAAAAAAAAAAAAATAGACATCCAATAGAATATATGTAAACTTCTACTAAATTTATAACATACCATATAGCGTGAAGCTAAAAAAATTCTCTTACTCTACATAAACCATAGTACATTTAGCAAAGAATACCCACGTATATCGAGCCACCCTTTTCACTTGAGTCGACGGCGAATAATGAAATTATATCAAGGGAGGTAAGGGAGAGGCGCGTCTTTTTCTTGTTTGTTTAATCGCTATTTATCGGGAGATAGAGATCCCTATATTAACATCAAAGGTAAGAATGACGTCAAAATTTAATATAACGGCGCTTTTTGTAAAATAGCCTTCTTAATTTGTAAGGGAGTACTGACTGGTTTTAAATTCAAGTGCGTATTGAATTTTGATATAGGCATGCTTATGACAAGTGATTTTTTTAATTATTAAGAAATATACTCGTATGGGCGGGCCACATCGCTCGTAGAACCGACAACCGATGGGGAAGAAAGGTTCTCGAGTGGCGACCACGAACCGGAAGGCGTAGCGTGGGACGGCCCCCTACTAGATGGACCGACGACCTAGTCCAAATTGCGGGAAAGCGCTGGATGCAGGAGGCATCCAGTCGTGCTACATGGCGATCTATGGGGGAGGCCTATGTCCAGCAGTGGACGTCTTCTGGCTGACGACGATACTCGTATGGGTAATTTAGTATGTGTAGTTGAATAGAGTGGTTTGGGGTACGAAAACGAATATTTTTTTTAATTTTCACATAGTTTCTACTGTGTTACTATTCTTAGTAAAAAAAGCTTTTATGAAGACACTCTCGTTCCTCGTTTTCCGCCATTGCTGGGGCTCCCTTAAAGGTATCAAGATATCACTTTCTATTTTTATCAAAGGACAAGCAGATCTAAGGTTATAATACTACATTCAAATTACTACATACCACTATTTTAAGGCTGAAAGTTATAAAAAAATACACAAGATTTAATTTCTTGTACAATTATAATAATATTGGTGTCAAAACACTCCGTACTCCACCTCCACTAACGTTTTAAATTCCATTAGTTTCCGTGTTGAGTGGTTGAACTCAACGCCGCACTTTACCAGAGACGAGAAATTAAAATAGGTTACATATAATTATTACTGCGACTGAGAATCGAACCTACAATGTTACAGTCAGATTACTCCACGATATTTATTCTCGCTTCCAAAAAAATTAACAAAACGAACGATAAGATAATTTGTAAATGCATATCTCCCCCGTTCCAAGAATAGGGCGAAAGATGTGCTTTTGTCATGTTTTTATTAGTGAAAAACAATGATGAATTACCTTACATCCCGTTTATTAGACGTGTCTCTTGGTTTAGGGTTCCTTTGTTTTAATCGAAATCACTTTTTTTTTTAGCTTCACCCAGGAGCATTTCATATAGCAGGGTAGGCAAAGGGAACCTGAGAACCTAGTGTTAAGACACTCCGTTCCCCCACTTTCCACCGAATTGAGGCATTGTGTGCTGTATGGCGGAACTCAACGCCGCGCTTTGCCTTGTTACCAAACCTAGAAAATGAAAATATTAAACTTTTTACATTTCCTGGAGAGAAAATCGAACCCACAACTAGTTGAGTTTACAGTCGGAAGTTGTCCCACTGCGCCATGATAGCCTCTACATATATACTAAGATAATTATTTATAGCCTTTACCCGAAAGTTATTTTCATTTCCTCATTATGGTAAAGTAAGCGCGGCGTTGAGTTCCGCCACTTTATCAATGAGTAAGCGCGAAGTGTCTTAACACTCTGTTCACTCTGAGTGCTATGAGGCATAAAGCATGACCTTTATTTATGATTTTTCTTTCTGATTCTTTCTGATTTTTCTTATATTATTTATTATACGGAACACAAATATTTATGCTTAACTAGTGCTTCACTAAGTTTTTTTAATTTATTTTCTTAGCGATGGCCCGTGAGCTCTAAAGAGGGGAATGTAGACAATATGGCGTGTCGAACTTGCAAATTAAATTGTTTGCGCATCTACAAGGTGTTTTATGGAAGCATGTTTACTGACTTTGGGGAAACTTCGATGAATTTGTATTAACTCCCATGGGCATGTTAACATGACATTCGATTAATTACTTGTCGAGTTCAGCTTCTTGCTTTTTGCAAGGTCAAAGAGAACCTAGTGTTAAGACACTCCGTTTCTCTTTCCAACGAAGTTGAATCGGTGAGTGCAGAAACAACGTAAGTCACAAAAAATGCATAAATTCTTAATCGACTAAAACTAGCTTAGAAAGCTAACTTATACACCTTTTTCTACTTCATGCAAAATTTGAAAATCCAGACTTACGTTGTTTCTGCACTCACCGATTTAATTGAGACTGCGTGTTAAGTAGCGGAACTCAACGCTGCGTTTTGTCTTGCCAAAGCGATGAGTGGGAAATAATTAAATATACTCATTCCGTAGAGTTCATAACCAACCACATTTACAGTCCGACGTTGTCCTCTATACCATGATGGCTTTTTAGTTTCATATTATACTATGGGGTTATAATATGCACTTAACTATAATTACGATTTAATTTCTTTGTTTTTTTCCAACATTTTCTTTCATTTTTTAAATATTTAGAATATTTTTATAGGCTGATTTTGACACCGGGTTTTTGTTCGCTCATACAAAAACTACTTCTTCTTTTAGTGCCTCTCCAACTAGTGAAGGTTGGCAGTCAGCTTCGCATATTCAGTCTTATTCCTGGCAGCATGGAATAGCTCTACAGCGCTTTTGATTCCCGTCTATTCGCGGATGTTCCTAAGCCATGACTTTTTTTCTGTGGCCGATTCTCCTTCATTATAAGTTGTAACAGTTCGTATCGATCATGTCTATAGACGTGCCCTAAATACGAAACTTTACGCCTTACAAAAACTAATGAACTTATCTACACGAAATTTTACAGTAATGTACCTTAAACTTCAAAATAACAGATAGGCTATAAGATATAAAAAGAATATGTAATTTGACTATAATATAACTATGAATATCTAGTTTTTTTTGTAATATGTCATATCACATTCAAATTTGTAGAGCTTAAAGTTTGACGTCGAAATTTAAAAGGAATATGTAACAATATTTATAATATATGTTGATTGGACTAATATTCTTAAATATTATTACAGGCAGAATTAGATTATGTAACTCGGCCACAAAATTAGTTTTTAGCTTCACGCTGTATCCCGCACATAGCAGGGTAGGCAGAGAGAACCAAATTACCTAGTGTTAAGACACTCCGTTCTCTTTTTAACATTTTTGTTTCCCATTTAACTATAAATATCTAATCATTCTCCAAAATTAAACTCAAAATCAGCTTCATCTCAAACATAACAAGGATTCTATACGAAAACATCTTATATATACAAGTATTATGCAAAAGGAAATTTAGGTACACGTAGCATACTACGGTAAATCAAGTAAGCGAGCTAAAACAGTATAGTATGCCGAAGGTGCACCCAATTTCCCTCTGCCTCATTCAGGCTAATTTTCATATTAACGAACGTGTCTAAAGTCTGGTCTACACCCGGTCCCGGACCAAACGGAATGCCTGTGCGATGTATGCTGAGAATGGTTAATTTATTTAAATATATATATATATGGATTTCTGGTATAAATTTTATTAATTAAAGATTCATCCTTTATCTCGTATATCTAGGTTGAAAGAACCTAGTGTAAAGGCACTCCTTTCGCCGCCTTCCGCCCGAATTTGACATGTTCCGTATTAAATGGAGGAACTCAACGTCGCGATTTGTTTAATCAAAGCAGAGAAATTAGTACTGATAGGAAATAATATGTGTAGGTGTAGGAAAAAGGTTGAATGATTCTTTATGAAAACTATGCGAATGGAAAATGAAAATTGGCATACATATAGTGAAGATACAGAAGTGTACAAAATTAATATATATTTTTTTTTTAACTTCACGCTGTATCCCACATATAGCAGGGTAGGCAGAGGGAACCTGAGAACCTAGTGTTAAGACACTCCGTTCTCTTACAACAATTCCGTTCCCCACTTTCCGCCATATTGAGGCATTGGCGCAACTCAACGCCGCGCTTCGCCTTGTTACCAAACCCAGGAAATGAAAATACTAACATTTCCTGGAGTGGGAATTGAACCCACAACCTGTCGTGTTTACAGTCGCACGCTTGTACCTCTGCGCCACGACAGGCGTCAATATATTTTTATTATAAGAATAATGAATTTATAAATAAGAATAGAATAGATGAATGAATGATTTGTTTTTATTATTGCTTATTTTGTATTCTGTCTAGAATTATCGTAGTTTTGCTTTTACGCAACTATCTATTTATTTCCTATATAAAGAAGGTTGGTTGGTAGAGAATGCTGGTTGGCGTTAAGGCCGCCTTTTGTACATTTTTTTTTAATTGAGTGCAGTAAAGAATTTATAAATACTTTTTTTTTAAAGTAGTATCGCATAAGTAAGGAAATGAAATATCCACTTTCCATATGCTTCGGTTAGTAGTTGACGAAACTCACGAAAATGTAGGTATATAGCTAAAAGTTACTTTTTTACTTTAGAAACTTTACATGTTAATTGACAGAACTCAACGCCGTGCTTTGTCTTACCACATCTCAAAAATGAAAATTACACACAATCATTTCCCGAGCGTGAAAGGAATCAACAGCCAATTGCGTTTACAGTAACTCTCCCACTCTACCATATATACTTTAACTTTTTTTTTTAACTTCACGCCGTATCCCGCATATAGCGAGGTAGGCGGAGGGAACCAGAGAACCTAGTTTTAAGACACTCTATTCTCTTTCAACATTTCCGTTCCCTACTTTCCGCCTTTACCATATGTACAAGATACCAAATTCCAAGTGCCCATAACATCATCGACCGTCTCCAAAAATAATTAAAGCGAATCACAAAACAATTTTCCATAGAGCTCCCTAATATAAAAATACCTTGAAATACCAGCAAACACCTACAAAGTCGCTTACAACGTTCTACAACCGCGCTCGATGCGGTAATGGCGCGCTTTGACTTACTAAATGGAATTTTTAATGCAATAATTCCGATAATTTATCGCTAGATGGTGCTCCTTTGTGAATGCCGGGGGCAAATTGGCTCTGCTTTTTATGCACCGTTACGTGAATGTTCTTTGAACAAATCTTAATAGATGTTTTCTTATATATTCACTTTTTATATATTTTTCTAGATGAGATGTCTGTCGCCTGTCGTGGTGCAGAGGCACAAGCGTGCGATTTTAAACGCGACAGGTTGTGAATTCGATTCCCACTCCAAAAAATGGAATTTTTCATTTCCTGGGTTTGGTAACTCAGCACGCAATGCCTCAATTCGACGGAAGAGGGGAACGGAGTGTTTTAACACTAGGTTCCCTCTGCCTACCCTACTTTATGCGGGATACAGCGTGAAGCTATGTATCTATGTGTATCTAGATGAGAGATGTTTTTCGCGGCGTTGGGTTCCGTCAATCAACACTCGATGTCTCTATTAGGGGTGGACAGCAGAAAACGAAACGTTTTGACTACGTTGGCTATATAGCTTTCGTTATGTTTTTGTCCATATGAGTATGTGTATGTTAGATTACCTATTCGTTACGTAGTAATTAAAGTATTCGTAGAAAGGACTAAGGCCACAACGCATGGAAACAGCGTGTGACACTGTTTCAGATTCGGCCAGAAAGCAAAGAACAGAGGCCAGAAGGCACAATAAATATACGAGGTGTGTTCAAAAAGTAAGGTGACTTTGTATTTTTAAGAAAACATATTTATTTATTTATCAATATTTATGTTGTCCCCTTCAAAGTAATCAAAAAAAAAACACTTATAACCTTTACGCCTCTCCCAACCAAACAAAAAATGCTATACACTTGAAACTTGGTACAGATGTTCGGGAAGAGTGTACCAACATAACAAAATAAAAAAATCGATAATCGAAAGTACGTTGCCCGCCAAATTTGAAAAGTCACCTTACTTTTTGAACACACCTCGTACATAGTATTGGTGTCATCGTGGATTCAAAGAAATTTTTATATAGTACAATGTGATAAGACACTCCTTTCAATATATTATATTGTAAAGAGTTATTTGGTTCTCTGCTATATATCTCAAACACCACAAAAATACGCGACGCGTTACTAACGCGTTATCTTTAATAATGTATATATCACTTTATATAAACATGCATGTCAAACCATAGTAGTGTGTGTAACATTTATTTTATTAAATTAATATACTTTTTATGCATTATTTTTTTAAAAAATATTAGCATTCTACCCTCCAAACTATGTGTGTACCAAATTTCATGTACCTCCGTCCGCATAATTTTCGTAGAAAGGGGTATAAAGTCTTTACTTCACGTATTTATATATTAATATATAGAGAAAAATTATATATCACCAAGAAAACATAACAAATCATTTCAAAATACACAATTGGGCGGAATGTGGGACGGAGTGTCTTAACACTAGGTTCTCAGGTTCCCTCTGTCTACCCTGTTGTATGCGGGATACAGCGTGAAGCTATGTATGTATGTATGTATTTCGAAGTATTTTTAATTAAAATAAACAAACAAACAGACTCATTTAATAGTGTATACCATGCAAAGTCAGTTCACACGGCCAGTGTAATATAAAGGTTGTATTTCAATTATGTCACTGCTGGTAGGCGTAACTAAATACGTGACGTCGTTAGCCTGCTGAGATAAGAGTCGCGTTGATTATGTCCAATGTTCATTATGTTATTAAGTGGGGGAGAATCTGGAAGCAGTTAACGAACGGTTTTTTTTAAAGGTATAGGTGTATACTATTAAAATTATGGGCTCTGTTTATCATGTCTCTATGTTTGTATAGCTTCGGTATTAGTAGAGTAGCTAAAGAGAACTTAGTGTTATATATAGGGTGTCCCAAAATTAACGCAAGATTTGAATTAAATAGAAAATGTCATTTTAGTCTTTTAATAGCGAATGAATAATGAATATAATAGCAAATGGCGGCAAAGTCAAAACTTGCGTTAATTTTGGGACACCCTTTACATACATACATACATACATAGCTTCACGCTGTATCCCACATATAGCAGGGTAGGTAGAGGGACCTGACAATCTAATGTTAAGACACTCCATTCCCCACTTCTCGCAGAATTGAGGCGTGCTTAGTGGCGGAACTCAACGCCGCGCTTTGCCTTGTTACCGAACCCAGGAAATGAAAAATTCTCAGTACACAATGGCCTTATTATTATTTTATTTTTGTTTTATAAAATAAGGCCTTCAGAGTTTATTATTAATATTCTCTAAGAATTGAGACATTAAGAATAGTTAATGAATTGTAGAAACATGTAATTTCTTATTTTGAGTAAAATTCTTTGACTTTATAACATTTCTAACAGCGGATCCGTACAAAAATGTAATTTATAGTGACTAAAATGAAATACATGTATTTATATTATTTGTCTTATGATTTCTTGTGAATATTTAAGTTATATTTTTAGATTGTTAATAGGAGAATATAATTTATAATGACGTGCTACGAAATTCGTAGCGCCTCTACATATGATATTTTTGCTTTATACTGTTATAACAACCATTTTATTCTATTCTTTTATAGACAACATAAAATATATTTATATAGATAGTTATATGTACCAAAGTCAAATAATATTATTCCAAATAAGAAGTTACATGCTTTTTTTTGTTTGGTGGTAGGAGGTTCGTCCTCCGTCTGGCTCGCGACCACTATCATGTCAAAGACGAACCGCCAAATATCTTATGATGTGTTCCGGTTCGATGGCACGTAAGCCAGGCTTTCCTCTTTCCCACCCATCTTTTCCCCAAAATGTGGTGGTTCCGATAGCGGACCCTTTTATCTGTATCTTCTAGGTTGGCAACGCATCTAGAACATCTCTGGTGTTGTAGATGGTCATGGGCAAAGGTAACCACTTACCATCAGGTGGTCCTTATGCTCGTTTGCCATCCGTTATCCGTTAAAAAAAATATGCATAATATTTTGAACGTCAAATAATTTACCACCAGTTCACTAAATTTAATGCTTCAGACCTGAGAAGAACCGGCGCAAGAAACTCAGCGTAATTTTCTTTTTTGTTCGTCAATGCTTTATAATTATTGATTGGATTTTTCTTAGGTTTTAAATAAAACCTGTTTCTAGTTCTCGATAAATTGATTTGCTACGAATTTCGTAGACCCTCTACGTTTATAGATAATTTAGATATAATTTTTAAGCTATATTTTCTTGCTTTATATTAAAATTTTCTTAATGTGCTGTAATATGCTAATAATTCTTAGCAAAGATACACAAAACAAAGACTATAGGTACTACAATATCAGAGTGCAAGTGGCGCAAAGCCAACACTCGTATCGGTGGCTACCAGCCCGAATAGCTTATTTGTAAGCGCTTATCCTCTGTATTAGCATGCTTTCTTATTCTATAACTTATTTTTTTTAAATATATCTTAATGTATTATGTACATTGAAGAAATTCGCAGGTTCGAAGATTAAATGTTGGTGTTGAATGTAGAAAATGATAATATCGTCTTCATAGTTTACATGGATATTGTATACCATTATGGGTTTCATACTGTTTGTTCCATATAAAATAATAAACAAATAAGTGAGTGATTTGTCACTAAAGCTAGAATTGTCAAAAAAATCTTAGTGTTCCAAGACTTATAGTAGTATTACATACATACATACATAGCTTCACGCTGTATCCCGCATAAAACAGGGTAGGCAGAGAGAACTTATTGTTAAGACACTCCGTTCCCCACTTTCCGCCAAATTGAGGCATTGCATGCTGAGTGGTGGAATCCAACGCCGCGTTTCCTTCGTCGTACTTTTTACCAAACCCAGGAAATGAAAAATTCCGTTTCTTGGAGTGAGAATCGAACCCACGACCTGTCGTGTCGCATGCTTGTGCCTCTGCGCCACGATAGACGTTATATATAATAGTATTAAATACAAGTAATTTAAAGTAAACATTGATCGTTAATTTTACTTATTTTTTACTTGAGCTGACGTATAGAAGATAATATTTAGGCGGGTGACCAAAACGGGCAATGGCACGTTGGCCACTCGCCAAGCAAGCGAAGCTCAACTTATATCACTTTTCGTTTTATAAGGATAATATCGTGATATGGCGATATTGTGCAGAAATTAATAGTTATTTCGGTGCTATGTTCTTGAAACTGCATTTTGCTAGCGTTTCTAAAGTTATAACACCGCCGTGGCTACTACGGGTCTTATTAAGTCTTTGGCTGTAAATTTTTAGATATTTAGTGTGACCATGCTTCAGATAGAAGAATCTATTCGGATTGCTATTATATTTACTCAGATGAGAACCAAACCCACTACCTACAGTCTAACGTTCGTAACTATCGGTCTTAATCAAAGCAATGCCCAACTTAAGAAGACTTAAAAGTTAGAGATCAGTAAGTTGTTAAATGAATCTAAGATTTTATATAACGGATAAAAACTTCCAACATAATTCTACGACTTAAAACCTCCAAGATAACTTATCCCCAATAACTTCGATACGACCGAAGCAGGAGCGCTAACTGACTCGCTAACTTTTCATTTCATTTTCCAAACTTTTAATCTCAAAGTGCCCGTGAAAGAAAAATGGACGCGTTAAGGAAATCGCCAGCGCCACCTATTATCAACTCCTGCTACTTGCATAATTTCCATACCCGACTAAAAAGTTAACCGGTTGTCTGCAACCGAATAGGTCTTTTCGACCACATAGCCAAAAAGCTTATTTTACCACTCCACCCAAAAGTCGCTTACGTCGCCATAACCGAGACGAATTGTTACAAAAGAGTCATAAAAAGTAAGATATTAATGTATCGCGGGAGGCATTAGACGGTAGCAGGATCGATTTCTATGCATAAAAAATGCTAATGGCTCGAGAGAGTATTCGTAGCGCTCGCGTCGGTGATTTATGGTGCGAGTTTGGCCAACTATTCGCGTTTCGATGTCGTCTAAGGTGTTTCACGGACAGGTGGTAGCTACCTGAAATGCTTTAGAGAAAATGACAGGGTTTTTGTGACGTTTATCTAACGGTTCTTTAGGCAATTTCATGTATTATTTTGAGTTTATATATTTAGTGGATGTTAGATTTTTTGATGGTTTATATAGTGATGTGTAAGATAGTTAGCGTATTGTTAACATTACTAGTGTCCCCGTTGACGCGTTAACAACGCGTTGTCTTTAGCAATGTATATGTCACTTTATATAAACATGGTGGTGTGTGTAAAATGTATTTTATTAATTTAATATACTTTTTATGCATTATTTAAAAAATATATAAGCATTCTGCACTCCTTCTCTATATAAACCATAAGTGTGCTAAACCTCATGCTCCTCCGTCTTCGTAATATTCGTAAAAAGAGGTCCAAAGTTTTTGCTTCACATATTTATATATAGATAAAAAGATTATCGTGGCGCAGTGGGACGGCGTCTGATTTACTGTAAAGGTGATTGGTTATGAGTTGCGTCTCTACTAACTTAGGTAAGACAAACTGTGGCGTTGAGTTACGCCGCTCAACAAAGATATTGAGATCTTTCGAATTTGAGCAGATAGTGGAGAACGGAGTGTCTTAACTCTAGGTTCTCTCTTCCTGCTATAATATAGGGAATAAAGTATGAAGCTATTATTTTATATAACAACATATTATTACATTCTGTTGCTTAGATTTTCTTTCTAAATTGAGATAGCGTGTAATGAAATCGAACTCAACGCTTCTACTTACATCTTAAATCTAAATAAGTGATTGATAAACGTGTTCATTAGTAGATAATAATGTTTTATATATTATTTAAGGGTTAAAGTAGCAACTGTATAAAACAATTTTAAAAAATGACTTTACCAGTATAATTAGATAAAGTTACCATTATTTCTGTGAGACTAAAAATATACAACATTCTCTTCTGTTTTATAAAGTAAAGAAAATACATAGAATTTATTTATTAATAAATTGATTTTAATATTAATTTACAATAGTTATCTAATTCTTGTTTTACAATAAGTTGAATATGTTTAGCCGTATTGGAAATATTGTGTGGCGGATAACGAAATGCCGTGCTTTGTACTCACATTTATCACTTACAGTAAGAACTAATCAATTCTTACCCTTGAGCTTCAATACATTTCGAAATTATCATTTATTTATATAGTTGACGCCTCTTGTGTCGTATAGGCACAATCGTGCGACTGTAAACGCGACAGGTTGTGGGTTTGATTCCCACTCCAGGAAATGTTAGTTTTTTTCATTTCCTGGGTTTGGTAACAAGGCAAAGCGCGGAGTTGAGTTCCGCCACTCAGCACGCAATACCTCAATTTGGCGGAAAGTGCGGAATGAGGTGTCTTAACAGTAGGTTCTCTGGTTCCCTTTGCCTATCCCGCGATATGCGGGATACAGCGTAAAGCTAAAAAAAGATATAAATATATAGTTGTAAATAAATTTCTGTATTTTACCACAGAACTTGGCACTCATTTATGTATCAATTCTTGTCGAAAACTATACATATTTAATATTGGACTTACCTCCAAGTTTCATATTTATGTTTTTGATGGGAATACATTTTCATATTTTCAGCACTCTAGTGAGACTGTGACCGCCATCTAGCGAGGAGTAGCGTGAAACTGTATACGATGGAGCCTTTGTTTAAGATGTTTAATTTTTATCTGTTTATCATTTTTTTGCTCTTTCCTTATTTTTGCAACTTTTTTTAATTTATGCAAATATTCTCGCAATTTTCTGAAACTTGGCCCGATGACGCGTTAACAACGCGTCATCGGGGTCACTAGTAGTTGTAAACTGCCGAAATAACCCTTTACACATACACATGTATATAATTTACGTTTATCGCACTATTTAATCAAACACTACTATGATTTAGTGAAAACATACAAGCAAGGCAAAATGCGGAATTCCGCCACTCAGCTCGTAATGCCTCAATTCGACGGAAAGTGGAGAACGGAAATTTTAAAAGAGAACGGAATTTCTTTTTCTTCGTTTTCTTTCTTAGAACGATTCTCAGATTCTCTCTGCCTACCCTGTTATATGCGCGATACAGCGTGAAGCTAAAAATAAAGAAATAATAAATATATTATAACTAACATAAAATTTTAATCACATCATCTTAAAAATACCTCCAGTGCTCAATCAAAGGGTGTTGAAACAAAAATTATGTATGTAAATTTTGAGGGTACATGGTGGGTAGATATTAAAATGTGAGATACACGTACCTACGTAAGCCTACAATTAAAGTAAGGTGGTCATCTCTGGGGGTGGATTATTTTTCTATATTTAATAAAATAAAAATGAATGTTTGTCTGTATGTCATCGATGAACTCAAAAACAACTGTACCGATTATTATGAAAATTAGTATATATATGTTTTTATCCAGGGAGAAGGTTTGTATAACATGCTCATTGATGCCACTTGCAACCAATTGGAGCTGCAGAGTAGCAACTTCGGCCCGTTCAACCGATTGTCATGAAAATCAGTATGACCATGTATGCCTCGTCGTGGCGCAGAGGCACAAGTGTGCGACTGTAAACGCTACAGCTTGTGGGTTCGATTCCCACTCCAGGAAATGAAGTATTTTCATTTTCTGGGTTTGGTAACAAGGCAAAGCGTGGTGTTGAGTTCCGCCACTCAGCACGCAATGCCTCAATTCGGCGGAAAGTGGGAAACGGAATTGCTGTACGAGAACGGAGTGTCTTAACACTAGGTTATCGGGTTCCCTCTGCCTACCCTGCTATATGCGGGATACAGCGTGAAGCTAAAAAAAAACCATGTATTTTTACACAGAGGAAAATATAAAATGAATGTCTGTCTGTATATCATGGATGAACTTAAAAATTTTCCTAAATTTATTTTAGTTGTTGGCGTAGCAACGCGCGGGGTACAGCTAGTATTTAATAAAATAATACGAAAAAATTAAAATATTCCGCCCGCGTCAACGTGTATCGCGATCGGTGCTCGGGACAGATATATATTTTTTTACGTCATTTTGTTTTACGTGACCGGAGATGCGGTTCGCGAAGATTATAGCGCTTGTTTAAATAATTAATGGTTTGTGTGCTTTTTTTCGAATGCCATCGGAATTTTAATTATTATATTCAATATTATGTTTTAAAATTGTGGAAATTTGAGGTTTTCATGGCGTAGTGTGACAGGTTCTGACAGTAACACGTTTGGTCATGTTTTCAATTCCCATTCGGGGGTATTATCATACATACATTGCTTCACGCTGTATCCCGCATATGGCAGGGTAGGCAGAGGGAACCTAGTGTTAAGACTCCGTTCCCCACTTTCCGCCGAATTGAGGCATTGCGTGCTGAGTGGCGGAACTCAACGCCACGCTTTTGCCTTGTTACCAAACCCAGGAAACGAAAATACAAATGGAAATAAAATAAATTTTGTTCTTTTAAGTCCAAATATTTTAGATAAAGTAATATTATTTAATACTTACTATGACTAATTTCAATATTATATATATTAAGATTCAGTATCATTATAAATAAATAAGACTTTAACAAAAAAAGAATCATCAATCGTTTTTTAAGAATAGTACATTTTCTTGTGTAAAGAAAAAGTGTAATTAACACTACAACTCAAAAATTAAAAAAAAAAAATATACCTAACTAAATTTAAATGGGACCAGACCAGAAGCACTAGCCATCAAAAAAAAAAAGAAATCGTCAAAATTGGTTCACTCAGTAAAAATTTTTGCAATAAAAAAATACAAATCAAAAAGAAGTGGTTACCCTCTTTTGAAGTTGGTTAATAACCCCTAAAATAAGTCGTTAAGTTAACAAAAATGCTGTTAATTGAATCGAACTTGTCGAGAAGTTTTGATAGGCGTAATTTATGCTTGCAAACTGACCGCAGTCGCACGAAGCAATGACGGGGGATATTTATCGCCTTTTTTTTGTTAAAATATATCTTTTTATATTTTTATCATATAAAAATGATTTTTTTTTTACTTCATGCTGTATCCCGCACATAGCGGGGTAGCCAGAGGGAACCTGAGAACCAAGTGTTAAGACACTCCGTTCTTTTAAGACTTCCGTTCCCCATTTTTCGCCGAATTGAGGCATTGCGTGCTGAGTGGCTGAACTCAACGCCGCGCTTGAAAAGGAAATGAAAATTTCAATTTCCTAGAGTGGGAATCGAACTCACAACCTGTAGCGTTTACAGTCGCACGCTTGTGCCTCTGCGCCACGACACAAATTATTGGCAAGAAGATATTAGAATTACAATAAAATAAATATTACACATACTACCATTTGTTTGATATACACTTTTCGCAGTCAGATACACGTTGCTATAGCAACGCATACTTTACACATTTTCCAGTAATGATACTTCAATATAATCCTCCAAGTGGGAATCGAACCCACACCTCGTACAGTCAGATTGAGCCACGATTGCCTCAAATTCAGCAATTCCAATAATTTAAACAACAAATACATTATTTAAATGAAAATTCAAACAAAAACAAAAAAATGCGTAAATATTAAACAAGATTATTTGAAACGGCAATTAATTGTGCCACCCCTCTACCTTTGGGGTTGGAGCGTAGAAGGGTTGCCTTCGATTCTTTTCGATAATCACTGCCTAATGCACTACCCTTTTGTATATTTAACACTGTGTCGGTTTGCCCGCTACACTGGAAAATGGTATTGTAATCATTTAAATACTTTCACAAATCATGTATTTATGAGTTATTCGTAATTTTTTGTCCTTTGTTTTGTTTATTTTAACTTTAAGGCAAATCTGGAAAATGATTATAACTATAACTATCTAGTCTACGTTATTTTATATCTCAAGAGTCGTAATTTTTGTTATCGAATAATTAGATTTTTGTGAGGTATATCTTGGAAATTATTAAACTAGTCGACGTTATTTTATTTCTCAGACAAATATAGTGTCGAGACACTCCTTTCGTTTTGCGGCCCGAGTTTTACTTCCAGTTTTAATTGAAAAGAATATAAGAAGTAAAATTTTAACAAAAAAATTACACCGATTCTAAATAAAACACACAAAAAGTACGATTATTACAAATAACTCAAAACTACTCGCTATATCTTAATTATGAGACATCTAAAGCATTAGCCATCATATAAACAAAATCATCAAAAACACTTCCCTCAGTATAAAGATATACATTAAAAAATACACTAGAATTGAATAACTTCTTTTTTGAAGTCGGTTACAAACAAATGGACTTAAAACTACTTAGAGCTTATCTCATCCCACAAGTAGTCAAGATCACACTCTAAAGACAACTTTTTCAATTTCCTAAACGAATGAACATCAACCGCTATCAAACGGTAAACGATTATAAGTAACGCACCTAACAGGAAGCGGCTTTGTAATGAGAAATATTATATATATAAAATATTTGTGTTACTGAATGACTGACAGACAAACGTACAGGCGAAACTACTGGCTGTAGAAAGATGAACTTTTATATATAGGCTCCTTGGGGAGTGTAGGGATAATCCTCTCTTAAGAGAATTTCCCAAAATTCCAAAAAACCGGAACGAACGGTTTTATAAGCGCAAACGAAGTCGCGGGATATAGTTAGTTTGTTTGTTTTATTTTTTTTTCAATTTCACGCTGTAACCCGCATATAGCAGGGTAGGCAGAGGGAACCAGAGAACCTAGTGTTAAGACACTCTATGTGTTGAGTGGCGGAACTTAACGCTGCGCCTTGTTACCAAACCCAAGAAATGAAAATACTACATTATACATTTTCTGGAGTGGGAATCGAACCCACAACCTGTCGCGTTTACATTCACACGCTTGTGCTTCTGCGCCACGACAGGCGTTATATACAACAAAAAACGCTTACGTTACTGAGTGACTGACAGACAATGTACAGGCGAAACTATTGCACATAGAAGGATAAAATTTTAAATGGCCTTGGTGAGTGTAGGGAAGCACTAAGATAGGATTTCTTAAAATTCCTAAACAAAGTGGGAAAAAACGGCATTTTAGATTTTATAGTCCACTTAAATCAGTCACGAAATATAGATAGCATATATAAAAAATAGATGCATTACTGAGTGACTGACAGACAAAGGTACAGGCGTTTGGCATTTAGGGTCCTTGTGGAGTGTGATAGGGGAGCACTAAGAGAAGATTACCCAAAATTCCTAGGGGGAAACGGGAAAAAAACGGGTTTTTAGATTTTATAGTCCATGCAATCAAAGTCATAGGATACAGCTAGTGTGTATATAATTGTATAAAATGCTTGTATTACTGAGTAACTGACAGACAAACGTACAGGTGAAACTACTGCACATAGAAAGATAAAATTTGTCATGTAGGCTCCTTGAGGAATTTAGGAGAGCACTAAGAGAGGATTAAAACTAAAATTCCTAAGAAAACCAAGAAACAAAGTCACGGGATACAGCTAGTGATAAATATAGCGGAAGCTAAGGAAAAAATAAGGGAGACGCTTGTTCTTTTTATTGATTAAAAAAGTTTCTTAATCATATTTCCTACGGCGCCTAGATAGTTGGTCGCTACGCTGATGCGATCGCGATTCCCGTTATCCGCCTTTGATGTACCTTCAGAGGATGCTGCCTTGTTAGGAATTTTGTATGGGGAATCATATTTTAATTGAATTCGGTTTGTTTTTTTTTAATTTTAATTTTGAGGACTGTATTTTTGTGTGTTGACTGTACTTTTACTGGGCGATCCAATTTTGATGTCTTTTTTGTATATGATAGCTAGTGTTGCTAGTGTGTTCCTATTTAAATTTACTTAGAATCTGATAAGTAGTTTTTGAGTTATTTGTAATAATTTTACTTTTTAAAATATATTTATTGAGGTCAGTTTTCTTTTTTTGATATTTTTTTTATTGTCATAGTAATTATAGATCTATTTCAGCATTTTATAATCTTGCAATAAATCGTTTTGACATACGTTTTTGTATGAATGTTACAATAGCCATATGGCTATTGTAACATTCATACAAATATTTGACGAACTGAACCGAATTATTTATAAGTTATTTAACTTAGAAGAAAAACTATAAAATAATACACTAAGGATTTCTTTTTCGTTAAAAGTATACTAAATAAATCAAATAAAAAACTTCAAGTGTATCATGAATGTCCACTTTTTTATAATTTATATATATTTTTATAATTTGTATTATTTCTATGTAAAATTAAAATAAATATTATTCTTGTTCCAGAAACTTCATCTCCTTTCACCACCAGCTTTCAACGTGGAGAGAATCATCACTAGCGAGTGTGGTAACCGTCTCTGTGTGTGGGGGTCTCGAGGAGTGACAGTAGCAGAGCTGCCTTCTCGATGGGGAAGAGGTGGCCTATTCGATTCCGGCAGCCAAACTGTTTTATGCAAGTAAGTGGGTTTATTTATTAGATTCACCAGTGGTAATTACATAGGATATAATTTTACAATAGTTTGTTTTTATTCTTATAGCTACATTACCTTTTAAGGTGAATACCACATGTAATTATAAGGACAAGACATACTTTTTTTTCAAAATTAGATTTAAAATGTTATTAAATTACAATCAATGAATAGGAAAGAATACTAAAAAGAAAAAATATTAAAATTATTTATGTTGTCTGACACTCCTACGATATTTATCCAGAGAGCTTCCGAAAGGATCCGAAACGCTTTTTTATTTAAAATTTCACAAAATCTAGATATAGGAGAATTTTACCTAGAATAGACCTACGAAAAGATAGGTATTAGAGAACAAACTCCTTAGCATTCCATGGATTCACAGTGCGGGTGCCCTTCGTGTTTCAGGCAGAGGAGCCTAGAGAAGTGCCTGGTCCTACCCCCAAATGTAAGCTTAAATAGCCCCTTTAAAGCCAACTTTGGTTTCCAGCGTTTAAGTTTCTCCCTCTACCTAACGATATTTGAAAAGACCTTAGTAATCCTTCAGTTTTTTTTTAACTTCTCGCTGTATCCCGCATATAGCAGGGTAGGCAGAGGGAATCTGAGAAACTAGTGTTAAGACACTCCGTTCTCTTTCAACAAATCCGTTCCCCACTTCGTTCCTTCAGAGTAAGTGGAAGAAATGAACTGATGATAGTCCGAATAGCAGGGTAGTGAAAGTTAACCTAGGTTCACTGACATTCATTGATCCTAGTCAACATACATACATACATACATACATACATAGCTTCACGCTGTATCCCGCATATAGCAGGGTAAGCAGAGGGAACATAGTGTTAAGACACTCCTCCTAGTCAATTATGAACCTATTCATTGACACTAGTGTCAAGACACTCTGTTCTCCTATTTCCGTCCGAATTCGAAACATTGCGTGTTAAGTGTTAGTTAAAATATAGTCGAATTGAGAAATTCCACTTTTTCGAAATCCGTTAAAATTCCTGCCCTAGAACATAAGATTTTCGATTTATCCACTTATTCACGCCTGTTACGGATATAATCTACAGCTATCGCATTTCTAAGACACCACTCTTTTGTACGTGTTATTAGACGGCTGTATTACTAATTTGCATATTTTGCCAGTAAAATTAATTCGCTGATTTGCCCCCATACTCTTCTGAGGGGCGTCTTAAGGTTTGGATTTCTGCATTGGCCTAATCGATTGAGATCAGACAAAGTTAATTTTATAACTGACTTCAAAAAAAGAGGAGATTATAGATAAAGTGGGGAACGGAGTGTCTTAACACTAGGTTCTCAGGTCCCTCTGTCTACCCTGCTATATGCGGGATACAGCGTGAAGTTAAAAAAAAAGTATCAATTCGTCTATATTTTTTGTGGTAAGCATAACTTTTTATTGGGCGTACCAATTTTGATGATTCTTTTTTTATGTGATAGCTAGTGCTTTTGATGTGGTTCTATTTAAAGTTTGTTAAGATCTCGCTAGGAGTTTTTGAGTTATTCGTAACAATCTTACTTTTTAATGCATTTTCTTTTAAGTCGTTTTGTTAAAATATTAATTATTTATCCTTTCTTTTGTTTTATTCTTAAAGTTTCATTCATATAGATAATTTTTATTTTTTCACTCTGGTAAGGAAACGCGGCGTTGAGTCCTGTCACTTGTCTCGAAATATTTCGATTTCCGGTTATTTTCATAAATTCAAGGGTTTCTTTCAAAACTATACTTAAATTTAATTTCTACTATCTACTACGTCTTAATATTAAATGTTTGCAATAACAAAATTTTGATGACTTATCCTTCCTAAGTTATAATACTTAAAATAAGGGTAGCTTAAGATAATCTAGATGAAGGAAATTAGCATATGATCCGTTCGACTAATATAAGCTATAAACGTTAAATCAAAACGTTAATTTAAATTACTTTTACAGGGCACGGATACGATACGATTTTTTAGTTTTTGTGGGTAGTTTTATTTTGGTAGATTGATTGAAAGATGTATTTAAAAAATATTCCTTTAGTTGCTGGTTAATGTAGTACATATGTAAGGAGCTACATTTTTCTTAATAATGTATATAATTTTGACTGATTTCTGATTCTATATATAATAATAATAATAATAAAATTCTTTATTTCCGGAATCAAATAATTCCAATAGAAACAACATACATAATTTAAGAACAATAACTATGAATGAATAATATCTGTATCATAAAAATTATGATACAGATATTATTCCCGCTACAATATATCAAAATAGATAAAAGTAGAATACAGAGTGATTTATCGTTGGGTAATCAGCCTAATATGCAGGATATGGTTTCTAAAAATATAATATGTTTTCTTATTAAAAAGAGTTAATGAGTTAAAGCTCATCCTTCTGTATCTCTCTATCAATGGAAAAATCATAAAATTCGATTTTGATTTTCTTTCCATGTTGTCCGAATTATTTGAAATTTTATATATATTTTCGGATGCGAATCCTTGTCAAGACTACCAAGTTAACAAGAAAATACTAATTATGTTCCATTTAATTTAATTACCTTATTTTTGAGCTTCATACACTTAGTTTCTTTTAGACCTATCTAACCAATTCTCTCATAATCTTATTTCTATCCAATTATCTAAATCTTATAAACTGACATAACTCAAATCTTTTTTTTACTTGTAAACGATAAAAATTGTGACCCATCGTGACGCAGAAACACAAACGTGTGACTATAAACGGAATGGGTTGTGGGTTCGATTCCCACTTATTATTTTCATTTTAAACGATAAATCGCATCGTTTAATAAGCCAGACTTATGATAATACCAGCTAAAAGGCACTATACCGCGGCGCAGTTAGAAATAATCCTTACAACTAATATTAGCAATAAACAGCCCTTTCCACTAATTATGCTAAGATGTTTCGGCTGGAGTTGCCGTCTGGGATTTTGGAACTTCACTTTGAGTTGACTGTGCACTTTATGGGTATCTCTTAAACGTGAGGTTTTAGGCCAATTTTTTTTATATTTTCTGTTTTTTTTTTAAATTGGTTGTAATTAAAGGAGTATAGTTAATGCGCATTTTAAAGGGGCCCCTTAAATCTACACATTGGGTCGTAAGTCCCAGGCACTCGCCAAGCTCCTGTCTCTGTAACGCGATGGGCATGAGCATGGTAAATCCATGATGCACTAAGGAGTACAAGAGAATTTAGTGTAAAGACACTCCGTTTACCATTTTACTTAAAAAATAGTTGTTAAAT
>JAKGSA010000573.1:159970-192869 GCA_033558755.1 Philaethria dido
AAAAAAAAAATTTTTTATTGATAACGGACGGCAAACGAGCAGAAGGACCACCTGATGGTAAGTGGTTACCTTCGCCCATAGACATCTACAACACCAGAGATGTTGTAGATGCGTTGCCAACCTAGAGGATACTGATGGAAGGGGGGACAATGTAGTAGTCCACTATCAGAACCACCACATTTTGGGGAAAGGATGGGGGGGAAAGGGGAAAATCTGGCTTACATGCCATCGAACCGGAACACATCATTAGATATTTGGCGGTTCGTCTTTGACATGATAGTGGTCGCGAGCCAGTCGGAGGACGAACCTCCTACCACCTAACTTAACTAAGCTTAGGAAATAATATATTTTTTTACAAAGAGAGTCCAAATATTTTAGTTGCCTACTTCTTATCAATAAATTAATATTATATATTACTTACTATGACTAATATTATCGACTTATTACAACTGATAATACCTATTACTACTTAAATAACAATTTAAACTTCTATTTTACATACATACATACATAGCTTCACGCTGTATCCCGCATATAGCAGGGTAGGCAGAGGGAACCTAGTGTTAAGACACTCCGTTCCCCACTTTCCACCGAATTGAGGCATTGCGTTCTGAATGCCGAAACTCAACGCCGCGCTTTCCCTTGTTACCAAACCCAGGAAATGAATTGTGAAAAGTGGGAATCGAACCCACAACCTGTCACGTTTACAACCGCACGCTTGTGCCTCTGTACCACGACAGGCGTTACGAAATTATTAAAATTAAACGGTTAAATATAAAGATTTAGTATTAGTAATAATTTATGATAAAATACACCACTAAATACCACTAACATAATACGTAACATAACCACGAAGTATATCATAAGACGTTGTGCATATTTGCTTTGGATCGGGCGGGCCGCGATAAGGAGTTATCGGGCAGCGGCGCTGGTATAAACAATACTCGTAGATACCGTACAAATTATACTGCGCAATAAATATGCGGCGTTAGCTTTCGTTTATTATACTTTACTATAGTTTAGTGGAAATGTGCATTTTAGTAATAATTTCAATTATTTTTAACTGGATATCACAAGAAGAGGCATAAGCGTGCGACTGTAAACACGACAGGTTGTGGGTTCGATTTCCCACTCCAGGAAATGTAAAAGTGTTGTATTTTCATTTCCTGGGCTAAGTAACAAAGCAAAGCGCTGCGTTGAGTTTCGCCACTTCACACGCAATGCCTCAATTCGGCGGAAAGTGGGGAACGGAGTGTCTTAACACTAAGTTCCCTCTGCCTACTCTGCTATATGCGGAACATAGCGAGAAGTTATGTATGTATGGATATCACTATAAAAATATTATTATTAGTAGAAAAAACTAGCTTCACGCACAGTAGAAAAGTCAGACGGAACCTAGTGTTAAGACACTATTCATTTTCCGGCCGAATTCCATTCCTTGACATTGCTTGTTTTTTTTTTAGCTTCACACTGTATCCCGCACATGTCAGGGTAGACAGAGGGAGCCTGAGAACCTAGTGTTAAGACACTCCGTTCCCCACTTTCCGCCGAATTGCGGCATCTAACCTTATAGTATAATTATACTTACAATTATTTATTCCCTTAACAAATCGTACCAAGAAACAGAAGTAATTAAACGTCCATATTGTCGCAGACGGACGCCAAACAGTATCCGATCCTGTGTAAACAAACGCCTCGCACGGGAATAGAACCCACGGCTGTTTATAACAAAGTTTACCCCAAAGTTTCCCTTTTGTGTTAAAATACTTGTTTATAGGGTTTTTTGTTCAGCTTCACGCTTTTATCCCGTACAGCAGGGTAGTTAGTGAGAACCTAAGGTCCGTAATCGAAATATTACTTGTTGGGTTGCAGAACTTAACGCCGCTTTGTATTGCTAGAGTGGTGAAAGAAATTAATTTAAATATTATTATTTTCTTGAGTAGAGATCTAACCACATACCAATCGCGTTTACAGTCAGTCGCTAAACTAAAAAAAGCCTCAAAATTAGATACAATGAATACAAGCGTTTAAAATATTTAAGATTTAAGACTTCCATTAAATATGCTAAAAAGTAAAATTACAAATAACTCAAAAACTACTCATCAGATCTGAACTAAATTTAAATGTGACTACATCGAAATCCCTAGCTGTCATGTACAAAAAGACTATTTAAAATTGGTACACTCAGTAATGAAGTTATACATAAGAAAATTAGTCAAATTCATAACCTCTTTCTTTTTAAAGTCAGTTAATAACATCTTTTATTTCCACCGTACTTGGAAACATGTTGATTTTTATATTGTTCCCAATAATAAACTGCCAACATAATTTTCCACTTGAAACAAAAGAAATCCAAAGAAATGTTACCAACAAAGTGAAAACTTTTAACAATAGCCATAACTTTGACAAAAAGAAGCCAATGTTTACGAGTTATAACATACAAATGGGAACAAAACAAACACTTGTGCCCAAGATCAATAGATACACCAGTAATCCTTTGACCGCCACCAACATAGTAAACCGAATGATCCTGTAAGACTCAATTACGGCTAACCCTGATTTACCCACGACCGATCCAATTTGTAAGCAGCGTCCGATCGAGAAAACTATCCAATTGACGATTCCATTGGAATTGGGACTTAAATTGGTAACGATAGAGTGGTATTTCCAATTTTTGGCCAATAATGGCACCTTCGCAGTCGATATTGCCTAGTCATGCGAGTGATGACCGCAGTACTGTGTCCTATACCAATTTTAAGCTTTATTATATGGTAGTTAAGCGGTGTTTGCGTCTGATAGATAGTAAGATGGGTCCCCAATTATAGGCCACAAACTATTTTATCAAACGCTCGTGTGACAATACTAATCTTATTACAATCTATTGGAATTGAATACGTGGTAAGGAAAGGGCGTTATGGCGATTGCTTGGCGTTTATGTTTGTAAGATAAATTTTGGTATTAAGGTATAAGACCTTGGTTTTTGTGGTGAAAATGTTTGTGATTTGGATTTCGGTATAACGAAAATGCACCACGATATTAAAATAATGAATCGATAGAAAATAGATTACACAGTAATGAGATCTTTGATTTTTGCAATTTTTAAATATATTGAATGAAACTATTTTAATTGAACTAATCGTGTAGCTTTTAGTATTCGTAAATATATATTTGGAACCCCGACGTTTCGAACATTTTACAGTAGTGAAACTAGACACTGCGCCCCGATGGCCTCTATGAATATATGGTATATGAATTTAATTATAAATTAAATACAGCGTGCGACAGGTTGTGGGTTCGATCCCCACTCCAGGAAATGGAATTTTTCATTTCCTGGGCTTCGTAACAAGGCAAAGCGCGGCGTTGAGTTCCGCAACTCAGCACACAATGCCTAAATTCAGCGGAAAGTGGGGAACGGAGTGTCTTAACACTAGGTTCCCTCTGCTTACCCTGCTATTTGCGGGATACAGTGTGATCTCTCTTATTACCTTATTATGCCAGAAGCAGCTGTAAAAAGAGATATCTGATATAACATTTTCTAAATAATATAAATTAGTTCAGTACTTGTATGATACTAGGGTTCGTGGTTTCGCCCATATTAAATAATCTGGTAACAAAGCAAAGCACGGCGTTGAGGTCCGCCACTTAGCACGCAATGCCTCAATTTGGCGGAAAGTGGAAAACGAAAATATTAAAAGAGAACGGAGTGTCTTAACACTAAGTTCTCTGGTTCCGTTTGCCTACCCTGCTATGTGCGGGATACAGCGTGAAGCTAAATAAATAAACTAATTCACCAGTTAATCCCGATTTAAATACAGTGCCTTTCGATCCACCCTCCAGATTGAGATAAATTGACTTATGTGATTCAGCATCACACGTACGCAGATTACGCGATTAGAAATCACTTACCTCTTCAATAAGATACTTAACCCTTATAAGCCTTTGCTTATCTTATTCTTTTTGTATTTATAGCTTCACGCTGTATTCCGCATATAGCAGGGTAGACAGAGGGAAGTTGAGAATCTAGTGTTAAGACACTCCTTTCCCCACTTTCCGCCGAATTGCGGCATTGCGTGCTGAGTGGCTGAACTCAACGCCGCGCTTTCCCTTGTTACCAAACCCAGGAAATGAAATTGTGAAAAGTGGGAATCGAACCCACAACCTATCGCGTTTACAGTCGCACGCTTGTGCCTCTGCGCCACCACAGG
Organism: Philaethria dido; assembly: GCA_033558755.1. NCBI lineage: Eukaryota > Metazoa > Arthropoda > Insecta > Lepidoptera > Nymphalidae > Philaethria > Philaethria dido. The sequence goes on from JAKGSA010000573.1 coordinate 164,176, forward strand.
CGGTATGCTTGATATCAAAAATAAAAGCTAAAAAAAAGAAACATTTAAGTCGACTTATTAACTTATTCACGCCCAAACGAGTATATAAAATTAATTAAAAATTTAAGACAAACAAGTAAATCTCATCTCAAACAGAATAGATGGGTGCGTTTTATTTTAACCTATTCGGTGGTTAATCAGGGATGAAACGACCCCTTTGCGAATCGAAGACAAATTGACTTGTGGATTTGCGATCGTATTCACTATAAATAACGTAATTAGATCAAAATGTATGTATATACAATATAATTTGAGGCGTGTGGCGTAGAGGCACAAGCGTATGACAATGCGACAGGTTGTGGGTTCGATTTTCAGGTCAAGAAATGAAAATTTAATATTTTCATTTCTTGACCTGATAATAATGCAAGGCACGCAATGCCTCAATTCGGCGGAAAATGGGGAACGGAATGTTAAAAGAGAACGGAGTGTCTTAACATTAGGTTCTCTGGTTCCCTCTGCCTATCGTGCTATATGCGAGATACAGCGAGAAGTTATAGCGTTTATATATGGGACTTCTTTAACTAAGTGATAGATTTTAACAGGGCGTTGAGTTCTATCACTCAACACGAATGACGAGAAAAACATAGTTTCTGGAAACTACTTTCTTCCTACCATGCCATGTGGCAAAGCGTGAAGTTGCTTATTTATGAAATATCTTATTTTTTTTATTTCTTTTCTATCTAATAGAACCAACTACACGCAATGTCTTGAATTCTAGTAGAAAAGTGTACATAATATATAATTATATTTGTATGTATTTATATATTATATGTATATAATATATTATTTATTTATGTTATATTTATTAGCGTTAAGCCCGTTCTTTGTACATATTCATTTTAATTGTGTGCAATAAAGAATTTATAAATAAAAAAATAAAAGTGGAGAACAGAGTGTCTCGACACTACGTTCTTTTTACCTATCCTGCTATGAGAAAGCTGCTTTATATATCATAAAATCTTAGAAATTTTCAATTTTCTGTCTATTCAATGAATATATAATAGAATATTTGAACAGGACCCTCAAACGTTTACGATGACTTAATCTCATAGACACCACAACAAATATCAAGTGGCCGATATGTAAATATGGCTACGAAGTTTGTTCAGGCAGTTGCTGGACATAAACTTGTTAGTATTCTGTAGCGACATGTAAATAATGTCTTAATCATTATTATATTACGTGTTTGTATTTAAATTATGTTCATTTCTCCGCTTTGCTGAGAGAAAGTGCGGCGTTGAGTTCCGCCACAAATTTGTGCAGGTGGTATGGCTGTTTGGATGGTCGTAAACGTGGTAACATTCTGTAGCAAAATGCAAGTAACGTTTTATTTTTTCTTTTTTTTTATCTTCACGCTGTATCCCGCACATGGCAGGGTAGGCAGAAGAAAGAGAACCTAGTGTTAAGACACTCCGTTCTCTTTTAACATTTCTGTTCCCCACTTGCCGCGCAATTGAGACATTGCGTGCTGAGTGGCGGAACTCAACGCCGCGTTGTGCCTTGTTACCAGAGGAAATAAAATACACACATTCTGCCTATCACGTTATGTGCGGGATAAAGTGAAACTATAAAAATAGTCAACATTACATATTTTACTAGAAATATATTCATACATACATAACTTCACGCTGTATCCCGCATATAGCGGGGTAGGCAGAGGGAATCTAGTGCTAAGACACTCCGTTTCTCATTTTCCGCCGAATTCAGGCATTGCGTGCTAAGTGGCGGAACTCAACGTCGCGCTTTACCTTGTTACCAAACAGGAAAAGAAAAATTTTATATCCTGGAGTGGGAATCGAACCCACAACCTGTTGCGTTTACAGTCGCACACTTGTGCCTCTGCGCCACGACAGGTGATAGAAATATAGTCTTAAAATATAATTCTTATAGCCGATTGAAACGTTTATGCTCAATAAATACATCAATAAAAGGAAAATTCCCACGGCTCTCAAGTATTGTAAACGCCCTAATCGCGCCGGTTTACGAGGAGATCACACAAAAAATCGTCTTTTTATCCCTTTACCTTAGGGAGGGGACCCTCTGACCGCGTATTGCTTGTATCGATGGCAAATTGGTATTGTCAGTCCTTTTCAGCTTGAGGAGGGATTCTAAGAAGTTTGTATAGGGTAGATTTTTATTAGATCTTCGGCTTTGAAGCTTTTATTAAGAACTTAACTCGATAATATTACTAGTCACGTGTTCTAAGATTTTTTTCGACTTTGAATAAGGAGGTTATCATTTCGATTGGATTTGTTTTTCTGGATGAACCAGTTTTGATTTTTTTTTTGTATGTGTAACGCCAGCCGCCATAAACTAAGCCCGCCATGTGCTAAGCCTGCCATGCCGAGCCAAGCCAAGCCAAGCCAAGCCATATGAGCCTTCGTATTGTGTTGATTATTTATTAAAATAATTAGTGTAATTTATTAATTAGAAATATGTATAATTGTTATTTAATTCAATATTAAAATAGATCGTCAATTGACTCGGAACGTGTCACGCCATTGTTTTGAAGTGGGGAAAATTACTCGCCGTTTTAGTTCGTGCTCCTGATGTGGTCCCACTTAAATTTAGTTAAAATTTGACGAGTGGTTTTTGAGTTATTTTTTATATTAAATTTTAATCATTAATATATCGCTTATTACATTTCCTTGCCTTAATTTACGATCACCACAATTTATGACCGTTGTAATCAACAACAAATGACCATGCATTTAATTGGAACATAAACAGCGAATAAAATAACGTAAGTTTCAAATTAAAACTTCACCAATGAAATTTCACAGGTGGTTTCGTTGAGCAATTAACGATCCCGCAATCCAGCGGTTTAATTCGAACAAACGTAAACGAAAAACAGCCGCGCACCAACCGAAAGGGAATGTGATGAAAAAGGCCCCGATGTCCACATACACTTGAGGAGCGGTAATAAAATTACAAGCGGCGGTCGCGGCCGGTGCGCGTAATATCATTCCACGCGAGTCTTGAAAACGAAATTAAATTTTGCATGAAATGAAACAAAATACAAAGAAAGTGGCCGAACAAAGGCAAAGTGGCGCCCGACGTGGGGCAGCGGTTAGTTAGCCGCAGCCGGACTTATCGTAGCACGCTCGTGTGTAATTCGTTTCTAATCATATTACCTTTTGTATTCGACGCTTTGGACAATACAGCTCGGCTGCTAATTTAAGATGGAATTTTATTAAATTTTTCTCGTACTCATTCGTTTTGATCTTTTGCTGGTTTGGTTTTGTGATGTATGTTATTGTTACGGTAATAACTATGATCTAAGTTCTAATTATAATAACATTTCTGATTTTAATCTTAACAAGTGTATATAAAATTAAAAAAATAAATATTCCCATTCTTCATGTGTAACGCCTGTCGTTGATAAAGGCACAAGCGAGCGACTGTAAACGCGACAGGTCGTGGATTCGATTTCCACTCCAGGAAACGGAATTTTTCATTTCCTGTGCTTGGTAACAAGGCAAAGCGCGGCATTGAGTTTCGCCACTCAGCACGCAATGCCTCAATTCGGCGGAAAGTGGGGAACGGAGTGTATTAACACTAGGTTCTCTCTGCCTACCCTGCTATATGCGGGATACAACGTGGAGCTATGTATGTATGTATGTATGTATGTATTCTTCATTAACTTTACTTAAAATTTGTATAATCAAAAAGGCAGCATTCATAAAAAAGTAATAACTCATTAAGCACACACAGAACATAATACCAACGTTATTCATTGGGCAATTGAAATTAGTAGATTCAACTGAGAAGCTCTGAGAGGTCGGACCATATTAATATTATCACATATCCGGCCGACCAGAGCTCACTGGGAGAATTTTTAATGCCACGCTTTAATTATTTTGGTTGGCGAGGGCCGCTACCACTAAGTTCCATTCACATTAGAGATTTCATTTTTGCTCGTGGAGGCGCCTGTACACTGAATTATTAACAACAGTGCCGAAAACTGAAAATTGCCGAGATCTGTGCCGGCACATATTTATAACTGGTATGGTGAGGGATTGCGAAACCGTTTGTGCATTATGGATGGACCTAATTAACCTACCGACGTGTCTGTTAATAATATAGCGAGGTGTGTTCTAGCACGTGCGATTGAGACGATCAATCTCGACACGTAGTAACGTGATGGACAATTTTCATGAATTTTTAGGATGAAATCTAAAGTTTATATTGGATATCTAATAAATTAGTCTAGTTGTCCTATTAGCTATGTAAAAGTAAACATTTAATATGAGACCTAGATACTTATCGTTATTAATCATACAACACAAAATTATAAGTTGTTATTCTTTGTTTTTATTTTCTGATATATAAGCCATTCCAAACCATTCTTTCGGTAGTATTTGTGTGAAAGTAGTAAAATATATCAAATATATATTTAAATATATATAATTTAATATTTATAATAATATAAATTATATTGAGTATTTTCATTTACTCACGCTGGTAACAAAACAAAGCGCGGCGTTGAGTTCCGCCACTCAACACGCAATGCCTTAATTTGGCGGAAAGTAGGGAACGGAAATGTTAAAAGAGAACGGAGTGTCTTAACACTAGGTTCTCCGTTTCCCTCTGCCTACTCTGCTATATGCGGGTAGTTAAAAAAAAGTCAAATACATATATGTATATATCAAATAAAGAGTTTTAGTTAAATTTCCCTACTATTTTAACAGTTTTATCGAAGTCCTCATTATGCCGTTTAATTCCATGCAATTCGGAAACGGTGCAGTCGCTCGATGAATATGTATGAAGATCCTAGTTTTGTTAGAATATTCTCTATTTCTATTGAAAAATGTGAACGCGAAACGAATTAATTCACGTATATTTTTCTTTTGAAATTGTATTTTGGTTTTAAAATATTATATTTTAATTATAATTATAATTTTTATCTAAGAGATTATTGTGGCGCAGTGGAATGGTATTTGATTGTAAACGTAGATGAGTTGGTTTTGGGTTCCCATTTTGAGACATTTTTGTATGTAAATAAATTAAAATTTCCCGGTTTAGTAAGACAATGCGCGGCGTTAAGCTTCGCCACTTAATACACAATGTATAAAGCTTCAAGCTGTATTCCGCACATAGCAGGGTAGGCAGAGGGAACTCGGGAACCTAATGCTAAGACACCCCGTTCTCGTTAACATTTTCGTTCACCACTTTCCGCCGAATTGAGGCATTACGTGCTGAATAACGGAACTCAACGCCTTACAATGTACAAAATCAAGAAAAAAGCAGGAATCGAAATGTCTTAACATTAAATTCTCTCTACCTACCCTGCTATGTTGTACACAAAACATGAAGCTACAAAAAGATATAGTCTCTTTTGTACGTATTTTTTTAATATAAAGAATGTAATAATGAATGAAAATTCAAATTCAAATTAAGGCGGAAAGTGAAGAACGGAATATCTAAACACTAGCTTCTCTCTGACCCTGCTATGTGAGTGTCATATTACAACTACTGACTGAGTGACTGACCACTCACAAAAACATAATTTACTCTCACATACACACTAAACACACTAATTTGCTAATCTTACTAATCCTGCCATGTGAGTGTCAACTACTGACTGAGTGACTGACCACTCACAAAAACATAATTCGCTCTCATACACTAAGGATAAAATTAATATATCTGATTCCGCTGCTAACAAAAACTAATTAAAACAAAATTAAGACTGAATGTGGAGAACGGAGTATCTTGACACTAGGTTCTTACTAATCCTGCCATGTGAGTGTCAACTACTGACTGAGTGACTGACCACTCACAAAAACATAATTCGCTCTCATACACTAAGGATAAAATTAACATATCTGATTCCGCTACTAACAAAAACTAATTAAAAACGCAAATTTAGACTGAAAGTGGAGAACGGAATATCTTAACACTTAATTCTCTCTGACCTTGCTATGCGAGTGTCATATCGACTACTGACTGAGTGACTGACCACTCATTAAAACATAATTTGCTGTCACAGACAATAAAGGTAAAGTTTTTTTGTTATGAAGAATGTAATGTCTGATTCCACTACTAACGCAATTAAATTGAGGAGAAAGGAGTATGTTGACACTAGGTTCCCTCCGCTATGCAAAAAAGTGTCATATTACATATACCTACTGAGTGATTGACCACTCACAAAAACATAATTTGGCTCACAGACACTAAAGGTAAAATTGACATATACGTAATTTTCCTTCCTAATTTTAATTCCTATTCCATTCCATGCTAACAAAAACTAATTAAAACGCAATTGAATTGAGGAGAATGGAGTATGTTGACACTAGATTCCCTCTGCTATACAAAAAATCGTCATATTACAACTACTGAGTGACTGACCACTCACAAAAACATAATTTGCTCTCATGCACTAAAGATAGGATTAACATATTTTTGCGATGACTGTTATTTCAAAGGGCAGGAGTTTCAAAAATACGCCGTCAACACATGTACTCATTAACTTTGGATCACGTAAGGAGCTACAGTGAATTCTAATTGAGACAAAGATTATGTTGTAGTTGTGCCACTGGATTCATGTTTTGATATTTTTTTTTTGCTTCACGCTGTATCCCGCACATAGCAGGCTAGGCAGAGGGAACCTGAGAACCTAGTGTTAAGACACTCTGTTCTCTTTTAACAATTCCGTTTATGTTTTCATATAAAATAATTAGAATAATATATTGAATAAATGTATTTTATTATTATTACGAGGCCCACGGGAACTTCTGTTCTTCCATGAATTCTTTAACTACTTTGCTATGCAAGATTTTTTTCTTTTTTTTTAGCTTCACGCTGTATCCCGCATATAGTAGGGTAGGCAGAGAGAACCTATGAACCTAGTGTTAAAACACTCCGTTCCCCACTTTCCGCCGAATTGAGGAAATGCGTGCTGAGTGGCGGAACTCAATGCCGCACTTTGCCTTATTACCAAACTCAGGAAATGAAAATACTAAACTTTTATATTTCTTGCAGTGAGAATCGAACTCACAACCTGTCGCGTTTACAGTCTCAATTGTCGCCACGACAGGCCTTAATGCAAGATTAAGGGTGAAGTTGCTTTTTTTATAAGACACATCTACGGTATTACTCTCTAGAATGATTTCAAAGCTAAGGGTGGCGAGGGGATGCCATGGTGTTAATTATACGATTTTCTTTGAAATAAGTTAATAAATATTGGATAAGGTTCACCCTCTACTAGCCTTTTAACGAACCCATTCGTACATAACTTGTGCTTTGGACGATCTCTACGTGTTGGTGTTAGGGTTTCAATAATATTTATTTTGTGTGTGTGTGTGTATTTGAAATGTTATGGAAAACGGAGTGTCTTAAAAAAATATTAATATATATATATACAAAATATTCTTATATATAGTTAAAAATTAATAAAGTTATTTTTATATTCACGCTGTATCCCGCACATAGCTAGGCAGAGGGAACCAGAAAACCTAGTGTTTAGACACTACGTTCTCTTGTAACATTTCCATTCCCCATTCCGCCGGATTGAGACATTTGATATGCGTGGCGGAACTCAACGCCGCGCTTTGCCTTGTTACCAAACCCAAGAAATGAAAATACTAAATATTATTTAATATTTTTATTTTCTGGAGTGGAATCTTGCTGTGCCATTGCACCACGTCAGACCTAAAAATATAACGAAATAATTTAGCTCATAAAATATATATGTACGAATATATATGTTTTTCGTTTCGGACCCTACTTCTATTAAGGTGAAAATGAAGATGTTAATTACATCTCCACGCGATTGATTGGAATTATTTATTTGATGCACCCTCTTGTTTATCTTATACGTATCTATATCTATAGACTTCATATTCTTGAACTAGCTGTGCCCGTGACTTCGTCCGCATGGAATTTAACAAAAAAGTTATATTGTGTAAAAATAGCTTAAGTTATTCCTTATAACATCAGCAACGTTAGTTATTTTAATATTACAAACAGACACTCCAATTTTAATTATATGTATAGATTTAAATTACATTATATTTAGAGCTATCGTGGTACAGTAGACATCTAACTAAACGCGGGTGGTTTTCGGTTCGATTCTCACATGAGGGAATCATTATAATTCAATCGTTTTTGACTCCGCCATTCACATCAGGCAATGTCTCGGAATTTGGGTGGAAAGTGGAGAGCGGAGTGTCTTGACACTAGGTTCTCTGCGAGGAACACTATTTAAAACGGATTAATTACGTTTTAGAAAACCTAGCGTTAAAACACTTTAGAGTAGTCAGTATTCACAGATGGAAACGTCGTATTTCCTAAAATATATATGCGAATTATTAGCGAATTATTATTTATTATTAGCGGGTTTTTAAAAATTAAAATCTACCATAATCACTCTATAAGTGAAAGACGGAGTGACTAAACACTAACTTCTGCCTATTTTACTTGACTCTCTACGGAAAACGCGTACATTAGAAAAACAATGTCAAATTATTTTCATTTTCACATAGTTCAACTCAACAAATTAATAATGATTAACAGCTTCACGTTCTATCCCGCACATAGCATGATAGGCAGAGGGAACCTGAGAACCTAGTGCTAAGACACTTCGTTCTAAGATCTCCTTTAACCACTTGAGGCATTGCGTGCTGAGTGGCAGTACTCAACGCCGCGCTTTGCCTTATTAGAGCGAGCGAACTTAAAAAATACCCTTAAAAACATTTTAAAAAGATAACAAACATCGAAATACGCGTCCCATGACTGACATGGGCGTTATTAGCCCTTATCTCCATCTTGTCATTCCCGGTTTACGATCATCCTTCATTGTTTTGCGACCTCGTCATACGAAGGGAACACTCGAATCGACATTCCCTAAAAACTCCATACGAAATTGCCATTTTTTTTACCAACTACCCGCAAAAAGTGAACCTAAGGTAGTTACTATAAGAGTTGATTTACAGTTACCCACAGTTTTGAGTAAGTTGGTGGTATTAGAAGTACGGGTTATCCGTTGAATTATTTAGATGGTAATCCTACGTCCGTCTGATCGTTTGTCTCCTCGAATACGTAGTGACACTTTTTGTCTCTCAATTATTGGTTATATGTAAGGGAGATAGATGTTTTTGTTAATGTTAATCATTGTGTTTAGGGTTGTGTTTCCTGTGACTGTTTTGTATGGATTAATATGGTGATTATGCCATCGGGTAGTGAGGCAGTGTGTGACAGGAAACGCGAATGGTTGTAGCTTCGATTCCCGTTCAACGGAATGATTGTAGTTCAACTACTTTCATGGTATCAAAAAGCCTTGAGTTGCGTTTTTTAAGCTACGAAATGATTAAGATTGGCTCGCAATGTAAATAACGGAGTGTTTTAACACTAGGTTCTCTCTGACTATCCAACTATACGAAGAAAGTGTTTTTTTTAGCTTCACGCCGCATATAGCAACGCAAGCAGAGGGAACCTGATAACCTAGTGTTAAGACACTCCTTTCCCCACTTTCCGTTCAAAATCTGTTTTTTTTTAATGTATTTTTATAGTATTAATCACACACTACACCTAAATTTCGACATTCACATACAATTCCACTTACTTTATTGTTTATAAAGGCTTAAACAAAACATAGACATAATCCGGAAACGTCAGTAGTTCGAAGGCAACTAAATCTCGTTCGCGCGAAGTGAGAGCTTAAAACTAATACATTTGGGTGGGCGAGGGTGGTATAGTAGAGGGGGTAGGTTAATTATTCAAATTTTAATTTACGGAGCGGCCCCGGCTGGCCAGCGCTCGGAAAAATGTCTTGCAAATCGACGGACACGTATGAAAGAAATGTACTCGTTTGTTGGTGTTATTTTGCATGTTTTTAGTTTTTAACTTCACGCAGTTTGTAGATGTAATGTAAAATTTCGTATTTTCATTTCTTGGGTTTGGTAACAAGGCATAGCGCGGCGTTGAGTTGCGCCACTCAACACGCAATGCCTTAATTTGGCGGAAAGTGGGTACTATACACCGAGGGTGGTATGCACTAGGTTCTCTGGTTCCCTCTGCCTACCTCGCTATATGCGGGATACAGCGTGAAGTTAGTAAAAAAAAAACTTCACGCAGTATCCCGCATATAGCAGGGTAGGCAGAGGGAACCTACTTTTAAGAGACTCCGTTCCCCACATTCCGCCGAATTGAGGCATTGCGTGCTAAGTGGCGGAACTCAATATCGCGCTTCACCTTGTTACCAAGCCCAGGAAATGAAAATACTAACATTTCCTGGAGTAGGAATCGAACCCACAGCCTGTCGCGTTTACAGTCGCACGCTTGTGCCCATGCGCCACGACAGGCATGTTTTTAGGCGTGTATAAGTTGATAAGTTTTGTGTGTCTGTTTTTAGGTATTAGTTTATAGAAGGTTTTTAAATTGGGTTTTGTTTATGTTTGTGTGACTTTTTATTGGGTGAATCGGTGTTGATGATTCTTTGTTTATATGATAGTTAGTGATTCTAATGTGGTTCTGTTTAAATTTAGTTGAAATCGAACGTGTAGTTTCTGAGTAATTCGTAATAATGTATTTTATTTGAAGTCGGTTTTCTTTTTTATTATGTGACAGTGTTTGTTTTCATTTATTTTTTTATTAAATCGTTTATTCATTTTATAAAAAAAAGTAATCCTTATAATAATAATAATATTATCTATTTATTTATTTATTTGTTTGGATCACCAACACAGCGAACATTAGCACATATTTGAAAAAAAAAAAAACAATAACTTTGAAAATGCCGCCGCAATTGTAGGTGATGACGGCATGCTTATCTTACACCTACTATACTAAAATTTAATTATATTTAAAAAAACAAAAGAAAAATAAAAAAATGAAATTACAAAAAATACCAAAATTAAAATAAAACAAAAAATTCAAAAACAGCTATATACCTACTTAAAAATAAATTGACGTGATTTTTTTTTTTAACATAATATAATAATGATTTTAGATGTCACTCAGATCTCAAGGATTTTAGTATAGAATTGCGAAGTTTGTGCTTACTGTCGAAATAAATGTCATTAAAATATATGTCATATAATTTAAATTGAATATGCTAGTCGACTTATCTATCTATTCATGCCTTGTATGGATTTAATGTATGTACTTACAAATTTTAAGCTTATATATTGTATTTCTGAAGCGAAAATATTAAAAAATATTTAGTATTTTCATTTCCTCTCTATAGTTTATATTAAGGTTGACTTTTTAGAAAGTCAACATTGGGTTATAATAATGCATTCGAAATATATTGAATAATAATATAGATATAACTCACTATCATATGTTTGATATTCATTTCAATATAAACTAAGGAAAGTGGGGAACGGAGTGTTTTAACACTGCGTTCCCTCTGCTGTTATATGCGGGATACAGCGTGAAGCTAGAAAAAAATATATAGTGACATGCATGCTGCTATGACAACGCGTTTTACGCGTCAATGCGTCTACTAGCTATTTAAATATGAACGAAAACCTTGTTCTGAAACGCTTCTTGGTCTAAAACTACATATGATCTGAGCTTATATATTATTCGGGTTATTCAAAATATTTTTATTTTCTTTATTTGCTTTTAAAATGTTTAACATTGATTATATTACTTATACATATATTAGGAAGGAAAGTGTTGAACGAAATGATATATCTTTAGGTTCTTTCCATCTACCTGGCGAAATTTGAGAAACTTATAGAAGCATACGAATATTCTTAAATTTAGGGTGCATCGTGGCTCAGGATAGCGTCGGAGTGTTAACACGCTCGGTTGTAGGTTCGATTCCCGCTCAGGTAGGTAGATAGATATTTAAATTATTGTTTATTTGGTAAGTCAAAGTATGGCCTTGTGTTCTCTTTCAAAGGTCGATTTCTTGTGAAAATTGGAAAACGGAGTGTTCTAACACTAGCGTCCCTCTGCCTACCCTGCTACATGCGGGATACAGCGTGAAGCTATGTATGTAACACAAAAACGAAAACTGTAACAATTGTAATAAAACCGTGACATGGCATACGAAAAATGGCAGAATTTACGCTACGTTTTATCTGTCAGGTCGTAATTTTACATGGAGACGAACGCAAAAACTCCGAACTTGAATATAATATTGATCACCGTTCCAGGATTGTCGATTTAAACAGGAAAAACTGGGGCTTCCCACACCGGGATCACGTTAATTATTAATTGCGCGTTACAAAGATGTGGTGCTACTGGAAATGGCAAAAAACTATTTAATATTTTAGATAAAACTATTTTTTTATTATTTTAAAAGGTGTTAAAATTAATAAAAAAATAGAATAAGAAAAATATATTTTAGAAAATGTATAAAAAAATTACCTAGCGAAACTCGAATCTGCGCCATTTTGCAACTGTCCAAGCGCTCTATCTAGCTACATCAAAGTTTATAAACGCTTCATATAAATACAAATGAATGAAATACTCGTACGTTCTCTACGTTCCGCCCAGACAAAACGGATAAATCAAAATTATTTAAAAAAAATTCGTCCAAGGCAATTTACAACCAACGTCGTGTTTGCAATCAGTTGAAAGGTAAGAGAATATTAGAAGTTTATATAAAAAATATCATATTTAACAATTAAAACTGCCATATTATATTAATACGTGAATAAAAAAAATTAGATCCCTTTTAATGCAAACTACGCGGGTAGAGAAGCATAAAATTTGACATACATGGACATACATGGATAGTCTACATGGATTAGAAGTGCAGAAGACCAATATTTTCTATTCTAGTATATCAGAAATACATTAACTTTAGGCTGTTGTCTAAAGTGGTATACACGTTGTAAAGGAAACATATTTAACACGTCAGTGAGTCCACTATTAAAAATAAACTACATACATACATAGCTTCACGCTGTATCCCGCATATAGCAGGGTAGGCAGAGGAAACCTATTGTTTGCACACTTCATTCCCCACTTTCCGCCGAATTGAGGCATTGCGTGCTCAGCACGCATAGCGGAACTCAACGCCGCACTTTACCTTGTTACCAAACCCAGGAATAGAAAAATTACATTTCCTGGAGTATATATAGAAATAAAGTGACATTTCCAGTAACCATACATCTATGTAACAGAAGGAAAAATATGTTGTTCCCAACAAAAGTCGTAAAGTCGACCCCGCTGAAGTCGATTTGCAAGTAGATATTTTATTCGGGCTCGCTCAATTTTACTTCGTTTGTTACCTCTCTTTGTATTCATGTATTAAATGTTCATCATTACTACATACCTGGAGTTCAGTTAATGTTTCTAATTAAAGCTTATATCTATGGGTATTTGTTTTTAGCTCGAAGTCCTTTTTGTCTTTATATAAGAGCTTTGCTGTTAAGTTTACATTCAAATTATTTTAATGTTAGTTATGATTTATTTATTACTAGTGTCCCCGTTCACGCGTTAATAACGCGTTACCTAGCAACGTATATGTCACTGTATATAAACATCGACGTCAAGCCATAGTAGTTTGTGACATTTATTTTATTAATTTAATATATTTTTTATGCATTATTTTTAAAATATATTATCACTGTGCACTCCTTCGCTATATAAACTATAAGTGTGCCAAGTTTCATTCTCCTTTCTCTAACAGCGTGTTTGTATCTCATTCAAGGTACATTCTCCGCTCTGGCAAGGCCAAGCGCGTCGTTGAGTTCCGTCACTCAAGACAAGTGCCGATTTGGTCAGAATTCACAATAACGGAGTTTCTTGACACACTCTCTAACTACCCTGCTGTGCAAGAAAAAGCATGCGTTTTTTCTTATATTTACATATTATTTACAATTAATGTAGTAGGCATAAAGAAATTTTATAAATTATTACGTTTTGCATATATATGCGTTCCGATGGCAAATATGCCATATTTAACGTGATAGTAACGAATTTAAATCCATTCAAAGTCCATTTACGGAAACTATTATAATTTTTTTTACATCACGCTTTACCCCGCACATAGCAGGGTAGGCAGAGGATACCAGAGAACTTAACGAGAATTGAGGCATTGCGTACTGAGTGGCGGAACTCAACGCCGCGCTTTGCCTTTACCAGAACGAGGAAATGAAAATACTAAATATTATTTAATATTTTCATTTCCTGAAGTGAGAATCGAACCCACAACCTGTCGCGTTTACAGTCACACGCTTGTGCCTCTGCACGACTGCACGACGTCAGGCCTATTATATATATTATTATTTTGCGTTATCCTGCATATTTTGGCTTAATTTAAATAAAACACACAAAAAATAAAAAAAAATAAAAGCGAATAGTTATTTTTTTTATCTATAACTCTAATTACTGCATAGATAATAAAGGATCATCTCATCCCCAGAGACGCACTCCGCATGCATATTAAACGTCACGCGCAAAAATAGAATAAATTAATAAATATCTGTGCCTATTTCTACACACCCCTTATATTGTTCAATAATGTAGCTGATTTTGAATGTATGGGCTTGTTTTGAACCGATTTTAAAGAACGAGATTCGCAATTTGAATTTTTTTTAATGTGTGTTAGTATAAAGTGCGGCGTTGAGTTCCGCCACTCAGCACGCAATGCCTCAATTCGGCGGAAAGTGGGGAATGGCGTGTCTTAACACTAAGTTCCCTCTGCCTACCCTATGATGACGGTGTTAGTATAATTTTTTAGTGTGGGAACCAATTTAGATGATTCTTTTTTGTATTTCAGATGTGATGTTATTTAAATTTAGTTGAGATCTAGAGTAGTTTTTGGGTTATTCGTAATGATTGTACTTTTTTTAGTAGATTTTCTTAAGTCGGTTTTTTTGAATATTTGTTACAAATCTAACAAATTTATTGCAAAGTGATTACTGCCAGGTAAAAAAGTATTTAGATAACTTAAAAACATTAGTTTATTTTTCTAATCTCTTGATGTACATAGTGCAATGTTTAATTCCGCCACTTATTAGTTGCCAACCTATAAAAGAAAATTAAAGGTATCCAGAAGACTTTCTTAAGTGTGACAAAAGTCAAATATGTTACATATATGTACGTGTTATAAATTTAGATATGTGGTACTAAAATTGTAATAATGTTTAATTTAATAATATATCAAATACAAAAGCAATAATTAATTCGTTCCATAAGCCCTTAATAAAAAAAATCTCTTAATTTTCTACAAACAAACATTAAATAAAATTAATGACTTAATGAATAAAAAAGTAATTAATTAATGAATATAATATATTAAAACACCCCTCAATAAAAAGTATCTACAACATATCCATACAATTTTTCATTTTTATTAAAAAGCACCGTCAGAATATTATCGCCACTTCACAATTCATAATGTTTGATTGCAGACCGTACATCATACCGGTTTTTATTGGCGTTAGAAAAAAAATACCGACCAATCGTCGCCACCGGCCATTGTCCCGTTCAAATAATCGTAAATTCCAAACGGACAAAATATAATAAATTGCCGATGAGATCTGCGCTAACACTTCAGCAAAAAATTGTAACTACCCACGAAATTTTCATCTACCCTCTATTTCTAGGTGTCAAAGTTTAAATTTCGGTAACAAAGGCTTGGTAACAAGTAAAATGGTAAAAGCAAGTGTATATTTGTCCTGTATACTCTTCGTTGTCGGCTTTTTTTCGGTTGTTTCCGTAGAGGCTGATAGAACACGTTTTCAAATCGTTAAACAGTTTCGACCGCGGACGCGGTGGCGCTGGAAAAAGGAAAACTTTGAAAAGAGTAAAATCGCTGGTCCGAGGTGTTCGTAGCGCCGCAATAATGATGTACTGTATTTGTGAGTTCTTGGTCGTTTGATTTTAATATCATAGTCTAGTGTAATATTAGTATATACTTATCCCAAAGTGTACCAGTTAATAAAAGATCCAATTAATTGCTCAAAATAGATTTTGGTTTATTTAATTCTGCTTTATATATTTTTGAGAAAAATTCACGGTTAAAGTATCACAGTTCACATGTTTATGGCTGAATTAATCTTTCACTCCTTATTTGCTTGTATTTTGTATAGTACATTGTTTCACATTCTCCAGGAAATGGAATTTTTCATTTCCTGGGTTTGGTAACAAAGCTAAGCGCGGCGTTGAGTTCCGCCCCTCAGCACGCAATGCCTCAATCTGGCGGAAAGTGGGGAACGGATTTGTTGAAAGAGAACGGAGTGTCTTAACACTAGGTTCTCAGATTCCCTCTGTCTACCCTGCTATATGCGGGATACAGCGTGAAGTTAAAATTGTTTCAATATTCTTAGATGTAAGTAGTAAGTATCGTAATTCAGTCACATTTCTTATCCTACGTAAGTTAAGCCTACCATAAAAATTAATTTAAAATGGTTTGTTATTTAATGTACTAAACAATGTTTTCGTTCCAGGTGTGAATAAACAGATAAATAAACATGCGTACTTTTCAAACTACGCATTATTAATTTTACCTGTAAATTCAATTTTGTGCTATATTTATTTATTTATTTATTTAATTAGGTCAACCAGCAGTTTTAATTTGATACATACAAAAAAAGATACATTTGTGACTTAGATACTAAAATTATTGTAAAACTATTTTAAGGCTAACACCGCATGCAAAAAAAAGAAAGTTATAAAAAAAAACAGTTATTATAAAACAGTTAATATAAAAACTTTTTGACCTGGAAGTGTTTAATTTACTAGATTTATTCAAAATTATCTCTTCATCTATATATAAAATAATCCTAACCCTATTGATATTAAAAACAATAATAAAAAAATAAATTTATCAATTTATATCCAATATTAATAAAGTATCAAACTCCTCCATCCAAGTACACGATACACCGATTGCTTACCGGGCGACAGCTATCGACACTCGCACCGCAGTACATACCAATGAAATGTCAACAAACACTTACCTGCCGAATGCCGATGTCAATGGCAAACATTGACTTTATTTTTTTTAAAAATTAGAAGTGACCTTTGCACGTTTCACTCCTTTTTTGTGGTTTCACGCTTTTTCCCGCATATGCAACGCTTGTCGTGGCGCAGAGGCACGAGCGTGCGACTGTAAACGCGACAGGTTGTGGGTTCGATTCCCACTCCAGGAATTCATTTCTGGGGTTCGGTAATAAGGCAAAGCGCGGCGTTGAGTTCCGCCACTCACGCAATGCCTCAATCCAGCGGAAAGTGGGGAACGAAGTGTCTTAACACTAGGTTCTCAGATTCCTTCTACCTACCTTGCTATATGCGGGATACAGCGTGAAGCTAAAAAAATAAATTAGTCACAGAAAACCTAGTGTCAAGTCTTTTCACTTTCCACCTGGAAATCAAAACTTTACCAGTTAAATGGCGAAACTCAACGCCGCGCTTATTCTTACTAGAGCAGAGAAATTAAGTTAATATAATAAATAAGATTATTTTCTCCAAGTGGGAATTGAACCTAATCAATTGTGATTAGAACCAGATTATTCCACTGCGCCACGATGGCCTTAAGGTCATTTTAAATATTCAAATGTATTGGTTGTTTTTTTAGTTTTTTATAATTTTGATTGACAAAATAAATACATGAATCGATTAATGTAAGAACTTTTTTCAATTCCAAGAGAATGATTGTATACGAATTGTATTTTTATTTCGTCGTTCTAAGACAAAGCGCGGCGTTGAGTTCCGCCAGTCAACACACAATAACTAGAATTAAAGCAATTGGGTTATTATTTCGCTTTATTTATATATGTTCCTATCTTCCAAAATTATTTTTAGGTATCAAATCATTAATAACGATTGATTTTAATAATTTTCATAAAATTGAATTCATTGCAATTACTTTTTTAATGAAACAATTATTGAATTGAATTGAATGTTACTCATACTGCCTAAGGACTATAGATGAGGTATAAAAATTCTAACAAACAAGAATTTCCTCCATCTTTTATTATTAACCGACTTCCAAAAAGTAGGAAGTTATCAGTTTCGATTATATTTTTTTGTATGTGTATTAACGCATAATATTTTCTATAATACATACATAGCTTCACGCTATATCCCGCATATAGCAGGATAGGCAGAGGGAACCTAGTTTTAAGACACTCCGTTCCCCACTTTCCGCAGAATTAAGGCATTGCGTGCTGAGTGGCGGAATTCAACGCCGCGCTTTGCCTTGGGTTACATTGGTTGCAATTGCATTTTCTATAATAATATAATATAGTAACGCATAATGCATTCTATTGGGTGAATCAGTTTTGATAATATTTTTTTATACGATAGTACTTATGGTGTGGTCTCATTTAAATTTAGTTAAGATCTGACGAGTAGTTTTTGAGTTATTCGTAATAATTGTACTTTACAATGCGTTTTCTTTGAAGTCAATTTTCTTAGTTTTTTAAAATTTTAATTATATCAAATTCCGCTAAGTTCTCTTGGAATGAATGTTAAATATTTTCTAACATAAAAATATTCAGAAGCTGAACCAAAATGCAAAATGCACATTTAAATTTCAAGCATCGACCTTTGATGCATAAGACAGACTTCACCGAATTTATCGCCAAAGCTTTAAGTTTAATTAAGAAAAACCTCTATCCAGGTCACGTAAGCAAACTTATAATAAAAGTGGAACCCGAGCGAGCCAAGCGCGAAACGTGAACATACATAAATTGCCGACTCTACAACTGCCGCAAAACTTTCGCACCATTAATTCTTGCCCGCCACCTACTGCATTTTTACCATTTGTCATAAAATACTAAATCGTTTTCCTATACCCCATACACGAAAAGACCAGCTCATCCCCGGATATATGCAAAAAAGTATTTATCCAAATCATATATAAAATATTACGGTATTTTATCGGTTGGGATTTCGGTTCCATTAAACTTTTTTCGAATTTTATGTTACGGAAGATATTGTTCTTCTTGTTCTGATGCTTAATGGGGGGTGTATTGGCGTTGTTCCTCCCTTCGCCTTATGGATGGGAATGCTAATTGGATTCGACGAGCCCGACTCAAGATGCAACCGATCTTACCCTGCTACAACGTTACAGTAATCCTGGTATCGTATTCTTATTATTCGAATGCCCCAAATATTTATGTACACATTTTATATATTCAATATAAATTTTATAATATAAATCGTGATGGTTTTTCGACTAATTTATAAAGAAAAATGACAAAGCCTTCGAACAACATCAATCACGGCCAGGCGGAGTATGTCAACGAATTCAATAAAGTACTCAGAATCTGCATCAAACGATCGCGGATTGCCACAATCAATTTTCATTTGCCTCGACCGAGGAAAAACCGCGGCCGACCTTTTTTAATCGGCCAAGGAGAAGAATGCGTAACAGTCAGCCGCAGACGTATCGAGTGTAATTAATGACGACGCACGTTTTTTTACTCTGATACCGATAGAAATAAAGGAAGGGACGAAACAAAACAGGCGCTGGTGTCGAACGAAAGAAAAATTTATCATCTAGACGGCAGCGACAGTCGGCACGACCGCCAATGTCCATTTGGATAATGCCCAACGCGATTAAAAATATAAAAATACCCCCCGCCCACGAGGGTGGGCGCACGGGAGGGTGGTTGACGGAGGACCGCACCGAGGACACAAAAGGATTATAAATGAGAAGGAATTTTAGATAATATTTGTTCGCTGGATGTGGATTGTAATGCCGCCGGAGATCGCCCCCTCGCGCCCCCCGCCCGCCCCCGCCTCGCCCTGGGGTCGCCTTCCGCGATCCGCGCCTAATGAGTGTTTGTATCAATTTGTTAGTATTGTATTTGAATATTTTTGTGCGTTCGTTACGATTTTAATCCCCCGTGGTGGTCGCGACGGATCGATGTTCTTGTTTTAATATTTCACGGTTCGGTGGTATATTATTTTTATTTTTAATTTCGGCTCGTTTGATCGCGGCGCCGGCCGTTTGTGTTGATTAAAGGAGTCTTTACGCCGATATCTGGACCGCGCGTACGTTTTGTCTCTCTTGTGTGCCAATCGACCGATATGCTGCTACTCGGAAACCAACAATCCCTAATAAAATGCTCACATTTTCAGCTTTGATTTTCTTTTGGTTGGTACTTTTCGATTGTTTCGTGTTTCGATTCTTTCTTTTGGTCCGCTAAAAGCACCTCGCTCATTGTATTTTTTATCTAACAGATCTGCAGACGCACGAGATAATTTAAAAGTACGCGAAAACGAAATAAAAAGCTTAATTTAGTAAAAATGTTTGAATTAAATTTATTACTCGTCCGTGCGTGAAACCCGTAGCATGTGCGGCGGTGATAGCGCACCAGGAGCTCAGATAAGCGTGGAAAAATAGAATTCATCGTCATAATTAATACATTAAAATAATTATTATTTTTTGGGTTTTTTAAACACGTACCCTGAATCCGAATGAGCCCGAGAAGAATAACAGCGCGCGACACCGCACCCGCGACGTGTTTTCTATTCATTATCTCGAAAACAAAAATTTCATTAGCCTCGAGATTTCCTTTTTAAATTTAATTATTCATATTTAAATTAAACAAAATATAATAGAGGTCCGCGCGAGAGTAAAAAAGCGGCTTTATCGTATCATATTTTATTAAGCGAATTTATAATTCTCGGCCGATTCGGCGCGGGGGGTGCCCGCCGAAATATTTATGAACGCTGAGCAGAAAAATACACAATAATATTTCAGGGTGGACGCAGCGGTCCTTCCTTGCCCTCTCTGATCTATTTAAAAAAGAGCCCCGGAAGGACAAAGGGCTGCGGCTCGTAAAAAAGCTGGCCACGTATAGAGGTCGGCCTCCCGTCCGAGCGCTTTGTCTGCTTCTTATTTTTTACCGCATCGGAACCTTCCCCGCGTTTTTATCGGTTTTTGTTCCGGAGACACCGGGCCCCTATTTGTACGTTTGTTCTAATGTGAGGTCGTTTGTAATTCTATTTTTTTTTCGGTGGCAAGTAGTGACCCAACCCCTTTGGTATGCAAAAATATCGTGATTTACGTCGACAGACGGCCGGTCGGGTTTTCTTCGGCGCTCCTTTATACGCTCCAAGGCCTAACTAATTGCGTTGTCTTTGTTAATTTATATGTTTTTTATCTCGTTTTTTTTTTTAAGTGAGCGGTTATAATTATCTTAATATAATAATTTTGCGGTCGACTTCCCTTGGAAATTAGTTTTTTTTGGTGTCACGTATATTTAAGCGTTGAGTTGTATACGCGTGTATATGTACATATTTTTGTAAGAAATATATTGTTTGTTTTGGTATGGTTATTACTGAATTTAATTATTTCTTCTATTATAATTTCTGCTGATGAGTTTACTATTTGCAATAATACCCTTTTGCTACAAATTACTTTTGCGTATTTTTACTTTTTTAATTATATTATTTTCTCTTTTAATTCAAACTGAATCTAAACTTGAAAAGAAAACTTGTGTGCAATTATAAGCGTTTTTTTTTTTCATTTAAATACAATAATAAGTAGCAAAGCAGTAAGGCATAGTTTAAATATCCACGGCCTTTTAAAAAAACATAGATTCGATTTAGTGAATAAATTGACGGTAAACAGATACATATGTTGATAGGTATATAATATTTATACACATTATTACATTTAAAAAGAGATATTTTTCATATGATGTGATATAAACGAAATTATAAAACCATAACTAAGGGAGCTAAACTAGAAATATTGACTTCAATTCTATTTAGCTACATACATACATACATAGCTTGACGCTTTATCCCGCATGTAGCAGAGTACGCAGAGGGAACCTAGTGTAAGGACACTGCGTTTCCCACTTTCAGCCGAATTAAGGCATTGCGTGCTGAGTGGCGGAACTCAACGCCGCGTTTTGCCTTGTTACCAAACCCAGGAAAAGGAAAAAGCCATTTCATGAAGTGGGAATCGAACCCACTACCTATCGCGTTTACAGTCGCACGCTATCTATTTAGCTCATACTAATAAATTAAAATTGTCTTGAATTCGGACGGAGAGTGGCAAACGGTGTCTTAGGTTAACTCTCACTACTCTACTATACAGGAAAAAGCATGAAAAATAATAATAATATAAAAAAAACTATTAGCATTTACATTTTTGGCTTGAGACTATCGTGACTCTGTGAAAACGAGTCTTATTATAAAAGCTATGGTTGTGGGTTCGATATTTACTTGAGAAATTATTATATTTAATTTATCTTAATTTCTCCGCTCTGACAAAACTGACTGCGGCGTTGAGTTGCGCTACTTTATACGCCAGGACAACGGAGAGTATTAACACTTCAAGCATGAAGCTAATTTAAAATGTTATTATTCAAAAATCTATATATAAATACGTGAAGCAAAAACTTTAGATCCCTTTTTACGAAAATTACACGGACGAAAGAGCATAAAACTTGGCACACTTATAGTTTATATAGAGAAGAAGAGCAGAATACTAATATTTTTTTAAATAATGCATAAAAAGTATATTAAATTAATAAAATAAATGTACACACACTACCATAGTTTGACATCCATATTTATACAAAGTGACATATTCATTACTAAAGACAACGCGTTGTTAACGCGCCAATGGTGACACTAGTACAAGAAAAAGCGTGAAACTAATTTAAAATTTTATTATGCATAAATATGTAAAAGTAATATCTCAGTCATTAAGAAATAATCATAAAGGGTTACGTGAAAAAATTATAATGGATACATCCCTTACGTAATAGCCAAAGAGGGTTGGGGTTAAAGACGATTAATACAGTCGAATAATACCGGTTCAGTGTAACAGTTTTAAAAAATATTATTGTTGTATATATATATATATATATATATATATATATATATATTTCTAATAATATATATTAAATGTCTGACTGTACACGCTATTGGTTCCGGGTTCGATTCCCATTTAGGGAATGGTTATATTCAAATTATTATCATTTCTCCGCTCTGGCAGCTCAAAGCGCGGTGTTGAGTTCCGTCACTTAGCAATGTTTCAAGTTCAAGTGAAAAGCGGCGAATGGAGTGTCTTCACACTAGGTCCTCTCTTACCACCCTGATATATACGGGGTCAAAAATCAAATATTATATCTTAAAATATATATTTTTTAAATTTGTACTCAATAGTAATCTAAAAAAAAACAAAAACGTCCCGCACATAGCAGAGTAAACAGAGGGAAACCTGAGAACCTAGTGTTAAGACACTCCGTAACCCACTTTCCGCCGAATTGAGGCATTGCGTGCTGATTGGAACGCCGCGCTTTACTTTGTTACTAGAGCAAGGAAATTAATATATTAAATAATTAAATATCATAATTATAAATATTTAATATTGTCATTTCCTGGAGTGAGAATCGAACCCACAACCCCTCGCGTTTACAATCACACGTTTCTAAACAATTAAAAAAACCAAAACCACCCAAAGACAACAGTTAAAAACAATTTCCTATAAAGCCGTAACGCACCATTACCTTAAACCTGTACATGAAAAAAAAAGTAAAAAAAAAAAGAAAAGCGAACAAAATGGCCGCCGCAATCACATTATCGCGGGTTAAGGGCGAGACCGGACACTTCCCGCTTATTTATCACTTATAATGAATGAATTCAGGGTTTTTTTTCTCTCTGATAATACCACCTGGTTACGACTGGAGGTCGGAGTGTGTGTAATCCTTTGGAAATACGTAGAGGTTTTACTTGTTATTGATAAAAGTATATTTTTATTTTTAATATTAATGGTTGAATCAATTTTGATAAAACTTTTTTAATTTGATAGTTAGTCAGCCATTTAATTTAAGTGGGATATAAAAGTGTAATCGAAACCAGAACTTTCTCTTTATTTCGATGTCAGTTAACAACTATTTTTTTTTTAACTTCACGCTGTATCCCGCATATAGCGGGATAGGCAGAGGGTATTAACACTAGGTTCTTTACCTAGTGTTAAGACACTCCATTCTCTTTCAACATTTCCGTTACCCACTTTCCGCCAAATTGAGGCATTGCGTGTTGAGTGGCGGAACTCAACGCCGCGCTTTGCCTTGTTACCAAACCTAAGAAATGAAAATACTAAATTTTACATTTCCTGAAGTGGGAAACGAACCCACAACCTGACGCGTTTACAGTCGAACGCTTGTGCCTTTGCGCCACGACAGGCGTTAACAACATCTATATATAAATACGTGAAGCAAAAACTTTGTACCCCTTTTTACGAAAATTACGCGGACGGAGGAGCATGAAACTTGGCACACTTATAGTTTATATAAAGAACAAGTGCAAATGCTAACAATTTTTTAAAATAATGCATAAAAAGTATATTAAATTATAATAATAAAAAAAATGTTACACACACTACCATGGTTTGACATCCATGTTTATATAAAGTGACATACTCATACATTGCTAAAGACAACGCGTTGTTAACGCATCAACGGGGACACTGGTATTTGTAAAAATGAGAAGCAAAGTTCAATATTAAGAACATGCGTGTTTATCGACTTTGTTGATAATAACTATTGACATATTATAGAATGTGACAGTTAAGAGACATACTGCGTGAGAAAGAGACATTGTTAAGCGGCGGAACTCAACGCCGCGTTTTATCTTACCAAAGCGAATAAATATTTTATTGTTATTATAAAAATAATTAATAATAAATAAAAATAATTTACATATAATCATTACCGCGAGTGGAAATCGAACTAAGAACCACTCGCGTTTACAGTCAGACGTCAAAATATTTTAAATTCAATCGTTACCTCGAATGGGAATCGAACCCACTGTCTCTGCTCCTCAATAATATGTTTTTAAATATATTTTTACAATATTTTACAGAAGCTACTCCCTCGACGAAAGGTTCCTATACTCTCAAGGTGAGATACACAAAGTGCATTGGCATCCGAAGTCGCTCTCGCATCTCCTTGTTCTAGTCTCTGATAATACTATGAGGTAAGTAATGTGGATTTTTAAGTAAATTTTGTATAAAAATATTTAAAATTTATTAAAAAACTAGTTGTTTCCCTCGGCTTCGCTCGCGTGGTTATAATTTAAATTTAACATAGAAAGACCTCTCTGAAGCGATCAATAAATATACATGCGATTAGTTATGGGTTCGATTCCCACTCCAAGTAATGAAACTTCTACATATTATATTATTTTCATTTTCCTGGGTTTGATAACAAGGCAAAGCGCGGCGTTAAGTTCCGCCAGTAGCACTTAATGCCTCAATCCGGCGGAAAGTGGGGAATGGAATTTTTGAAAGAGAACGGAGTGTCTTAACACTAGGTTCTCAGGTTCCCTCTACCTGCTATATGCGGGATACAGCGTGAAGCTAAAAAAAAGTAATAATAACTTTTTTTCATTATTTACAGATTATACAACATAGCACTCAAAGCTGGTCCGAAATTGGTGAAAATCTTCACAATAGGACCTAAGCCGACGGGGTCGTTAGGACAAACAGTGCTAGATAGTTTAGGAGATACGGCGGTCGACTTCATACCGACGCCTGACTCTGAACATTTACTTATCCTCAGTGGAAACGGTGATGTGTATATGATGCAGTGCGAATTAGATAGTAAGAAGTAAGTATATATCAATTTTTAATTAAAAAATGCAATGAAAGGTAGTATTTTTTTTTTAACTCCACGCTGTATCCCGCGTATAGCAGGGTAGGCAGAGGGAATCTGAGAACCTAGTGTTAAGACACTCCGTTCTCTTTCAACAATTCCATTCCCCACTTTCCGCCGAATGGAGGCATTGCGTGCTGAGTGGCGAAACTCAACGCTGCGCTTTACCTTATTACCAAACCCAGCAAATGAAAATACTAACATTTCCTGGAGTGGGAATCGAACCCAGAACTGCGCGTCACATGCTATACGTAATATTGTTACGAATAACTCAAAAACTATTGGTCAGATCTTAACTAAATTTAAATGGGATTATATCAGAAGCTCTATCTATCATTATAAAAAAGTATCATCAAAATTTGGTTCATCCAGTAACAAGTTATGCGATGACAAGAAGTACAGTCGAATTGAGAACCTCCTCGTTTCTAAGTTATTCAGTGTTTCTTTATGTTTTAGTACATAATGTTACTTCTTGTGGAAGAACATATTATATTTTTTAATTTTGTCCATCCTGGCGTAGTGTATTCGAATTCGGATACGGAGTGTCTTAACACTAGGTCCCCTCTGCCTATTCTGCTATATGCGGGTTACAGCGTGAAGCTATGTATGTATGTATTTTTCTAATTTTCATTTTTGGAGTGGGAATCGAACCCAAAACTTCCGCGCCACGACAGGCGCATATTACAAATAATATGTCTAAATTAGATTTTCATAAAAAACCCAATATTTTTTTACTTCTTTTTTTAAATTTCAGTTCACTCCAAGCCAGTCTCAAGGGGCCCTTAGCAATGTATCCACCAGCTGATGATAACTATGGGTCTGAATCCTGTTCGATTATTGCACTAGGCGGAATCGACATCCCGACCCTCGTGGTTATAGCTAGTGCCTCCGCTGAGTTATACCACTGTCTCCTTTTGCCTAATGTAAGTATATTTTTATATTTTTAAAAAGTTAATTACATATTTAGGGTTTTTTTTTTTAAATGTGTAGAAATTTCTTTTGTCCAATTATATAGTGTATACTCCTTGACGCGTAAACAACGCGTTGCCTACAATATCAAATATTTAAAATTTTATATATATATATATATATATATATATATATATATATATATACATTGTTTAAGGAAACAAATATTAAATATATTTTTAAAAACATTACAACATACTATACAATTATGAAGTCCTAGTACTTATATCTTAATACTCGTGACACTTTCATTTCTTTTTTTTAATTTTCGTTCCAGGCAACAGAAACAGATGATGACAGCCACGCCCTCTACGTCATAGAATCTGTGGAACTTAACATCGTGTTAAACACAGACGAAACCGCATTACAATATGTGTATCCACTTAATTTATATCCGGTAAGATTTTAAGAGAACGGAGTGTCTTAACACTAGGTTCTCAGGTTCCCTCTGCCTATCCTGCTATATGCGGGATACAGCGTGAAGCTAATTGTAACAAAAAAATCGACTTTAAATAAATTGAATGAGTTCTAAATTTAATGAGTGTTGAATGAAAGAGGTTCACTTTGTGTAATATATAATATAAAATAAATATATTTTTTATTTAGAGCATCTCTGAAGTGGGTAAAGAAAATCTAGTGTCGATACACTCTGTTCTCTGCTTACCGCCCAAAATTTTTAAAAACATTGCATATTCATTGATGGAACTCAACGCCGCACTTTATCGCACTAGACTGGAGAAACGACTGTCGTGGCGCAGAGGTACAAGCGATGACTGTAAACACGACAAGGGAATCGAACCCACAAGGGTTCGATTCCCACTCCAGGAAATGTGAAATGTTTAGTATTTTCATTTCCTGGGTTTGGTAACAAGGCAAAGCGCGGCGTTGAGTTCCGCCACTCAGCACGCAATGCCTCAACTCGGCGGAAAGTGGGTAACGGAGTGTCTTAACACTAGGTTCTCTGCCTACTCTGCTATATGCGAAATACAGCGCGAATGTTAAATTTAGTGATAAGTGAAAAAAAAAGGGTTTTAGCACTAGGTTCTCTTTCCTTATCTTGGTATATACAGCAAATATGTCAAATTTAATTTGACTTTTGTCCCTCCGCTTAAACTTAGAGGAGAAATAATAAAGAGGCAGAGTGTCTTATCACTAATTTTCTCCTGAATCATATTTATTTCTATTTTTGTTAAATTTCAGATAAATCGCAACACATACGCGTGTTCCCATACAGGCGGTATTCACTCTGTTACTATACCAGCGTTGGATAGACTGGCGGAGTACGCTTTGGCGGATGAAAGTATGTTTTTTTATTATTAGATTATGAGGCCTGTCGTGGCACAGAGGCACAAGCGTGCTAGTGGAAACTTGACAGGTTGTGGGTTCGATTCCCACTTTCCCAATTCCCCAGGAAACGCAGATATTCAATATTTATAGTCATTAACATTTAATATTTTCATTTCCTTGCTCTGGTAACAAGGCAAAGCGCGGCGTTGAACTCTGCAACTCAGCACGCAATGTATTAATTCGGCAGAAAGTGGGGAACGGCAATGAATACAGAACGGAGTGTCTCAACACCAGGTTCTCAGGTTTTCTCTGCGTATCCTGCTATGTCCGGGATTTAGCGTGAAACTATAAAAAAGCATCTGGGAATAACATTAGTTGTGGGTTCGGTTCCCTCTCGGAAGAATGTCAATATTTAAATTATTTTAATTTCCTCACTATGGTAAGACGAAGAGAAATGTGGAAAATGGAGAACGGAGTGTCTTATAAAAGTTTCACACTTAGTCTCGCATCTATCTAGCAAGATAATTAGAGAGAAACTAGTGTCAAGACACTCCGGTTTTCGTTTTCTATTTTAATTTATATATAGCATCTTAATGTGTAGAAATCGCCACGCCTTACCTTGTTACCAGAGCGAGGAAATGAAAACACTAAATATTATATAAAATTTTCATTTCCTGGAGTAGGAATCGAACCCACAACCTGTCACGGTGGTAGGAGGTTCGTCCTCCGACTGGCTCGCGACCACTATCATGTCAAAGACGAACCGCCAAATATCTAATGATGTGTTCCGGTTCGATGGCATGTAAGCCAGATTTTCCCCTTTCCCACCCATCCTTTCCCCAAAATGTGGTGGTTCTG
>JAKGSA010000573.1:192995-220898 GCA_033558755.1 Philaethria dido
AGTCGCACGCTTGTGCTTCTGGCCCCGACAGGCCACAGATATTTATCGTATATATATATCTGTATATATCTGTATATATCTATATATTTATTTAGATGAAATGGAGACAATTTTACAAGCAATATGCACAAAGCCGTGTTGCGCGAGACACCTCGTGTCCACGCGACGCGCGGTGGCGGCGCTCGCGGTCACGTCTCTGAGACGGTCACTGTTGTTACTGTGTAATGGCGATTTGCTTATCAGGTTAGTGATGTAATTCTCTGTTTTCTCCTCTCTCCTATGGATATTCTACGTACTATTTCGTATTTGGCAAAGTCTAGCTAATTTTTTTTTAATCTTTATGCTAGATCCCGCATATAGCAGGGTAGGCGGAGGTAACCTAGTGTTAAGACACTCCGTTCCCCACTTTCCGCCGAATTGAGGCATTGCGTGCTGAGTGGCGAAACTCAACGCCGCGCTTGGCCTTGTAACATTATCAAAAAACATTATAAAATACTTGAAACATTAACAAAAAAGAAAACTGATTCCAAATAAAATACACAAAACAAAAATTATTACGAATAACTCAAAAACTAATTATCAGATCTTAACTAACGAGACGGAGGACGAACCTCCCACCACCAAACTACTGGGATACTCTTACGGGACACTACCCAGCGGCAGAGAGGAATTCGTCACTAACTTAACTATATCTAAAGAAATATGTACTAATATATATAATTTATTCATTTTACAGAACATTAGAACCATGGAACTTAGAAGAAGAATTCTTTAAGGAGATTCAACTGAAAAACCCATCGTTGGATCAAGACGATATAAATATTATACTTAAAGAGGTATATATTATACAAATATATATTTCTTTTTTAACTTCACGCTGTATTCCGCACATAGCAGGATAGGCAGAGAGAACCAGAGAATCTAATGTTAAGACACTCCGTTCTCATTTTATCATTTCCGTTCTCACTTTCCGCTGAAGCATTGCGTGCTGAGTGGCGGAACTTAACGCCGCGCTTTGCCTTGTTACCAAACTCAAGAAATGAAAATACAAATTAATATTTTAAATTTTCCTAGAGTGAGAATCGAACCCACAACCTGTCGCGGTACGTTTACTAAATATTATGTTTTTTTTTTTATTTCAGAAGCAAAAGCTCTCCTTCACGACAATTATACAAGAAGTGTTAGACAAGAAAGTATCTCAACCTATTTTGAAATTGGATAGAAAAGAAGAACCGAGTCCTCAAGAATGTTTGGAGGTAATTTTTTTTAGAGAACATAGTGTCGTGGCACTATTTTCTCTCTATCTCTTTTTGCGAAGCGCGGCGTTGAGTTCCGCCAGCACGCAATGCCTCAATTCGGCGGAAAGTGGGGAATGGAGTGTCTTAACACTAGGTTCCAGCTGCCTAGCCTGCTATATGTGGGATACAGCGTGAAGCTATGTATGTATGTATGATCTTTTTGCTTTTGATAATAATTATAACTATTATCTTCATAAATACTATTTTTATAGTAAAAATTAAAAATCGATAATTTCAATATCGATTTTTAATCCAATTTCGATTATTATTTTAAATTTGAAATCCGTCTCATTTTTGATATCGATTACTAAATTGAATTCGATTGAATCGATATTTTTATACGACGAAGTTGATATTTCAGTTCTGGTGTGCTTTTTCTTTCTGGAAAATTGTAAACGTGAGGCTAAAAAACGGTCTTGATTTCAATTTGAACTGTTTTCTATCTCAATTATTTAAATATCAATTATGAATTCAATTTGGCCTTGCGACTGTAAACGCGACATGTTGTGGGTTCGATTCCCACTCCAGGAAATGGATTTTTTATGTCCTGGACTTGGTAACAAAGCAAAACGCGGCGTTGAGTTCCGCCACTCACAACGCAATGCCTCAATTCAGCGGAAAGTGGGGATATGAATTCAATTTTGATTTTTTTTTTTAACTTCACGCTGTATCCCGCATGTAGCAGGGTAGGCAGAGGGAACCAGAAAACCTAGTGTTAAGACACTCCGTTCTCTTTCAACAAATCCGTTTCCCACTTACCGCCAGATTGACGCATTGCGTGTTGAGTGGCGGAACTCAACGTCGCGCTTTGCCTTGTTACCAAAACCAGAAAATGAAAATACTTCATTTCTAGAGTGGGAATTGAACCCACAACCTGTCGCTTTACAGTCGCACACTTGTGCCTCTGCGCCACGACAGGCGTTCAATTTTGATTTGCCAATCTCAAATTCAAATTCAATTTCAATATTAATATTTTCTTCTAATTAATAATATTGTATATTTTTCAGTTATTAACCCAATCTACAATAAAGCTAAGAACAGAATACATGCATCGCCAGCAGAGAGCCGGAGACCTCGTACAAAGGAAACTGCTAGCTTTGCAAGCTCTACACAAACAACAACGCTCCTGGCTCAATGACTTACAGGTAGGTACGGGTTCATATCCGTGATATGGTGTTTTGGTTTTTTTTTTCTAGCTGTATCCCGCAAATAGCAGGGTAGGCAGACCTGAGAACCTAGTGTTCAAACATTTTGTTCTGTTTGATTTTGATTTTGCGTGTTAGTGGCGGAACTTAACGCCGCGCTTTACTTTGTTGGCAGAGCGAGGAACTGAAAATACTAAATATTTATATTTTTAAATAATTAATGTTTTCATTGAGGAACGTGATTTATAAAAAAAAAAAACACTTTATGGTTATTTGTTTATTTGGTGTTAAGACACTCCGTTCTCCACTCTCCGTGTAAAATCAAGATAATGTGTGTTAAGTTGCGGAATTCAACGCCATGCTTTGACTTACTAAATGAAAATAATTTAAAGATAATTATTACCCCGAATGGGAATCGAACCCCCAACAAATCAGGCTTACAGTCAGTTGCACCTTTCCCTTTATGTATCTTTTTACCCGACTGTCAGAGGGTTATGTTTTTCGCGCGTATCATGTATGTTTGTAATATTCTTTATTACCCCATATCTTCCAAACTCCTGGACTGATATATATAATTAAGGTGACGTTAGATAGGTATTGATACTCCAAGTGTTCTTAGATATGTGACGTCACTTCAATATGGCGCCCTCTAGAGGCAATTACGTCATGAATAAAAACAAAAAATCGTTGATGGGTACCGTGTGGGGTGTCAAATGAAAGGACTTAATTAGCACATTTCAAATATATAACACATAACTAGCTTTTATAGCTTACTTTATTTGTATTTGCTTACTAATATTGAAGGATTGGTTCAGTCGGGTTTTTTCTTCTTTATAATTTAAAGGCTTGTTTATTATTACTTTAGTATAGTTGTTATATAAATATTAAAATTGTTCAGTTATGTGAGGAACTTTAAAAATAATAAAAAAACAATATTTTTGATAGTATTTTAGTATAGAATTCTTATATATGTATTTATTAGTGTATATATTTTATTGTATGTCATTGATTTATATATAGTTGTATATTATTTTATCTATTATCGTATCTTCATGTATTGTTCACACCCCCAGCCCCCTTCCCTTCCTTTATTTCTATGCCACAGTCCCCCTTTATATCCCTTCCTTTATTTTCCCCAGCCCCTTTCCTTCCTTTATTTCCTATACCTGATCCTTTATATCCCATGCTTTATTTCCCCCCAGCCCCCTTTCCCTTCCCTTTATTTCCTATGCCTGATCCCCTTTATATCCCTTCCTTTATTTCCCCCAGCCCCTTTCCTTCCTTTGTTCTATGCTGATCCCACATATCCCTTCCTTTATTTCCCAGCCCCTTTCCCTTCCTTTATTTCCCTATGCCAGTCCCCCTTTATCCCTTCCTTTATTTCCCCAGCCCTTTCCTTCCTTTATTTCCTATGCCTGATCCCCTTTATATCCTTCCTTTGTTCCCCAGCCCCTTTCCCTTCCTTTATTTCCTAGAGATCGCTGTTATAGCGATAATGTCGCCCTTTTGTACAATTTAAAGTATTTTTTGTTTCATGTTTCTCTTTTTTTGTAATTAATATGGGTGTACAATAAAGGATATTATAATTTTTATGGTTTCAGAGAAATGAGCAATGTTAGACAGCAATCTGAAAATTTGAAACAAAAGAAGTTGCTAGCAGAAAAGTATCAAGATGATTTGAAATATAGGTGAGTGTATATATTTTTCACCCACAATAGTAAAAATTGTTTTTTTATAAGCTGGTAGTATCAAGCTTGACTTTTGTCCCTTATTGACTTGTTTTGAAGTGAGTGTTGTTATGGTGAAGTTGTTTATAAGGGTTCGCTATTTTTTTTTTTTTATGGATGCCGGATGGCAAAGCAGGCAGAAGGACCGCCTGATGGTAGAGTGGTTACCTTCGCCCATGTTTATCTACAACACAAGAGATGTGCTAGATGCGTTTACTTCAACCTAGAGGATACAGATGGAAAGGGAGGATAATGTAGTAGTCGCTATCGGGACCACCATAAAATTATTTTAAATTATTGTCAATTGTATCGATTCTGTGTGTGTATTTTATTATTGGGTTTTGTTATTTTTGTGTATTTTTATTGATATTACAGTTTGTTGGCCATCTTACATTTGTTTAATCAATATCCTCAAACAAATTCAATCCAAGAAGTATAAAATCATTTAAATTTGTGGCTTATAGGTATATAGAAAAAATTTTGTAAATATATCATTTTTAGTTTTACGCTTTATCTATATTGTAAATATATATATGTTAGGAAATAATGACTAAAGAGTATTTATTATTTATATTGATTTGATGGTTAGCTGGCTGGCATTATTTGCCTAAGAAAACTATAGAATGACAATATAAGTAGCATGCGTCAGTAGAGCAGAGATATCTTGTTGGACTCGCCTGTGCCATACTGTATGGAGCACACTGACCATGGTGTCCTGAGTAGCGATTATGTCACTACTCCTTTGGACTCGGCTTCTGCGACATATATATATATATATATATATATATATATATATATATATATATATATATATATATATATATATACGAAATTGTATGATACTTTCGTTCAAGTAGGACCTACTTATATACCGGCTTATCGTATAAAACCTTTGC
Organism: Philaethria dido; assembly: GCA_033558755.1. Classification (NCBI taxonomy): domain Eukaryota; kingdom Metazoa; phylum Arthropoda; class Insecta; order Lepidoptera; family Nymphalidae; genus Philaethria; species Philaethria dido. The sequence continues at coordinate 198,062 of JAKGSA010000573.1, forward strand.
CTTTGTTACACTTGATAACCTTTAATACAAATATTATAGAAAATAGATTATAAAAGTAAATTTGCGTATATAGATGTTCGGTATCTGTACGTTCTCTACGCACGGGAGCAAGTAGCGCGGAAGAAAGACGCGCTCTCTCCGACTTACTCATACAGCAGCAGAAGGGGTGGTGGAGTGCCGCAGAGACTTTTGCGACACTGAAGGAACACGCCTTGGAAGAAAAGCGAGGAGTTAGTGCCTTTTTTATGTTTATTTGATTTTTCACGCTGTATCCCGCATATAGCAGGGTAGGCAGAGGAACCTAGTGTTAACACCTCCCGTTCCCCACTTTCCACTGAATTGAGGCGTTGCGTGCGGTGGCGGAACTCAACGCCGCGCTGCCTTGTTACCTAATCTAGGAAATATGCCATTTCTTATGGTGAGTTTCACGGATAGTGAAAACATTTTAATGACTTAATTGCTTCTAGAAAATGTATTGGACTAGCGGTTACGGGAAAGTTGTAATACCGCACGCCGTGTTTTTCTATGCAGTATTTTTTGTGTTTTCACGTAAAAAAGTGATATCTTGTACCACCGTACTCTACTACAGGTAGTGTACGGTGTGTACCTTAGTATAGTATGGCGACGCGTCGCCACGGCAACTATTTTTAAACAATAGCGGGGTAAAAAAAGCAAACTTACTGTTGAAACACTCCGTGATCCGTTTTTCATTTGAAAATGGTGTAACTCAAATATATACTATATTTGTATAATTTTTTTCTTTTTTTCTTTTACGCTGTATCCCGCACACACATAGCAGAATGTAGAATAGAGAAACTAGTGTTAAGGCACTCCGTTCTCTTGGCTCAAATCAGTTCCACTTTCACTTAGATTGAGGCATTGCGTGTTGGTGGCAGACTCAACGCCACCCTTTTGCTTTGTTACGAAACCCAAAAATGAAAAATTCTATTTTCTGGAGTGGGAATCGAACCCACAACCTGTCACGCTTACAGTCACGCTTGTGCCTCTGCGCCACGATAAGCGTTTGTATAAAATCATTGACTTATAAATATATTTTGTTAAGGTGGTGGGAGGTTCGTCCTCCGACTGACTCGCGACCACTATCATGTCAAAGACAGAACCGCCAAATATCTAATGATGTGTTCCGGTTCGATGGCATGTAAGCCAGATTTTCCCCTTTTCCACCATCCTTTCCCAAAATGTGGTGGTTCCAATAGCGGACTACTACATTGTCCCCCGCCCATCAGTATCCTCTGGGTTGGCAACGCATCTACAACATCTCTGGTGTTGCCAGTGTTCATGGAAACGAAGGTAACCACTTACCATCAGGTGGTCCTTCTGCTCCATTTTGCCGTCGTTATTAATAAAAAAAAAGAAAATATTAAAATTATTAATATGCTATTTTTACAGATGATAAAACATAGAAGAAGAATACAAGAGAAAGGACACAGTATTAGGAAAGTCTCATAGTGATACCATTTCATCTATACTGCAACAACAGTAAGTAATTTTATATACTAGTGTCCCGACGACGCGTTAACAACGCGTTGCCTACCGCAACGTATATGTCACTTTTTATATAAACATGGATGTCAAACCATGGTAGTGTGTGTAACATTTATTTTATTAATTTAATATATATTTTATGTATTGTTTTAAAGATATTGTCCATTCTGCACTCCTTCTCTATATAAAAGTATAAGTGTGCCAAGTTTCATGCTCCTCCGTCCGCGTGATTTTCGTAAAGGGGTACAAATTTTTTGCTTCACGCATTTATATATAGGTATTGTATATTATTTACTTGTAGTGGCGCAGAGGCCTGATGCGACTGTAAACGGCAGGTGTGAGTTCGGTCCACACCAGGTTATGTTAAACTTGAGTATTTTTCATTTCCTGGTTTTGGCGAACAAGGCAAAACGCGAGTTGAGTTCCGCGACTCAGTACGCAACGCCTCAATTCAGCGGAAAGTGGGAACGGGTGTCTTAACACTAGGTTCTTGGAGGTTCCACTCTGCCTACCCTGCTATATGCGGGAGATAGCGTGAAGCTAAAAAACATACCGCATAACATTTTACTGGATGAACCGATTTTAATGATTCTTCTTTTTTAAATGATAGCTGATGTTTCTATTGTGGTCTCATTTAAATTTAGATAAGATGCAAACAAGTAGTTTATGAGTTATACGTAATAAAGTATAAACCTTTTTATTTTCAGAACTTCTCAAATATCAGCTTTAATAGAAGATACTAAATTGTTGAAAGATCAACTTGGCGTTGTTTGAACTATTTGGATATTTAAAATGGTAACTTTTTTTTTTAATAATTATTTGTTTTTTTTTTTCTTATTGACGTTTCATTTTCAATTAGAAAAAAAAATGTGGAAGTTAATATTTTAATGATTGCCCATTTTGTGTGTATTGTAGAGGATTTTTTTTTATTAGAAAAAAGATTAAGACATTTTTTTTTTTAAATTTTAGAATTCATTGATTCGTTTTTATTTAAAAAAATAAATGCAAAATTTTAGATATTGTCATTTTGTGTAGTTTATCTAGATTTTTTTAATGAGAAAAAAATAAGTTTTTTTTTAATTTGTAATTTTGTTTTTTTTTTTATTTAATAATTAATTTCATTCATTTTCATTTTAAAAAAGTTATGTTATATCTTATAGATTGTAATTTTGTGTAGTTTATTTAGTTTTTTTTTTTTTTGCAATTAGAAAAAATAAAACTTTTTTTTAAATTGTGATTTTGTGTTTGCTTATTATTTAATTTAATAATTAATTCATTCATTTTCATTTTAAAAAAGTAATGTAAAATTTTAGAGATTACCCATTTTGTGTGTAAGTTTGAGTTGTTTTTTTTTTTAATTTAATAATTAATTATTAATGAATCATTCATTTTCATTTAACAAAAGTAATGTAATATGTTAGAAATTGTCATTTAGTGTGTTGTATTTAGTTTCTTTTTGATTAAAAAAAAAAAAAAACTTTTTTTTTTTTTGTAGTTTTATTTGTTTTTTTTTATTCTTTAGTTAAGTAAAATTAAAGTATTGTGAACATGATTGGAAGTTGTTTAATTTTCTAATTTCTTTTCCATATTTATATATATATAGCGTAAATAAGTTGATATATCGAATATGAATACTTTTTAGGACATTTGTGAGTTGTTTTGTATTTGTTTATGGTTTAGTTTTTTAAACATCTGTCGTGGCGCAGAGACACAAGCGTACGACTATACGCGACCGGTTGTGGGTTGTGGGTCAAAATGACTGTTTTCCTTTATTTTGTGTAAATGATCATTTGTTTTGCAATAAATTGATTCGAATTGCATATTTTTAAGTTATTATATATATTATTATGTTTTTTTTAAGGCTATAAAACGTAATATCCCGTTTTTGCCCGTTTTCATAAGAATATCAAGAAATCCTCTCTTAACGCTCCCCTACACTATCCCCTTGGAGCTAAATTAAATAAGTAAGCTCCTTAGCTTACATGACAAAATGTAGGTTTTAAAATTATGAAAATATATATTAATATTGTGTTATATAAGGCTTATGAGTTGTTATTGTTTATGAGTTGTGAGGTCGATGCCTACTCCAGGAAATGAGAATATTAAAAAATATTTAGTATTTTCATTTCCTTGCTCTGGTAACAAGGCAAAGTGCGGCGTTGAGTTCCGCCACTCAGCACGCAATGCCTCAATTCGGCGGAAAGTGGGGAACTGTGTGTGTGGGGAGTGAGGGCTACAATATGGGGTTCTTCAAAAGGGGAATAAATAGGTTTTTGAAGGGTCGGCAACGCGTGAGTGATGCCCCTGGTGTTGCAAGCGTCCATAGGCCACGGTAACCACTTACCATCAGGTGGGCCGTGTGCCTCGTTGCCACCGTCGTGGTATAAAAAAAAAAGAAAAAAAAACTGAGTGTCTGAACACTAGGTTCCCTCTGCCTACCCTGCTATATGCGGGATACAGCGTGAAGATAAAAAATAAATAAGGCCATCGTGGATCGTGGCACAATGGAACAGCGTCTTATTGCAAAAGCGATCGGTTCTGAGTTCAGTTCCCACTTGAGGACTATTATAAATTATTTTCAATATTTAAATTATTTTCAATTCCTTTGTAGCTCTAGTAGGATAAAGAACGGCGTTTAGTTTCGCTAAATAACAAGCAATGTTTCAAATTTGGATATTACAATATGAACGATAAAAAACACAACATTCTTTCATAATTTTCATTTATTTAAATTCTTTTTGTATTTTTTTTTACAATTTTTTTGCATAATAATACATTTATTAGTAAACTGAGTATTCTATAAAAAAAACTAAATTATTGAAACAAAAAATCAGTCAATTGTAAAAGAACTTAACTACCTTAAAATTATTGTTACAAATATATATATATATGATATTTAGCGTCTCTGAGACCATTATTAGATATTACTTCATACATTCTTAATTCGTTGAAATGCGGAACTCAACGCCGCATTGTATTAAAATAACTTATACAGTTTTTTTCTTTCGAATCTGATTATTATTATTATTATATCAATTAAGTCATAATGAATATATAATGGGCAATTGAAAATTATTTTTTTTTTTGTAAAATAAAAAATGTCACATCTAGAATGAAGCATAGATATATAAAATACTAAAAAATATATTTAAACCTTATAAAAAAACCAAATTTAAAGAAAATACATAAGGAAAGTAATTATTAATAGCCCCTTTAAAGTGTAAAATACAGGTTACCTTAGCAACGTGTATGTCACTTTATACAAAAGTGTAAGTGTGAGTAATATGTATATTATGAAGTTAATATATTTTTTTTCTGCACTTTTTCTTCATGTACGCTATATGTATGGCAATTTTTGTACCTCGTTCGCATCAAAAGGCATCCAAAGTTTTTCCTTCACGTATTAACATAATCATATTAACAGTGGCAAGTGGTGAAAATTTTAAAAAGGTAAGCCAATTAGGAAAGCCGGTACATATGTTTAGAGAAGCCGGCATATTTAGAGAAGCCGGTATATTTAGAAAAGCCGGTATATTTAGAGAAGCCGGTATATTTAGAGAAGCCGGTATATTTAGGGAAGTCGGTACATATATTTAGGAAAGTCGCTACACATATGTGGGGAAGCCGGTACATATATTTAGAGCAGTCGGTATATTTAGGGAAGCTGGTATTTAGTAAGTTATTTAGTAATTTCACTATCGAATTTTACATGATGACCCTTTTTTTAGTTGATTTTAGATGTCAGAACTTAGTTTTTTGCTATTTCCAGAAAATTTATTATCGTTTACAAAAAGTAAGCCGGTGAGAACCGTGTTATTTGAACGCCTCGCCACTTTAATTTTGTAATTATTTATCTATTTCTATATATTTATATTATTTATACATCAATAAGAGGTCCCCAGAACATTTTGGATACTCGAAATTCATCTTCAGTGCAAAAGAAGTCTTTTCCAAGTTTCACAAACTCTTTCAGTGAAACTTTTCCATCCTGAAACAATTTAAACATTTTGTTATTTTTAATTCACTTTATAAAGTCGAAGTCAAAATCAACTGACTTTGACTTTGCACTACTAATAAAACTTTAAGCTTTAAGTATGCCAAATTGCATACTCCTCCGTCCGCACAAATTGCTTAAAGAGGGATACAAAGTTTTTCTTTTTCGTACTAGAAAGTAAATAAATTTAGAATTCAAGTACAATGATTACGAATAACTCATAAAGTACATATTATTTTTTTTTAACTTCACGCTGTATCCCTCATATAGCAGGGTAGGCAGAGGGAACCAGAGAACCTAGTGTTAAGGCACACCATTCTCTTTCAACAATTCCGTTCCCCACTTTCCGCCGAATTGAGGCATTGCGTGTTGAGTGGCGGAACTTAACGCCGCGCTTTGCCTTGTTACCAAACCCAAGAAATTAAAATACTAAATTTTACATTTCCTGGAGTAGGAATCGAACCCACAATATGTCGCGTTTACAGTCGCACGCTTGTGCCTCTGCGCCAAGACAGGCGTGTATATCATATCTTAACTAAATTCACATAGAACCATATCAGAAGCACTAACTATCATATAATAAAATTATCATCAAAATTTGTTCACCCAGTAAAAAGGTATGCCGTAAACATAAAGAAATACAGTCATTGAATGAGAACTTTCTCCTATTTCAAAGTAGGTAAACACTCACCCCATTAGTGTCTATAACTGCAAAAGCAACAGCAGCATGCTCATTGCTAAGTCCAAGACATTGGTAAAACAGCTTGAACTCCTTCACGGATATGAACCCCGACTTGTCTTTGTCCACCGCCTGTTGGCAAAAAACAAAAAATTAAGAAACGTATAAAAATTTTGCAGTTTCCCTCTTTTTTTCCTGTATAAAGTAATTAAAGAGAACATAGTGTCAAGTCACTCCGACTTACCGTCCGAGTTGAAAACTTTAAGTGTTAAGCGAATTTCAACGCCACGCTATATCTTATTAGACATATTATTTGAATATGGGCGTTGCTAAGGCAACCCATATTTTACGCGTCAATAAGTAATATTAAATATTTCATGAAATTTGTATTCCAAGGCTTCGAATTTAGTTACTATATGCAATATTCGTATTGTACCCCGTAAAGTAATCATATCAAAATGCAAAGAACGAGAAGCAAAATTACTATATTTTTTTTGGCTTCACGCTGTATCCCGCATGTAACAGGGTAGGCAGAAGGAACCAGAGAACCTAGTATTAAGACACTCCGGTCCCCACTTTCCGTCGAATTGAGGTATTGCGTGCTGAGTGGCGAAACTCAACGCCGCGCTTTGCCTTGTTACTAAATCCAGGAAATGAAAATACTAATCTTTTACATGAGTGGGAATCGAATCCACAACCTGTTCGCGTTCTCGCGTTTACAGTTGCACGTTTGTACTTCTGCGCTACGACAGGCAATTATTTTTTTACTTTCTTTTTTTTAGCTTCACGCTGTATCCCGCACATAGCAGGGTAGGCAGAGGGAACCAAAGAACCTAGTGTTAAGACACTCTGTTTCTACCCCATTATATAAGAAAATAACCATAAAAATTACCTTAAACAAATACGGCAGCCATCTATGAGCTTTCTTCTTTAACGTCTTATCATTTAACACGTGATGCATATCCTCTAAATATTGTTCCACTGTTACAAAGTTGTATGGGTCTATTGCACCCCATTGTTCTTCCCATGTTAACTGTAAAATAAAATAATAATTATAATCTATATATAAAAAAAGGTTTGCGTTTCTGAGTGACTGACAAACTACTGTCCATAGGAAGATGAACATTTGCGTATAGAGTCCTTGTGGAGGAGTGGCGAGGGGTGATACTTTTATCACCTTAAGCGCCATGTGTATCTTTTTGTCACACAGTGTCTAGAACACCGTGTAGTCAAAGTATACACATTTTTGTATCTAAATGTCACACGGATAAAAATCCAAGGAAAAAAGGGGGAAAATGGGGGAGAAAAAGAATATATGATATATTATGTAGTTTTAAACACATTCCAACAAAAAAATATTGTGTTAAATGCTCACTTAGGGTCTGGCGCTGAGGGTGTTAAAAAGGTACATACATACATACATACATAGCTTTACACTGTATCCCGCATATAGCAAGGTAGGCAGAGGGAACCTAGTGTTAAGACAATCCGTTCGCCACTAAAAAGGTTTTAAAAAGGTAAGCCGGTATATTTATGGAAGCCGGTACATAGATGTAAGCTAATATATAGATGACGGTATAGGATGTTAAATTTTTAGCAATTTAACTGTCAAAATTTTGCTGGCGACCTTTTTTTTTGACTGTCCCATCTTTATTAAGTTTGTTTTGCAATTAAGTAATTAAACTCCCGTACTTTGCTGGCGATTATTTTTAAGTCTCATAATTTTTTCGACCTTGTTGCCACTCGCTCCCAAAATATTTGGTCTCGGTTTTTGGTATGGTATCCCTAATTTGCTATATAATAAGTCCACCAATAATTTATTGTAATTTATAAAAGATAAGCCGGTGACAATCATGTTATATGGGCGATTCCAACGAAAACGGGAAAGAAAAGGCTTATTATACTATAAATGCAATAGTTTGTGATGGATATTTGTTACTTAAAAATACTGAACTGATCCAGATAAAACTAAAGTAATATAGTTTATACATCGAGCATTAAACAATTTACAAAGGGTTTGTGAAATCAAATACTACAACATATTGAGACCCTTGTGGCGCAGTGAAACAGCGTTTTATTCTAAGCGCAATTGGTCGTGAATTCGATCTTGACTTAGGGTTAAGACAAAGCTGGCCGTTGAATTTTGGCATTCGACCCATAAAATCAGGTGTTAAACGGAGAACGGAGCGTCTTAACACTAGATACTGTCTACCCTACTCTAAAAAAATACTCTTTTTTTTTATGGGTAACGGGTGGGTAACGAGCAGAAGGACCACCTTATGGTAAGTGGTTACCTTCGCCCATGAACATCTACAACACCAGAGATGTTGTAGATGCGTTGCCAACCTAGTGGATACAGATGGAAGGAGAGGACAGTGTATGTAGTCCGCTATCGAAAGGATGGGTGGGAAAGGGGAAAGCCTGGCTTAAATGCCATCGAACCGGAACACATCATATGATATAAAAACTCTAATAATCAATACCTTTATAATATCTGTGAATTCCTTCGCCTGTTCCTCATCCAAGTGACCTAAGGACTTGAAACGCTCTGAGAACAGTAAGAAGTCGTTGTATGAGATCAAACCGTCTTTGTCGACGTCGAGTATGTTGTGTACTGTACGCATTTTCCGCCGCCAGAATTCCGACTGAAATAATAAAATAATTATTAATAATTTAACTTTTTTTAGTTTCACGCTGTATCCCGCATATAGTAGGTAGACAGAGGGAGCCTTAGAACCTAGTGTGTTAAGACACTCCGTTCTCTTTTAACATTTCCGTTCCCCAAATTTTTCGCCGATTCTAGGCACATTGCGCTGAGAGCCCCATATTATTAATTATTATTATCTATAATAATTAATATTTAGTATTTTCATTTCCCTCGCTCTGGTTACATGAAAAGCAGTGTTGATTACCACTCTCAGCACGGTCGCCTCACCCGGCGGTAAGTGGGAAACGCGGATCTTAATAGAACTGAGTGTCTTAACATTAGGTTCTCTAGTTCCCTCTGCCTACCTTGCTATGTTAAGACACTCCGTTCCCCACTTTCTGCCGAATTGAAGCATTCCGTACTGAGTGACGGAACTCAACGCCGCGCTTTGCCTTGTTAACAAACTCAGGAAATGAAAGTACTACATTTCCTGGAGCGGGAATCGAACCCACAACCTGTTGCGTTTACAGTCGCAGTTAGAAGGCGAAAATTACTCAATAATGGAAAATAGAATGTTTCAACACTAAATAAACTAAAATCTACTTAAAAACAATATTTAAACACTCACACGATCATATCCCTTGCACTCCGTGTCACTATCGCTATCGGAGTCACTATCCCGGTAGTGATTTTTCCTTCTGTTCTCCTCCGGTCTGCCGTGCTGTTTACTGTAGTTTCTTCTTAGAGTATTAGCTATTTCACTTATGTCTAAATCTCTAGCTTCTTGCACAGCTTGTATGTAATATACCTTACCGTTACAGGATAGTTTAGTGTGAATCGACTGAAAAAGAAAATTTTAAATTAATAACTCAGGTATTTTTTTTTACTACTAACACTAAAATAAGTCAAATGAACGCTCAATAATCAATAAATCCATAGAAAACAGAGAAAATAGAACTCTACGTCTAAAATACATCGTATTACATGTTACAACTATACTATACTAGTGTCAACATAAGGAAATCCTACAAGTGCACGTTAACTATAGGCTTAGTCTAGGTTAATGAGTAAAGTAAGTATAAGCCGTAACTCCCAGTGGCTTAGTGCATACAGATGATTTAACAGAGGTCACGAGTTCAATTCTCATACTAACTAGAAAAATACCCCTACTAATATTATAAACACCTGTCGTGGTTCCGAGGTACAAGCGTGCGACTGTAAACGCGACAGGTTGTGGGTTCGATTCCCGCTCCAGGAAACGTAAAAGTTTAGTATTTTCATTTCCTGGGTTTGATAACAAGGCATAGCGCGGCGCTGAGTTCCGCCACTCAGCACAAAATACCTTAATTCGGCGGAAATTGGGGAACGGAGTGTCTTAACACTAGGTCTCAGGTTGCCTCTGCCTACCCTGCTATATGCGGGATACAGGGTGAAGTTAAGAAAAAAAATCTATAATTATAATAAAAGGGAGAACGGAATCACTAATCTCTCTGCTTACTAAAAAGACAAACTGATATTAAATTACTACATGCCATGGAAATCTATGGTATAAGTTATAATGGGGTTTTTTCACATACATTTTATTCACGGACGTGTTGTTTAAAGTTACAACACATATTATGTAATTATTTCATAATGTTTAGATATTTGATTTATTATTTATTATGGCTGGCCTAGTTTTGGTGTAACACGAATAAGAATAGGCCTGTCGTGGTGCAGAGACACAAGCGTATGTCTGTAAACGCGACAGGTTGTGGGTTCGATCCCCACACCAGGAAATGAAAGTATTGGATAATATTTAGTGCTTTTATTTCCTCGCTCTAGCAACAAGGCAAAGCGCGGAGTTGAGTTCCACCACTCAGCATGAAATGCTTTAATTCGGTAGAAAGTGGTGAATAGAAATGTTAAAAGAGAACGGAGTGTCTTAACACTAGGTTCTGAGATATCAATAATATTTTTTGGATTATTAAATTGAGTAATTGAGTGGGCACTTCTTGAAATTGACACAATTGGTTATATCCTGCTATAAATAGAGTGTTAGTCTGCACGAAAACGGCTAAAATGATTTTGATATAACTGAATTAATGGCTAGATTTTATAAGTAGATTTTATGAAGAACGTCGTGACGCAGAGGCACAAGCTTGCGACTGTAAACATGACAGGTTATGGGTTCTATTCCCTCTTCAGGAAATATAAAAGTTTAGTATTTTCACGTCCTTGGTTTGGTAACAAGGCAAAACGGCGTTAAGTTCCGCCACTCAGCAACGCAATGCCTCAATTCGGGGGAAAGTGGGGAACGGAGTGTCTTAACACTAGATTCTCAGGTTCCCTCTACCTATCCTGCTATGTGCGGGAAACAGCGTGAAGTTAAATAAAAATATATTTTTTTAACTGGTTAGTAACAGAATATGCATATATACTTGTACAGGCCCTTATTACACAACGGTCGTTGACCTCACTAGTCACTATCGTAGACGCAACTATGTCAACTCAAATATTTACCAAATTTATTGTATGCCCTTTATGTTTGAAAAATTGTGATTTTTTCTTATAAAAGATTTAAAAAATGACATTTTTAGGTTTATAATTAAGATTAGAACAAAAATATACAACTGAGTTTAAATAAAATGCATTATATAGTAACAGTATTACGAATAACTCAAAAACTACTCGTCAGATCTTAACTAAATTTAAATGGGACCACATCAGAAGCACTAGCTATCATATAAAAAAAGTATTATCAAAATTGGTTCATCTAGTAAAAAGTTATCGTCCAATAAAAGTCGAATTGAGAACCTCCTTTCTTTCAAGTCGGTTACCAACAAACAATACAACTAACACGACCTATTTACATATGGTATAAAGTGATTTCGAAATTCACGCCTCGTGTTAAAACACATAAGTAAATAAAAAAAGATAATGAAAATAATAAGTCCCGCCACTCAACACGCAATGCCTGCATTCGGCGGAAAGTGGGAAACGGAGTGTCTTGACACTAGGTTCTCTGGTTCCCTCTGCCTACCCTGCTATATGCGTGTTACAGCGTGAAGCTAAATAAAAAGAAAGAATTAAAGACAATGTGTGAATGTAAACACGGTTGGTTGTAGATTCGATTCCGATTTGGGGAATTATATCGCACCTTTAGAATTATAGTGATTTGTTTAAAAAATATAAATTTTTGGGAAACGTCAATTTAGATTTGTATATTTAAGTTTTATGAAAAGAAATATTTTTTTTAATTATATTTTTATTTATATACTTGTGTTAATCAAAGTCGATAAAGATCATTGTCTTAAGTGGTCGGGTGATATTTAAATGATTTCAATTTCCTCATTTTACTACGATGAGTTCCATCAATACACAATGTCTCTATAGCAGGCGGAATGCGGAGTGTTTTGACACTACACTTTCTCTGACTATCCTTCTATTTGCTTTCTTTATATATGATATAAAAAAATAACTACTTTTTTTTGTTTACATTCACGCTGTATCCCGCACATAGCAGGGTAGGCAGAGGGAACCTGAGAACCTAGTGTTAAGACACTCCGTTCTCTTTCAACAATTCCGTTCCCTACTACTTCGTGAATCAATTTGCCAATTGCTGTATTTGGCTCAATCATTCGCTTCCTTTAATAAAAAACGCATAAACAGTTCAAACTAATAAAAATTGGAGTGGTTATTGTAAGAAATTGATACTTTTTAACCCGTGACCTGTCGTGGCGCAGAGACACAAGCGTGCGCCTGTAAACGCGACTGGTTGTGGGTTCGATTCCCACTCCAGAAAATGTAATTTTTAATTTCCTAGGTTTGGTAACAAGGCAAAGCGCGGCGTTGAGTTCGGCCACTAAGCACGCAATGCCTCAATTCGGCGGAAAGTGGGAAACGAAGATTCCCTCTGCCTACCCTGCTATATGCGGGATACAGCGTGAAGCTATATATGTATGTATATATGGTTAAAAAGTATATAATTTTTTTTATTTATCAACATAGATAATGCAATCAATATTACAAAATATACCAATAGATTTGAACCCACACATACGTCCTTCAGATTAAATGATAAAAATTCGGTTACGCAACGACGCGAGCGCATTCACACCACGAAAGTTCATTGAACTTTAAACAAAGCGCAACTTGCTTTTAAGAGTGTTTGAAAGTTATATATTAAATAGGTAGCTTCACGCTGTATCCCGCATATAGCGGGGTAGGCAGAGGGAACGTGAGAACATAGTGTTAAGACACTCCGTTCTATTAAACTCCGTTCCCCACTTTCCACCGAATTGAGGCTTGAGGCTGAGTGGCGGAACTCAACGCCGCGCTTTGCCATGTTACCAAAGCGAGGAAATGAAAATACTAAATATTATATAATAATTTCATTTCCTGAAGTGGGAATCGAATCCACAACCTGTCACGTTTACAATCGCACGCTTGTGCCTCTGCGCCACGACTGGCGGTAATAAGTCAATATATCGAAAATGCATAGAGAATTCGGACGGAGAGCGATTAACGGAGTGTTTTAACACTAGGTTCTTTGCGATTTATTTAAAAGTTGTAGTAAATGTAATTTAGAAGGAAATATTAATGAAAACACATTTCATGGTTTAAATTTAAATATTCTATTATGAATTTTAAATATGCTTTTAAGTTTCTATAGATATTATATTTGAGGCCTGTCTTGGCACTCAAGCGTGCGACTGTAAACGCAACAGGTTGTGGGTTCGATTCCCACTCCAGGGAATGTAAATATTAAATATTTTTAATAATTGACCTTTAGTATTTTCGTTTCCTCGCTCTGGTTACAACGCTAGGCACGGCATTGAGTTCCGCCACTCAGCACGCAATGCCTCAATCCGGCGGAAAGTGGGGAACGGAGTGTCTTAACACTAGTTTCCCTCTGCATACCCTGTTATATGCGGGATACAGAGTGAAACTATGTATGTTTGTATAAAAAAAATGAATAACATTCATTAAATAAAATAAACAAGAAAATTAGGCAGCAAATACACTTTAACAAACAAACAAACAAAAAAAAAAAACAAAAACAGATAATAAATAAACCATTTGTATTGAGATAACAAAACAGGAAGTAATATCATATCTATGTAGTAAATAATAATTTAAATAAAAATTCGTCCTTGAACGAGGCGTGACCAAAAACAACATGTTGTAAACAAACTTCGACTGTATGTTGTAGGCCTACGTGATGGAAGTTACGCAACTGATTTCTCAAAAGCTAACACTGCACCTTTAGAATTGTAGTGACCTTATTTAAAAAAAAATACGCCTGTTGTGGCGCAGTGGCACAAGCGTGCGTCTGTGTAAAGGCGACAGGTTGTGAATACGATCCCACTCCAGGAAATAGAATTTTTCATTTTCCCAAGGTTTGGTAACGCTGCAAAGGGCGTGTTGCTCCAATCTTCACTCAGCACGCAATGCCTCAATTCGGCGGAAAGTGCGAAACGGAGTGTCTTTAACAGTAGGTTCCCTCCGCCCATCACCCTGCTACATGCGGATACAGCAAAGCCATGTATGTATAATAGTTAAAAAAATCATAGAACAGAGTGAACCCGTCACATGGCCAATAAAGGGTCGATCAAATTACTTAGATAAACTCATAAGCTACCACAGATAATTACACCACAATTGATAACCTTTCTCTCAGGTCCCAATGATGTTCATAGGAAAAATATACCTTCTTTGTAGTGAAAATACAGAATAAAGTTGTATGACGAATATTATCTGAAGGGAATGATAAAAGGTTATCAACGGTCGTCTGTAAGGAAAGAATATAGGGACTATTATTTATTATTTTTCTTCCTCGCTCTGGAAACAAGGCAAAGGGCGGCGTTGGAGTCTGCTACTAACACGCAATGCCTCTATTCGGCGCAAGTAAAGTGGGAAATGGAAGACTTAAGAGAACAGAGTGTCTTTTAACACTAGGTTCCCTTAGTTCCTCTGCCTACCCTGCTAGGGGTGCAGATACAGCGTAAAGCTTATTAAAATGTATTTAATGCTTAGAAAATAAAATTGGATTTGTTATTTTTTTAACTTGTTAGTGTAGGAGGTTCGTCCTCCGACTGGCTCGCGACCACTATCATGTCAAAGACGAACCGCCAAATATCTTATGATGTGTTCCGGTTCGATGGCATGTAAGCCAGATTTTCCCTTTCCCACCCATCCTTTCCCCAAAATGTGGTGGTTCTGATAGTGGACTACTACATTGTCTCCCCTTCCATCAGTATCCCCTAGGCTGGCAACGCATCTACAACATCTCTGGTGGTGTAGATGTTCAGGCGAAGGTAACCACTTACCATCAGGTGGTCCTTCTGCCTGCTTGTCAGTCCGCCATCAATAAAAAAAAAAAATAACTGGACTTCCAAAAAACGGAGGTTTTCAATTCAACTGTTTCTTTGTGTGTTAGTTAACTTTACTGAATGAACCAACTTTGATGATTCTTTTCTTTTTTTATATATGATAGCTAAGTGCTTCTGGGATGTGGTTATATTTAGCAAATTTCACGATTAGTTTTTGAGTTATCTTCGTAATACCTTAATTACTAGTGCATTTATTTAAATTCCGTTTCTTTAGTCAAAATCTTAATTATTAAGATACAAAATAGATTACATACATACATACACAAAGCTTCACGCTGAATCCCGCGTATTGCTAGCAGGGAGGGGCAGAGGAACCTAGTGTTACACACCTGTTCTTTAATTTTCCATCGAATTGAGGTATTGCGCTGGAGTGGCGAAACCACTTCACCCCACCACGCCACGCCGCGCTTTGCCTTAGTTAGAGCCAAACCCCAGGAAATGAAAAATTCCATTTCCTGGAGTGGGAGTCGAATCATCAAACTGTCGACATTACAGTCGCCTACTTGTGCCTCTGCGCCACGACAGGCTTTATTATTTATATACTCATAGATACCAAAATATCCTTATAAAACTTTTGCCGTCAGTCATGTACAATGAGTTCTATGCTACCTTTTTTTATCATCAAAACTTAATCTCTCGGAATGTCGGTCGAAGGACACCATTTGATGGTCACAAATGTTTACTTTTTTAGAATTTCTGTAAACGAATGCATAGGTTAGTTGCTGGTAGGCGCAATAGATTTTTATGGTATTATAACCCGTTTTTTGAAAAGCTATCAAGTTCTTTTATTCTTTATTGCACATAAAATGCATGAATAAATATATTTTTAGTTATAAGGCAGTACTTTTCGGAATTAATGTAAATATATAAAAACAGGTTTTAACATAGAAGGGTGAATAAAGAGAACCTAGTGTTACCCGCTCGCTATAATAAATAATTATATACATATATTTTGACTTCTCACGCTGTATCCTTTACACAGCAGTAAACAGAAGGAACCTGAGAATCTAGTGTTAAGACACCTGCAATTTCTTTAACACAATGTTCCGTACTTTCCGCCGAACTGAGGCCAATTTTTTTTAACTTCACGCTGTATCCCGCACATAGCAGGGTAGACTCTCAGAGGGAACCTGAGAACCTAGTGTTAAGACACTCCGTTCCCCACTTTCCACAATTGGAGGCATTGCGTGCTGAGTGGTGGAAACCCAACGCCGCGCTTTGCCTTGTTACCAAACACAGAATTGAAAAATTCCATTTTCTGAAGTGGGGAATCGAACCCGCAACCTGTCGCGTTTACAGACGATAATAATATTTAATATTATATTTTCATTATTTTAAGTAATATACCATACCTTTATATGATTTTGAATACTGGTATTTGAAATCATAGCTGCTTTCCTTTCAACATTCAAAGCGGCTGAATGAAATCCGAGTCTCATGAGAGAAATCGCCATATTGCTACTTCTTTTACACCAAAATACATTTAAAATTAAAAAAAAAGTTTTTTTTGAAAAGCGAGTTTATATAATTATATGCGCAACTAAAATGGTTCAACATATTCAACACATTCAGTTTTAATAGGGACTATAGGGAGGAGGGCTTTTGCTGAGGGAGGCCTGTCAAGCACTGCCGCAGAATATTTAATGGAAACAGTATTATGTTCTTTATTCGTTATATAATACGGAATAAATTCCTATGTATATATTTTAGTTAAATTTTTCTTAACTTAGCTAGTTGTTTACTATTTACAATTTCTTTTCATACGATTCTAACTTTATTTTGATGATCTTAATAAAGATTTATATAATTTTGGTGTAATTTTAAAACATTTTTCGATAGTTTTGTTTGTTTTGTTTTTGAGTTTCGGCTACGCATGCGAACACACGTAGCCCTCTAATCTTCATGGATTTAAGGTTATTCTTGCTATTCATTTAAAGTAATTATATAACAATAGTTATTGAATGATAATGTTTTTTCGATTTGTGTTTACATTTTTAGAACGCTCAATGGCGTAGAAGCGTTAACGCTACAGGTCGTGGGTTCGATTCCCACCCAGGCAATGGATTTTTTCATTTCCTGGGTTTGGTAACCCGGCAAAGCGCGGTGCTGAGTTCCGCCACCTGGCGCGCAATGCCTCCATTCGGCGGTAAGTGTGATCGGAGTATCTTAACACTAGGTTCCCCGCCTATCCTGCTATATGCGGGATACAACATGAAGCTATGTATGGCTGTTAAAAATTTTCCTTATTTAGTTTAAACCGATGTTAAAAATATGAGGTTCTTATTTTCCACTGCTTCTTTTTTTTTTTATCTTCACGCTGTATCCCGCACATAGCATGGTAGGCAGAGGGAACCTCTGAGAACTCCAGTGTTAAGACACCCGTTCCCCACTTTCCGCCGAGTTGAGGCATTGCGCTGAGTGGCGGAGCTCAACGCCGCGCTTTGCCTTGTGACCAAACCCAGGAAATGAAAATTTTACATTTCCTGGAAATGGGGGAATCGAACCCACAACCTGTCGCTTACAGTCGCACGCTTGTGCCTCTGCGTCACGACAGGAGCTATCTATAATACTGAGATATTTATTAATTACATACTATATTTTTAAAGGTTATTATCATTATTGTATCCATTAATTAATCAGTTTATTGTGATTTTTTTTTTTAATGAAACCAAATTCTTAATGTCTCTCAAGTTAAAGGAAGCTTGCGACTGTCAACATGGCTATATGTCACCCCATTGATTGTTCGATCGCGTTACATTATCAGTGGCGAAACGTCCACATAACACACGATTACCATCGGTGACACGTTTTATAAATCCTACCATATATTGAAAAGTATAAAAAGCAAAGAAAATTTTTATCTTTGAAGAAATATGGACAAGGGCATGAAGCTTGGCTTTGCCTGGTTTATATAGAAAGGGAATGATATCTAAATTAATAGAGCAATCTATTTTACCTGGGTTTGTATCCATGTTCCTCCATAAGGTGATACTCTTGCAGTTGCTGAGCAATATGTGCGTTGTTTCCTGAGGGTTTTCAATGCTCATATGAAGAATTGGCGCGCGTGAGAAAACACGTTATGAGTACATACGGGACATGGGACCAAAATTTACAGCCATATCTGGAAATTAAATGATGTTGCTGTTTTTTCTTCAGCTCCTGTGGCACAGGCCGAGCGCAGATTGGGTTCGCCCGTTTCTAAACACACAACTTGCATCAATTCTTCAGCTGATTAGAACGGAAATGTTAAAGAACAACGGAGTCTTAACACTAGGTTCTCAAGGTTCCCCTCTGTCTATCCTGCTATGTAATTAATTTCTAGAGATTCGAACCTGGAACCTTCCGAGAGAGAAGGCCTGGATTATACTCAATACTTGTTTTATACCTTCACACACATTTATAAATAAGATAAACCAAGGAAATAAAAACTTTATTTTGCCGAATTATCAATTCATAACAATTAATAAGAATACTCGTTTTATAACAGATAACAGATTATTTTATTTTCCTCAGAAATAAATGATCCTCAATAAATAGCACGTAGCTGTAAGTGAGGTAGTCAGAGAGAGAACAATTTGTGGATAACGGATGGCAAACGAGCAGAAGGACACCCTGATGGTAAGTGGATACCTTCGCCCATGAACATTTACTAGCCCACCGAGATGTTGTAGATGCGTTACCAACCTAGAGGATACAGATGGAAGAGGAGGACAATGTAGTATTCCGTTCTCGGAACCACCACATTTTGGGAAAGGATGGGTGGAATGGGAAAACCTGGCTTACATGCCATCGAACTTGAGCATCATAAGATATTTGGCGGTTCGTCTTTGACATGACAGTGGTCGCGAGCCAGACGGAGGACGAACCTCCTACCACCAAAAATTAAAAGTTTGAGTACTAGTCCTAGTAACCTAGTGTTAAGACACTCTGTTCTGTTAAGTTTTCTATCCCCATTGATGTTGATATTTCATGCTGAGTGGCGGAACTCAACGCCGCGCTTTGCCTTGTCAGCAGAGCGAGGAATTGAGAACATTAAATCTACATATTAGTACGTGAAGCAAAAATGTTGGACTCATTTTTACGAAAATTACGCGGATGGACGAGCGTGAAACTTGAAACACTTATAGTTTATATGGCGAAGTCAAAGTCAAAGTCAAATAATTTTATTCAAAATAAGAAGTTACAAGCTTCATTTTTTGAACGTCAAATAATTTACCACCGGTTCACTAAATTTAATGCCTCAGACCTGAGAACAACCGGCGCAAGAAACTCAGCGGGACTATTTTTTTTCTTTTTTTTTTTTTTTTTTTATATTCGACAATGGTTTAGAATTCTTTATTATTGGCAA
Source organism: Philaethria dido (assembly GCA_033558755.1). Classification (NCBI taxonomy): domain Eukaryota; kingdom Metazoa; phylum Arthropoda; class Insecta; order Lepidoptera; family Nymphalidae; genus Philaethria; species Philaethria dido. The sequence continues at coordinate 217,610 of JAKGSA010000573.1, forward strand.
TGATACCTTTGAAACAGACTGGACTGGACAGGAGTGCAGATTGATAATATCTTTTAAAATAATGCATGTAAAATATATTACGACATATACGTTGCAACGCGTTGTTAACGCGTCAACGGGGACACTAGTATTAATTATTATATATATTTAACATTTCCATTCCCTGGAATAGGAATCGAACCCACGACCTGTCACGTTTACAGTCGCACGGTTTTTAGGTTAAGCATTTCTTCTAATAAAAAGTGTATTATAATTTTTGATGGTGATTTCCCATAACTTACAAATGTTTAAATAGTACAGAGGCTATCGCGGCGCAGTGGAACAACGTCAGACTGTAAGCATGATGGGTTTTAGGTTCGAATCACACTCGAGAGAAACATTATAATGAAAATATTTTCATCATTCTACACTCCGGTAAGACAAAAAACATTGAATTCCACCACTCAACACGCAATGTTCAAGTTTATGCAATTATCAATAATTAAGTTTGCATAAAAAGATCAAGAAAGGTGTCAGAGCCAAAAAGGGTCATCACCAAAATTCGATAGTGAAATTACCAAATACCTTGACATCCTATACCACTTTCCCTAAATATACAGGCTTCTCTAAAAATTACCGGCTTCCCTAAATATATGTACCAACTACCCAAAATAAATGCCGGCTTCTCACCCCTCGCCTCTGGTGTCTAAACACTACGTTCTCTCTATCTACACTGTAAACAGGAAAAAGCATAAAGATATACAAATATTTGGTGTAAATATACCTTTAAATGAATGCTCTAAATCCATTATCAACAGGCGCCGGTCATTAGTCGGATGAGATTGTTCTAGTACGTTTCTTATCCTTGGTTACTTAATACTTATTTAAGATAATATTGAGGTCATTGTGGCTCAGTTGTCTATCGAATTGTAAACTATAGTCGCGAGATCAAATCTCCGTTTAGGTATTTTTATTGAACGTAGCGGAACTCGAACCTGCACCACTTTTAAACTGTCCAAAATACATGGTCCATAGTTTCGAATGTAAAATCTAGAATTACGTTTATTCTTTCCTGTCTTAATACTCTCCTACACTTCCCAAAGCGCACATGCCTAATATCAGCTTTCTATGGCCAGATGTTTCTATGTGTTGTCTGGCAGTCACTCAGCGAGAATAACAATTTTATGTGGCAGCTTTGAATTTCATAATAAAGCTCGTCAATACTGGAAAATCAGTGAAAAATGGCTTTTTATAGCTTCACGCTGTATCCCGCATATAGCAGTGTAGGCAGAGGGAACCTGAAAACCTAGTGTTAAGATACTCCATTCTCTTTCAATATTATTATTTCCGTTCCTCACTTTCCGCCAGATTAAGACTTGAGAGATGAAAAATATAATAGATTTACTTTTGTATATTTTTATAATCTAAATATTTAGACAATAAAGATTGTTTGTGAGTTCGATTCCCACTCGAGGCATTTATGATATTTAAATTATCTTCATCTTTCCACTGTGTTAAGACAAAGCACCCCATTGATTACTACCACTATATGTGCAACGTTTCGACTTCGGGCGGAAATGAGAGAACAGAGTGTCTAATGTTTTTTCTTTAGACATTATTAGACACTACTAGCTACATATTGAATATTTTTTTCATAAAAGGTACACCGTGACACTGAGCTAATTGGTCTTTGTACTATTTTTTTAGCTTCACGCTGTATCCCGCATATAGCAGGGTAGGCAGAATGAACCTGAGAACCTAATGTTAAGACACTCCGTTCTTTTTTAACATTACCGTGCCCCACTTTCCGCCGAATTGAGGCATTGTGTGCTGAGTGGCGGAACTCACACTTTGCCTTGTTACCAGAGCGAAGAAATGAACATTCTAAATATTATTTTTTATGTCCTGTAGTGGAAATCGAACCCACAACCTGTCGCCTTTACAGTCTCGCACTCGTGCCTCGTGATTGTTTTAATTAAATCTTACTGTTTTCATCGTTTGTTTTCATTTTATAAACATTTTTAAAACATTAAAGGTGAAATCATTTCATAATACTACCAAAAAGTAGTGAAAGTAACTATAATTTAAATGCCCAATAAAATAGGTTAGGTTTTCAAAAAAAAAAAACAGGAAAAAAAAAACAATACACAATCTTTATTTAATATTTTCTATAAAGAAATATTTAATTACATACTTTAAACAAACATGTAATACAAACAATTATTACATTTACCTTATAAATTAAAAAAAAAAGTTTTTATACACCATTATATAGTAATGGATGAAGGTGATATGTCATATTTTTTTCAAAAATCAAAATCAAAATATTCTTTATTCAAATAGGCTATTACAAGCACTTTCAGTGTGTCAGTAGTCCTAACAGAAGCTACCACCGGCTCGGAAGGCAGTTCTGCTGAGAAGAGCCGGCAATAAACTCAACAGATGCTCTTTTCAAACAAAATTTGAACTATGATGAGCCTCCCGACTCCCGGGTGAGCGTCAATAGCATTTAATTTTTTTTTTTTTTTTTTTTTATGGATAAAGGATGGCAAACGAGCAGAAGGACCACCTGATGGTAAGTGGTTACCTTCGCCCATGAACCTCTACAACACCAGAGATGTTGTATGCGTTGCCAATCTAGAGGATATAGATGGAAGGGGAGGACAATGTAGTAGTTCGCTATCGGAACCACCACATTTTGGGGAAAGGATAGGTGGGAGAGGGGAAAACCTGGCTTACATGCCATCGAACCGGAACACATCATAAGATATTTGGCGGTTCGTCTTTGACAAAAAATTTAGCATTTAATTCCACACATTAACACCGTTATAGTATTCTTGGACAGAATAATATACTTTTTTCAATAATGTTTTTAATCTTAACTTCAAATAGTTGAAGTGGCAGATCTATAATTTGTGGAATTTTATTGAACATGCGTATACTTTGTGACAAAAATGATTTACTTTTTTAATTTTAATTTTGAATAAAAAAAAGTAAGTGCCTTAAAAAAACCCCCAAATTGTATGACTTAGAAATAACAGTAGCCGGCAATGAGTTCCATAGTTTCGCTGTGCGAATAAAGAATGTAGACTCAAACCGCTTTGTTCGTACATGAGGAATATCCACCATGTACGGATGGCGTGAAGCTGTTTTCCTTGACCCTCCTACCATCAAACAACACTAAATTATTCAAAATTTTAATAATTTGACATATTACCTTCATCCATATTCATTTAAAATATTTAATACATATATATCTAAGCTTTTTTATATTCAATTCTCTCTACTTTAACTTCATCTCCGAGCAATT
>JAKGSA010000574.1:0-26667 GCA_033558755.1 Philaethria dido
ACAACACCACAATCATGCCTCAGCCACCATATTCACCGGATTTGCCATGTGACTTTTTCTTGTTCCCAAAACTAAAGAGACCTATGAAAGGACGGAGATTTGCAACGATTGAAGAGATAAAGACTGCATCGCTGGAAGAGCTCAAGGCTATACCGAAAAGTGCTTATGAGAAGTGCTTTGACGATTGGAAAAACCGTTGGCATAAGTGTATTGTATCTGAGGGGGATTACTTTGAAGGGGACAACATAAATATTGATAAATAAATAAATATTTTTTCTTAAAAATACAAAGTCACCTTACTTTTTGAACACACCTCGTATGATAGCTAGTGCTTCTGATGTGGTTATATTTAGTTAAAATTTCACGATTAGTTTTTGAGTTATTCGTAATAATTTTAATTACTAGTGCATTTTATTTAAATTCCGTTTCTTTTTTAGTCAAAATCTTAATTATTAAGATAAAAAAATAGATTACATACATACATACACAGCTTCACGCTGAATCCCGCATATAGCAGGGTAGGCAGAGGGAACCTAGTGTTAAGACACTCCGTTCCCCACTTTCCACCGAATTGAGGCATTGCGTGCTGAGTGGCGAAACCACTTCACCACCACGCCACGCCGCGCTTTGCCTTGTTACCAAACCCAGGAAATGAAAAATTCCATTTCCTGGAGTGGGAGTCGAACCCACAACCTGTCGAGATTACAGTCGCCTACTTGTGCCTCTGCGCCACGACAGCCTTTAATATTTATATACTCATAGATAATAAAAATATCCTTATAAAACTTTTAAGCCATCAGTCATGTTCAATATCTTCTATTCTACCTTTTTTTTATTATCAAAACTTAATCTCTCGGAATGTCGGTCGAAGGCACACCATTTGACGGCCACAAATGTTTTTTTACTTTTTAATTTCGTAAACGAATGCATAGGTTAGTTGCTGGTAGGCGCAATAGATTTTTTATGGTATTATAACCTGTTTTTTGGAAAAAGCTATCAAGTTCTTTATTCTTTATTGGACATAAAATATTTAAATAAATATTATTTCTAGTTATAAGGCTTTAGGTTATTATTCTTCTTCGGAATTAATGTAAATATATAAAAAAATCAGGTTTTAACATAGAAGGATGGTCAAAGAGAACCTAGTGTTAAAACACTCCGCCCACTATAATAAATATTGATATACATATATTTTGACTTCACGCTGTATCCCGCATACAGCAGTAAACAGAAGGAACCTGAGAATCTAGTGTTAAGACACTCCGTACTCTTTTAACATTACCGTTCCGTACTTTCCGCCGAACTGAGGCCAATTTTTTTTTAACTTCACGCTGTATCCCGCACATAGCAGGGTAGACTAGAGGGAACCTGAGAACCTAGCGTTAAGACACTCCGTTCCCCACTTTCCGCTAAATTGAGGCATTGCGTGCTGAGTGGTGGAACTCAACGCCGCGCTTTGCCTTGTTACCAAACCCAGGAAATGAAAATACTAAATGTACATTTCCTGTAGTGGGAATCGAACCCACAACCTGCCGATTTTACAGACGATAATAATATTTAATATTATATTTTTCATTATTTTAAGTAATATACCATACCTTTATATGATTTTGAACACTGGTATTTGAAATCATAGCCGCTTTCCTTTCAACACTCAAAGCGGCTGAACGAAATCCGAGTCTCATAAGAGAAATCGCCATATTGTCACTTTTACACCAAAATACATTTAAAATTTAAAAAAAATAGGTTTTTTTTCGAAAAGCGAGTTTATATATCGATGCGTATGCGCAACTAAATGGTTCAACATTTTCAATGCATTCAGTTTTATTAGGGACTATAGGGAGGGGAGGGCTTTAAGAGGGGAGGTCATTAAGACTGTCAGAATATTTAATGGGAGACAGTAATATGTTCATTATTAATTATGTAATACGGAATAAATTCCTATGTATATATTTAGTTAATTTTTCTTAACTTAGCCAGTTGTTTACTATTTACAATTTTTTCATACGATTCTAACCTCTATTTTGATGATCTTTAATAAAGATTTGCTATACCTTTTTTGGTGTAATTTAAACATTTTTCGATAGTTTTGTTTGTTTTGTTTCTGAGTTTCGGCTACGCATGCGAACACACGTAGGCCCTCTAATTGCGATTTGGGTTATTGTCTATTTAAAGTAATCATATTACAATAGTTATTGAATGATAATGTTTTTCGATTTGTGTTTACATTTTGAACGCCTGTCGTGGCGCAGAAGCGTTAACGCTACAGGTCGTGGGTTTGATTCCCACTCCAGGAAATGAAATTTTTCATTTCCTGGGTTTGGTAACTAGGCAAAGCGCGGCGTTGAGTTCCGCCACTCGGCGCGCAATGCCTCCATTCGGCGGTAAGTGGTGATCGGAGTATCTTAACACTAGGTTCCCTCTGCCTATCCTGCTATATGCGGGATACAACTTGAAGCTATGTATGTATGTTTACATTTTCCTTATTTAGTTTTAACCGATGTTAAAAATATGAGGTTCTTATTTTCCACTGCTTTTTTTTTATCTTCACGCTGTATCCCGCATATAGCAGGGTAGGCAGAGGGAACTTGAGAACCTAGTGTTAAGACACTCCGTTCCCCACTTTCCGCCGAGTTGAGGCATTGCGTGCTGAGTGGCGGAGCTCAACGCCGCGCTTTGCCTTGTGACCAAACCCAGGAAATGAAAATTTTACATTTCCTGAAATGGGAATCGAACCCACAACCGGTCGCGTTTACAGTCGCACGCTTGTGCCTCTGCGTCACGACAGGCGTAATCTATGTAAGCACTGAGATATTTATTAATTACATACTATATTTTAAAGTTATTATCATTATTATCCATTAATTAATCAGTTTATTAGTTTTTTTTAATGAAACCAAATTCTTAATGTCTCTCAAGTTAAAACATGACTGTCAACACGTAGCTATATGTCACTAATTGATTGTTGATCATTCAGTATCAGTGGCGAAACGTCCACATAACACGATTACCATCGGCTTACGTTTTATAAATCTATATATTAGTACGTAAAGCAAAAATTTTGTATCACTTTTTACGAAAATTACGCGGACGGAGGAGCATGAAACTTGGCACACTTATAGTTTATATAGAGAAGACATGCAGAATGATAATATCTTTTTAAAATAATGCATAAAAGTATATTAAATTAATAAAATAAATGTTACACACACTACCATGGTTTGACATCCATGTTTATATAAAGTGACATATACGTTGCTAGGCAACGCGTTGTTTACAAAGGGGACACTAGTATATATAGATGTACGTGAAAGAAAACCTTTGGTCCCCTTTTTTATGAAAATTATACGGACAGAGGATAAAATTTAATATATCTACAAATTAACATTGAGGCCTGTGACGCGACAGGTTGCGGAGTCGATACCTACTCCATGTAATGAAAATATTAAATAATATTTTTATTATTATATAATATTTTCATTTCCTCGCTCTGGTAACAAGGCAAAGCGCGACGTTGAGTTCCGCCATTCAGCACACAACGCCTCAACTCGACGGAAAGTGGGGAATGGAGTGTCCTAACACTACGTTCTCAGGTTCCCTCTGCCTACCCTGCTATATGCGGGATACAGCGTGAAGCTAAAAAAAAAGCAGTCGAATAATAATAACCTCGTATTCGCCAAACAATTGGGAACGGAAATGTTAAAAGAGAACGGAGTGTCTTAACACTAGGTTCACAGGTTCCCTCTGTCTATCCTGCTATGTAATTAATTTCTAGATTCGAACCTAGAACCTTCCCGACCTGAATTATACTCAATACTTATTTTATACCTTCACACACATTTATAATAAGATAAATAAGGAAATAAACTTTATTTATAAAATTATCAATTCATAACAATTAATAAGAATACTCGTTTATAACAGATAACGAATTATTTTATTTTCCTCAATAAATAGTCCTCAATAAATAGCACGTAGCTGTAAGTGGTAGACAGAGAGAACCTAGTGTTAAGACACTCTGTTCTGTTAAGATTTCTGTCCCCACTTCTCGTCGAATTAAGGCATTGCGTGCTGAGTGGCGGAACTCAACGCCGCGTTTTGCCTTGTCACCAGAGCGAGGAATTGAGAACATTAAATCTACATATTAGTACGTGAAGCAAAAATGTTGGACCCATTTTTACGAAAATTACGCGGATGGACGAGCGTGAAACTTGAAACACTTATAGTTTATATGGCGAAGGAGTGCAGATTGATAATATCTTTTTAAAATAATGCATATAAAATAAAATATATTACGACATATACGTTGCAACGCGTTGTTAACGCGTCAACGGGGACACTAGTATTAATTATTATATATATTTAATATTTCCATTCCCTGGAATAGGAATCGAACCCACGACCTGTCACGTTTACAGTCGCACGGTTTTTAAGTTAAGCATTTCTTCTAATAAAAAGTGTATTATAATTTTTGATGGTGATTTCCCATAACTTACAAATGTTTAAATAGTACAGAGGCTATCGCGGCGCAGTGGAACAACGTCAGACTGTAAGCATGATGGGTTTTAGGTTCGAATCACACTCGAGAGAATCATTATAATGAAAATATTTTCATCATTCTACACTCCGGTAAGACAAAAAACATTGAATTCCACCACTCAAGTTAAGTAGTTAGTAGTTAGTTCAAGTTTATGCAATTATCAATAATTATGTTTGCATAAAAAGATCAAGAAAGGTGTCAGAGCCAAAAAAAGGTCATCACCAAAATTCGATAGAGAAATTACCAAATACCTTGACATCCTATACCACTTTTTTTTTTTATACAGGTAGGATCCAACACACTCGCAGACGCACACGACACAAACACCGTCCCCGCCGGTGGAGATGAGGTCCTTATTTTTCTACGGCTCGATCACGCCTCGGCGCGACCGGGTCAAGCCACTAAAATCCAACAGGGCATCAAACGCCCTACCCAGTAGGCTTAAGCTCGGGCCGAGCGAAAGCAAAGTCCCCCACTACAAGCAGTGCTCGCAAGCCGAGGTTCGGCCTCGCAGGAGGCGCCCCTGTGACACTGCAGTTCTAAGTTGATGGTCCTCCACCCGAGGAGGCCAAGCCAGGGTCAGAGCTCTTCAAGCTCGGCCCCCCACAAAACCCGGTGACGCTGTCGAGGCCAACAGGGCCAACAGCATACTACATAGTCAAAAAAAAAAAAAAAACACTTTCCCTAAATATACAGGCTTCTCTAAAAATTACCGGCTTCCCTAAATATATGTACCAACTACCCAAAATAAATGCCGGCTTCTCTAACCGGCTTGCCTAATTAAAATTTTCACCCCTCGCCACTAGTGTCTAGACACTATGTTCTCTGTCTAACCTTTAAACAGGAAAAAGTATAAATATATACAAATATTTGGTGTAAATATACCTTTAAATGAATGCTCTAAATCCATTATCAACAGGCGCCGGTCATTAGTCGGATGAGATTGTTCTAGTACGTTTCTTATCCTTGGTTACTTAATACTTATTTAAGATAATATTGAGGTCATTGTGGCTCAGTTGTCTATCGAATTGCAACGATAGTCGCGAGATCAAATCTCCGTTTAGGTATTTTTATTGAACGTAGCGGAACTCGAACCTGCACCACTTTTAAACTGTCCAAAATACATGGTCCATAGTTTCGAATGTAAAATCTAAAATTACGTTTATTCTTTCCTGTCTTAATACTCTCCTACACTTCCCAAAGCGCACATGCCTAATTTCAGCTTTCTATGGCCAGAAGTTTCTTTGTATTGTCTGGCAGTCACTCAGCGAGAATAACAATTTTATGTGGCAGCTTTGAATTTCATAATAAAGCTCGTCAATACTGGAAAATCAGTGAAAAATGGCTTTTTATAGCTTCACGCTGTATCCCGCATATAGCAGTGTAGGCAGAGGGAACCTGAAAACCTAGTGTTAAGACACTCCATTCTCTTTCAATATTATTATTTCCGTTCCTCACTTTCCGCCAGATTAAGACTTGAGAAATGAAAAATATAATAGATTTACTTTTGTATATTTTTATAATCTAAATACTTAGACAATAAAGATTGTTTGTGAGTTCGATTCCCACTCGAGGCATTTATGATATTTAAATTATTTTCATCTTTCCACTGTGTTAAGACAAAGCACCCCATTGATTACTACCACTATATGTGCAACGTTTCGACTTCGGGCGGAAATGAGAGAACAGTGTCTAATGTTTTTTCTTTAGACATTATTAGACACTACTAGACTACATATTGAAAATTTGTGGCATAAGAGATTCACCGTGACACCAAGCTAATTAACCTTTGTACTATTTTATTTTCAGCTTCGTTGTATCCCGCATATAGCAGGGTAGACAGAGGGAACCTGAGAACCTTGTGTTAAGACACTCCGTTCTCCACTTTCCGCCGAATTGAGGCATTGCGTGCGTCGGAACTCAATACCGCGCTTTGCCTTGTTACCAGAGCAAGGAAAAGAAAATAGTAAATATTTAATATTTTCATTTCCTGAAGTGGGAATCGAAACCACAACCTGTCGTCTTTACTTTAGATTTAATATTAGTTAATCACTAAATGATATCTCTGAGTATAAATATAGAGTAAATTTTTTTGAATATTTTATATAATTTTTTTCATTAGTACGGATGCAAAAATATTTTAATAAAAAAAGAAATTAAGTAAATAAATAGGAAAAAATAGTACTTTTTTTTTTTTTATGGATAACGGATGGCAAACGAGCAGGAGGACCACCTGATGGTAAGTGGTTACCTTCGCCCATAGACATCTACAACACCAGAGATGTTGTAGATGCGTTGCCAACCTAGAGGATACTGATGGAAGGGGAGAGCAATGTAGTAGTCCGCTATCGGAACCACCACATTTTGGGAAAAGGATGGGTGGGAAAGGGGAAGACATGGCTTACATGCCATCGAACCGGAACACATCATAAGATATTTGGCGGTTCGTGTTTGACATGATAGTGGTCGCGAGCCAGTCGGAGGACCAACCTCCTACCACCAATCGTAAAAAAGTACACAATCTTTATTTAATATTTTCTATAAAGAAATATTTAATTATATACTTTAAACAAACATGTAATACAAACAATTATTACAAAAGTAATTTTAATAATTTTTTATCTTATAAACTAAAAAAAAGCTTTATACACCACATATTAAGGACGAAGGTGATATGTCATATTTTTAAAATTTTTACATTAAAAAAAATTGTGGAAAAATTTTTAAAAAAATCCCTTAAATTAGATATTTATTAAGAAATTCTTTTATAAAAAAATTATAATTGAAATTTTATAGTAATAAGTTCTGATAATTTTATTTAAAAAAAAAAAAATATTTCATTAAGTCCCCTTACTACTTTTCCCTTTACTTTTCTATACTGTCTTAATTTACAAGAGAGTACTGCATTCATTTTTTTCTAAAAAAAAAAAATAACAATTTAAATCATTTAATATACCTTTTTAAAACATTAAAAGCTTTGAAAAATAAAAAATATTTCAAAATTTTAATAATTTGACATATGACATATGACCTCCATCCATATTTATTTAAAATATTTAATAAATATATATCTAAGCCTTTTTATATTCAATTCTCTCTACTTTAACTTCATCTCCGAGCAATTTGTAAACATAAGTGACAACTGTAGAACTTTGTATGTCCATTAGAACAAATGATGGGGTTGCATTTCTGAAAAAAAAAACAACATATATTTATATATATTAGTGTCCTGAAGACGCGTTAACAACGCGTTGCCTAGCAACGTATATGTCACGTATTAAACTTGGATGTCAAACCATGGTAGTGTGTGTAACATTTATTTTATTAATTTAATATATTTTTATGTATTATTTTATAAATATATTATCATTGTGCACTCCTTTGCTATATAAACCATAACTGTGCCAAATTACATGCTCCTCCGTTCGTTCCGGCTTTAATTTCTTTTTTAAACATTTTATTTTAATTGTACCAGTTTTTAGGAAAGTTACGCGAACGGAGGAGCATGGAACTTGGCACACTTATAGCTTATATAGCGAAAGAGTGCAGAATGAGTATATTCATTTAAAATAATATATAAAAAATATGTTAAATTAATAAAATAAATGTTACACACACTACCATGGTTTAACATCCATGTTTATATAAACTGCCATATACGTTGCTAGGCAACGCGAATTTACTCCAAAAACCTAATTAAAAAAAAAAGAACATACCTATACAAAGGACTATAAGCACCGGTAGCAGAGCCAGGGTTAATATAAAACTTGTTCTCATGCTCATAGGCTTCAAAACGATGTGTATGACCGGATATTAATATATCCACGTCTAACTGTCTCTGCACCAGGGCTAGGGACTCTTCATCACCCCAGGGTACGACCTGGTGACCGTGGATGAGGCCAATACGGAATTGACCTACGGTTATAACTTTTTGCTCAGGATAGGTTGAATTCTGAAAGAAATAGAGATTTTAGAAATATGTTTAGAAAAGAAAATGCATGAATGATTTTTTTTAATGCCATTTGCAAGCTGAAAAAGGGATGTGTTTGTATACATCTGTTATGTGTATGTACTCGTATGTATACCTATGGGTATGTAAGTATTTTAAGTATATTTTATATTATGCTTATATTTTTATTATATTTATATATATATTGCACTCTGGTTATCTTGCTAAATTTTTTTTTCACTCACTTCCACAGGTTGGCTGGAAGAAATCTCTTTCAGAGATAAGTTCACCTATTGTAACTCAATTTCTTAGGTGTGTTTTTATTTAAAGTGCAATAAAGAATATATATATATGTGTTTGTATGTTACAGAAAGTTTAAATATGATTTTAACTGACTGATGTGTCAAATTAATTTATTTTTTGCATACTTATTAAGGACTATGATATACAAAAATATAAGAAAAAAAAATAGTTAAAAAAAAACTACAGCTCCAACTCTTTGGAAGCGCATGCAACTCCAACATTACTATTATAAGAGACTGCAGAATGGCATCTTAAGAAACATAGCCAACACCACATGGTTCATAACAAATGCCGAAATACATGAAGCACTAAAGGTCAACACAGTGAAAGATGAAATAAGGCTCTCAGCTGAAAGATATAAAAACCGGCTAAGGCATCACCCCAATATCCTTGCATCTGACCTACTAAATATCAGTTACCATAAGCGCTTAAAGCGATACCATATTCAGGAGCTAGACTCCAGGCATTGAGAAAGGTTGCTACCATTGGGAAGCACCTTGGCAAAACACAATACCTACACCAAATCCGCTCATAGTCATAGACTGATTGCAGATCATCTAAAAAAAAAAAAAAAAACTACAAAACATGCTTTTATAAAAAATTCTATACAGTTGTTCTCTATATAATATGAAGTATCATTTTTGGATGATTTTTAATAGGTTTTTAAATAAAACAAATATTTGTTTTTTATATAAAGAAAAAGGTTTTGTATTATAATAATTATATTTAATATTTTTTTTAATTTCTTCACTGTGGTAAGACAAGGTGCAGTACTAAGTACTGTCACTTAACATGCAATGTTTCTAACGAAGAGCCAAACCGGGATGCAGAAGAGAAAGAGGCTCATTTTCATTTTGCTTTTCGCTTAATTTGTGTTTTTCATATTTGAAATGTAATCAAAACTATTATGAATTGAAAACATATTAATAAATGTGAATATATTTTTCATTAAAAAGAAAAAGAGACGATTGGTTGGGGTGTCGGTATTGTTCAAGTTTGACCGGGATGCCGGGACAGGGATCTCAAACCGGGACGTATGGTAAGCCTATCTATGACTATCCCTGCTACACAAGTAAAAGCTTGAAAAAACGCAAAAATACAATAAGTATATATTGTAAACTTTTTTTTTGAAAATAAAATCCTGAATTATGATAATTGATCTTGTGGAGCTCTTCTTTAAATGCATTTGAAGACGCAAGTGGACCACATCAAGTCACATGCAAGCTCGCTTGGATGGCTTTTTAAGTGATGTGGGTATGTTTTTATTTTAGTACATATTTCCTCTCTCACTGTACCCACTCATTAGGTCTTTCTTCAAATCTAGCTAGAATATCAACTCACCTCATCAAAATCCCCTCTAACAACATGTACATCACTGGCCAAAGTCTTTAAGTAATCATAAGATTCTTTTGTACATAAGTTTCCTGTACATAGTATATGTTGTATACGGCCAGGTAATAATAGCTTTTTAAATTTTGGAGGTAAACTGCTACAACGGTGCGGAATGTGAAGATCACCAAGTACTAATACCAGCTAAAAAAAATAAATTTTAATTAATAATTTAATAATTTTAATAATTTTAATTATACAATATATGAAATTATGTTTTAGGTTATTTTTTCAAGGAGGAAATAAATAAAGCTCAAAATAAATAAATAAAAATTTATTATTGACATTTCATTCTGACTCAGAGAAATCATTATATTTAAATTATTTACATTTCATTGCAATGCCTCAATTCGGTGGAAAGTGGGGAATGGAGTGTCTTAACACTAGGTTCCCTTCTGACTGACCCTTATGTATGCGTTATACAGCGTGAAGCTATGTATGTATGTATGTATTTTCATTTCTTTCTAATAATACAAAGCAAAGGCTGACTTCTGCCACTTAACACAAAATCTCTTAATTCCAGTCGGAAAATAGAGAACGGAGTGTCTCGACACTAAGTTGTCTCTGACTACCTTGCTATGCGAAATAAAGCGCTACAAAAACAACTTTAGTTAGTTAATGTATTTAAATCAAAGTTAACAATTAATTCCTCAACCAAACTTCCTACTCACCATTATGTCAATGATTTCTGGCAATACTTGCTATACGTATACAAAAATGTTGCTTTTACAGCTATTTTTATGGTTATTTAATGTTATATATCTTTTAGGTTAAGTAATAACAAGAAAAATTAAATTAATTTTCAGTTTACACCCACTTATAGACAAATTGGAAACATCGATGGATTTGGACAAACAAAATGTGACATTGACATTACTTTATGTTCGAAAAAAATATTACCATATACAAAAATAAAGAAACTTAATTTAATTATAAAAGTTCTAACCTCTACGTTTTATTACATACTACTTGAATATTTCACAGTTTTTTAAATAAAATTGTCGTTTAATTAAAATTTAAATGAAATATGCATATATGCATATAAATAAGATATGCATATCTGGCATAACTCGTATAACCTTGTAGTTCATACAAATAAGTCTAAATCGTCATACAAGTAATTAACATAAATAAATATTCTATTAATTTTATGTAGGTCTTTCCTATTTACTTTTTACTGTTGTTATAGTTGTCTATGGTAGTCAATTGTTGCCAGGAAACGAATTATAGTTGGTCATACGGGTAAAAATATTGAACTACCCGCATTTTTAATACAACAGATAAATTGGTATAGATTTAAGCATATGTTTATAAATTGTTTATAATTAATTTAATTAATTAAAAACTATTTTTAATGTTTTTTAAAATGAAAAGTTTTATGTTTTAATTTATAGCATAATTTTAATATATATCTTAATTCTTTTCTTGTAAAATATTGATAATCATATAATATTATGATTGATTTTTAATTTATAACATAAATATATTGTATATTTATTTAATGTATGGAATTTGTAAATGTTAAATTTATATTTTTTAAATAACAAAACAACACGTATTTTTATAATATATTTTTAAAAAAATAAGATTATTTGTAGTGGTAATTATAATATTGAGTCTAGCAGCACCGTATAGCACGTCACATTGGTCTATTGTCTTTGCTTGCATCAGAATTGAAGAATTTCATGGTGTTGTGGGTGACACATATACGTAGAAAAATTTTAGTATAAGACACCAAATTGGCACCAACTGCTAGGATATGGAATCAATGGAATATGAGCTCGCTAGAAACCTCACTCTGTTGTTCTTCGTGGAGCGCCTGCTCGATAAAGGCGAGCCGAGAACGTTGCACGATCTTTCCTGCCAGTTTGGTGCCAAGGGTTTCACCAAGGAGATGCGCCAGATCGCGGGCGGGTCTCAATCGGGCCTCAAGAAGTTCCTGGCCCAGTATCCGGCGTTGTTCAACATAGACGGGGACTATGTTGATATCAACACGTTTCAAAGGCACCCGAGCGGCGCTGGCGCCTCCTCCAACAACGATTATATTGAAGAGGCGAAGGAGTACTTCGCGGGTAAGATGATCCAGTACGGCGAGGGGACAGAAGTGCCCATAAAGAGTCTCCTGGGGCATCGCAGTCAAGCCTCGCCGCAGGTGCGCCACATCTCCGGGCAGCGCATCAAGGAGTTCAAAGACTTCCTACTAAAGCATCCCGACACCTTCCAGATCATCGAAGATAACGTTGTTCTAGTCAGTGAGAATCATAGGCGTGATATGGCACATGGCAACTCGGAGCAGTTTCACAATTTGCCAGTTGCTAATATTAACACAGACACTGCTCAGCAATTGTTAGATTATGTTGCACAGTGTATTGAAGCCAAGGGTCCAGTCATGGTGGACCAACTATTCCACTTAATAGTGTCACGCTTCCCGCAGGAGTACTGGTATCAAATGTTTAAGACACCAGCTGATTTAAGTGCATTTTTAAAAATATTCTCAGACAGCTTCCATGTTCAATCAAATCTTGTCACATTAATAAGTAAACCAAAAATACCTGTTATGTATCTAAATGCAAAAACAAAAGCAAAGACTGATCCACCAAAGCAAGTGATAGAAGAGAAGCCGCTTTCCCCTGTGCCGCCACCAGTTCCGGCAAGCCCTACCCCATCTGATGGTATGAAGAGTCCAGCAAATAGAATACTTAGTCCAATAGAGTCTCCCCGAGGCCCTCAGGCTAATATAGCAAATCAAACACTTAAACAAAGAATAAATTCTATTGTAATCAAAAACTTAGCAGAAAATATGGTTAGAGACAGAGTCAATAATCACTTAAATGCTCGTTCAACAGAAGAAACAAATGGAATGGCTAGCTTAAGGAATAATATGATGGGTGAGGCTTGGCGGCAAAAAGTTTTACAGAGTGTCACAGTCATAGCAAGTGTGAGAGAGTGTTCCACACTAATTGACAGCATCATGAATGTTAAACGCACCTCTAAAAGCATAGTTTCCTTTGACTGCGAAGGAATTAATTTGGGTTTAAAAGGAGTTTTAACATTATGTCAAATTGCGACAATGAACGGTGAAGTATATATACTTGATATTATGGCTTGCCCTGGAATGGTCATGGAAGGTAAACTTAAGGATCTATTAGAAAGTGAAAGTGTTATTAAAATTATTCATGACTGTCGGAATGACTCAGTAAATTTACACAACCAATTTGAAATTACTCTGAAAAATGTGTTTGATACTCAAGCGGCACATGCAGTGTTACAACTACAACAGCAAGGTGTACCGGTATATAAAGTGAAGAACCTTAGTTTAAATGCACTCTGTGAGCTATATAATGCTCCCATGAACCCAATGAAGGAACAGTTAAAAAATGTTTATAGGAGAGACCAGCGCTATTGGGCCCGCAGACCTCTGACAAAAGACATGATTATTTACGCAGCATCAGATGTCCTCTCTCTTGTGAACCCTGCTATATATGCATACATGTCAAGTAACATAAAGCCTGACAATCAACAATTATTTGAGGAATTGTCAAATGAACAGGTCTTTATGCACATTCAACCAACTGAAGTAAAGCTAAGAAAGCGGCAAAGAAAAATAAATACAGAAGTTGGTGAACTAAAGCAGAAGTTGGCTGAAACCACAAAAAATATTGTTTTAAGTAATAGAGAAATAAGATTACTCCGGTATTTGGAGCTCACTGAGGAAGAAAAAGAAAAATTGAAAGGTTGTCACAAAATATCCAAAAAACTGGAGAAGCTAGAGGCTATGGGTCAAGACAAAGACAGTGACAGTGATGATGATGAGAAAGAAAATGAAATGGCGAGCTTAGAGTCAAACCCCTCAGACTCAATATCTTCCCCCCACTCCACACAGCCTCCCAGCCTCACAGAGTCCATGCAAATGATGGACGAGATACTTTCAGACACAAACATGGACAAAGTAGAGAAAATTAATCGTTTAGAAGCAATTCTCTCTGCCGTGGCGCCTCTCAGCGGAGAACTAGAAGACAAATTCTCACAGACAATGGAACAAACTTTGCCGTTACTCAAAAACAAAGATTGGTCAAATTTAAGTCAAATTTTGAACATTGGTGAACCAGACAGAAAGAACTGTTGCTGCAAATGTCACAACTCTGGTTACGACGACGTCAAATGTAATGATGTGAACGAGACCAAGAAGTCAGAGGTCGGCTCGCAGACGCTGAGCACGGGGGACATCGTCATCACACGGATCCACTTCCGGGAGGAGGACAAACTGAACGAGAGGATCCTGGACGCGTCCCCCCTCAGCAAGAGGGTAGGTATCAACATGTCCTGATGACGCTCAGCCGAAACCGTACTTCCATTTTTCTGAGTGCCACAGTTTAATTTCGAAATTACTCCCATATGTGATCAATTACATTGTTTTATATAGAATTTAAGTTTTAACTCGTAGAATCTTAAAGTGGGTTTGTGGTGTAGTTGGCCGCGTCCGATAGCGGTGTATTTGTTCAAGATGAATTAATTACGTAGTGAGGACATGCATTAGTGCCGAGCGCCTACGCCGCTTGCTCATTCAGCGGAGACGGCGCTCGCCTGAGTGCGACGGACGCATAATACAAGATTCCTAGCTAGGAATTGAATCGACTACTCGCATCCATGATCACTTTTTTTATATATATTTATTTGGCTATTGCCGATATATTATATCCCAAACTAATGTGATAGATTTTGGCCTTGATTTTTTCTCGATCTGTTTTGCATTGTAAATAAGATAACTAAGATTTGTTCCGCGTAATCTTAAGAGATACGATCGGACGTCGATAGCGAATATATTTATCACACTTGTTCTGTTGTCAGTGGCTCTTGCCACTCAAAACTATATCGAAAATGGCAATAATAGTTATACAATAAAGGTTTCTATTGTTCAGATATTTAACTGAGACGTTTAGATGTATTTCTAGTGTTAATTATTTACTTAGGTTTAGTCGAAAGATATAAAGAGAGGTGGTGCTTGGAAAAATAACTTATTTTAGGTATATCGAGTAACATGTTTTGTACTATAGTGAAATATGTATTGTTTTTACCCGACTGCCCCAAGGCGGGTGATGTTTTTTAAAATAATTTTGTGCCTTCGAGTCATATCCGACGGATGCCTTTACTATGGACGTGTAGTTTTTGTACTTGTTTAGGTAAATGTAACATTAGACGAGATTTATTTTTAAAAATTCTCGTGAGAGTAGACTTTTACAAAACGAATTGTCGCCTACGATGTAAAACCTCGGTTTTATACTTAGCTTCACTGTTTGTGAGCATGTTGAAACGTTTCGAATAGTTTATTTTTGTGTTAAAACATGATAAATAAATACTACATACGTTACTTGAGTGATATCGTTTACTACGCTTGGTTTACTAGTTGCTTATATTTATTAGCTTTCTAGCTTTTTATGTATTACTCATCAGTATTGCCTTCATCCAAACTTTATCCCTTAACAGGGAATAGATGAGACAATTCTTTTTTTTTTTAAGATGAAGTGTAAAAAAGATAAAATTTTGGCGTCCAGTTTTTAGAAAATTGTTAAATTTTTACTTTATTTTTTGTGTAATGCTGCACAATTTTGAAAAGTTTTTGCATACATTTTGTATATCGCAAAATGTTTTTTTTTTTTCAGTGCCACTAGTATTTTTAAATTTTAAGAAGCATTTTTAGTATCTGTAAGAAGTACTGTCTTCTGTTAAATTAACCTTAAAGTTACACTTGTATGTGAAAGCCAAGAGTTTGGCGATAACAAAAGAAATGTAGCAAATTAGCAATTTATTAATTTGCACATTGTTTATGTTTATTATAAATAAAAAAAAAGTTTTAAACATTCTTGTTATTTTATTCTCAAACCTTAGCAAATAAACTATATTTGATACAAAAATAATATTTTTAAGATTACCTCTGTAACATTTTTGGCCGTAATCAATTATTTTTATACCTAAGTTTTATTAGCAAAAGAAAAAAATTATAATTAATTGAAGACATAAGATTATCTGTGTAAAATTTTTGGCTGTAATTAATTATCTTTATATACATATATTTATTTATTTTTAAAAAAATAATTTTCAAATTCATTTATAAAAAAAAATATTATAATTAAGGAAATTAATTACCAAAAGATAAAAAGAACCATAAATTAAAAAAAAAAAACAAATCTTTTTTATGCTGTATCCGGGATACAGCATAAAAAAGATTTGTTTGGTATGGTAGGCAGAGGGAACATGAAACCTAGTGTTAAGACACTCCGTTCTCTTAAAGCATCCGTTCACAACTTACCGCTGAATTGAGGCATTGCGTGCGCCGCGTTTCCCTTGTTACCAGAACATTTAAATGAAAATATTAATTATTATTTAATAATTTAATTATATTTCGTAATTATAAATTAATTCAATTAACACAACAAGTACGTCATGTCGTTACAAATTTCATCTAGTCCTATTAGAATAGTTGATCATTAATTTTATTATGTAACTGGATATTAGAGGCCTTCTAACACTAACAGGTTTCAATCCGATTATTACCTTAATACTGTATATGTACTGCGATGAAAGATAGTTATTAGTATATTGGTTAAAAAGATTAAGCTTAAGCCTGGATGATTTGTCAAGGTTTTAATTTTTTTTTTATTAGGATTTTTGTGTATAAGCCATTTTTTTTAGCTTCACGCTGTATGCTTATAGTAGGGTAGGCAGAGGGAACCTGAGAACCTAGTGTTAAGACACTCCGTTCTCTTGCAACGTTTCCGTTTCCCACTTTCCGCCGGATTGAGGCATTGTGTGCTGAGTGGCGGAACTCAACGCCGCGTATAAGGCAGTATGTGTTGAAAAAAAAGGATTAGTGTCAAGACACTACTTTTGTCGCTTTTTGCCCGGATTCGAGCTCAACTCAACTGAAGGAGAAATGAAAATAATTCAAATATAAATATATCCCCGAGCGGGAATTGAATCCACAACCAATCCAATCGTACACAGATGTTGTGCTTCTGCGCCAAGATAGCCTGACGACTAAGGATAGTCAAAAGAAAATGAAAGTTATAAATTTTTAATATAATTTATTTGCTGAAATAAATATTTATACTTTATTAATAAACAATAATAGTATAAATAAATTATTTTACGACTTGTTTTATATGTTCGTCTAAGATTATAAACATTCAAATACAATTTAAAGCTTTAAATACTGCTACTTAGCAAAGGTATACATGCAAAAAGTTTTACTTAAAAAAAAAAACAAAAATATTAATTTAGCTTTCACACAGTAATAACAATAAAAAACGGTCTATTTCCATACACTTATTATACTGGCAGCTTGATTTAAAATTATATTAATATTTAAATAAAACAAAAGGCTGTCTATGTGAAAGTATTGTTACATTTGCAGTGTCCATTAGCATGCGGCTTGCATAATGCAGGAATGTTATTATCATAAAGTTTTTCTTTGTCGTTCATTAGCGGTGTTACAATTCAAGACGAAGTTATGATACATTTATGTGATAATTAGTTCCAATGGCCGTCTTTTTTACTATTTGTTGATGATCATTTCATGTTAATATGAAGTATTTGGAATGTATGTATGTGTGTGATAGTTACTAGCTTCAGTTTTCGTTCTATGTATTTTATATCTACCTATACGAGGTTAAAAGTGTAGAATATAACGAATAGGCTCTATCGGCTGTTTCCGTGGTTATTTAAAAATACCTTCATTCAAAAAATATTCAAATTTCTCATCTATTGAAATAATATTATCAAATTTTGTAACATATAAATATTGAAATTAGAAGAAATTACAATTTAAAAATTATATTATACATATTCATTTTTTAATGTTACAAAAATAATTACAAAAGAGTTTTATTTAATAAAAAGAGCGTTACGGCTTCTAATGTTATCTGTTTTCAAATTGACAGTTATATACATATTCAAGGTACTTTAAACTTTATTATTAGGGAATAGAGTTTAAAATTGTACTAAGTCATATATATATATATATACGTATAACTGTCATTTAATATGTCAAAATTTAAATTCTTACAACCGCTTCAAAACAAGTTAACGCATCTGTTTTAAATACTGTTTGATTTTCGTGATCTAAGTTCTATTTCTTTTACTGTATAATATCTTTTATGTGTTCTCCATTTCATTTGACGTTGTTGAAGTATTTTATGTTTAATTGACATGCCATAAAATAAAAACTAAAAAAACCAAACTATAATTAAACGTTATACATATCTGCTTATTACATTAATTTTTAAGTTATAAATATGGAGGATTTTGACGTATTTACTAATGAAATAGACTACACTAAACCTGCTTATAGGAATATGTTGAATAAATTTGTTAAAGATATACCTTACACTCCAAGTGGACCTAACTATGAAAGTAAGTATATACCTTGTATATATATACTAGCTGTATCCTCTGACTTTGTTTGCATGGACTGTAAAACCGGACCGAAAATGCTATTATTTGTTATTTTCCTTGGAATTTTCAGAGGTTCTCTCCACTCCCCAAGGAGTCTACACTTCAAGTTTCAGCTTTCTATGACCAGTAGTTTCGCATGTACGTTGTGTGTCAGTCACTTAGACAAATGCTTTATATATATATAGATATTGTTTATATCATAAAAATGTTGTATAACTAGTGTCCCCATTGACCCGCTAATGCATTGTCTTTAGTAATGTATATGTCACTTTATATAAACATGGTTGTCAAACCATGGTAGTGTGTGTAACATTTATTTTATTAATTTAATATACTTTTTATGCATTATTTTAAAAAAATATTAGCATTCTGCACTCCTTCTCTATATAAACTATTAGTGTGCCAAGTTTCATGCTCCTCCGTCTGCATAATTTTCGTAAAAAGGGATCCAAAGTTTTTGCTTCACATATTTATAAATAAACAACATATTTTTTAAAATTTTTCAGGTGGCAGGAAACTCATAGCAGAAGAATGTCTAGGTGACGGCCAAGAGAAGGAATGTGCTTTTTATCTAAGTGAATCTATTTGTCCTACTCTAAGAACTATGACTGCATATAGAGATGAACAATTACGGCACACAGGTACAATTTTTAAATTGATTTATAAATATTTATTTACTTATTGCCTATTTCAACTTAAACTTTTTCCGCTACTTGTAGTTCAGGCTGCAGCTTTTTAAGTACTGGCTGGATCGCAGTACTATCAATTTTTTCACTATTTAGTGTATTGTGCCTATTGTCTTTCTTTCATAGGGAATGTAATTATTTTTATGTTATTTTGCATTTATTTTATATAATAAAATGTCTTATAATTCATAAAAAAAATCAAAGATAATTTTTTAATACATCTGTAGAGTGTAATATCTTTCATAACACAACAAAAGACAACAAACAATATTTCTCTTCCTGCAAACATGGATGCGACAAATGGAGTGTCTTGACGCTAGGTTCATTCTGATTACTATGCTAGGAGGGATAAAGGGATTTCTTTTTCTTTTTTTTTTTTATGATTGATAGGCTAACGTTTGACCCCATCAAAGCCTGATGGTAAGCATTAATGCGGTCTACGATGATACACTTTTGCCTAGAAGGAACCTATTGACTCTTGATTTGAAAACCCCCAAATTGTATGAAAACAGTAGCCGGCAATGAGTTCCATAGTTTTGCTGTGCGAATAAAGAATATAGACTCAAACTGCTTTTTAATAATGTTATATATATAATAATAATTATAATCTTATAATTTCAGACAGTAAAATGAGTAAAATAACAAATTATATTAAACCTATTAAGGAATTGGTTGAATCTAATCCTATGTGAGTATTATTTTGAATTTTATAAAGAAATATATGCATACTGAATATATTTATAATTTGTTTTTTGAGGCCATCATAGTGCTGTGAGATAGTCTGACTCTGAACATGATTGGGTTCTACCCCCACTTCAATTATGTTAAAATTATTTTCACATTCCATCATTTAACACGTAATATCTCTCGATGTTTTGAATCTTTTCTAAGTTCCTGCTGAGTTTCTTGCCGGTTCTTCTCAGGTCTGAGGCATTAAATTTAGTGAACCGGTGGTAAATTATTTGACGTTAAAAAAATGAAACATGTAACTTCTTATTTTGAATAAAATTATTAGATTTTGACTTTGACTTTGTTCTTTTGTTCCAAAGAAATGTTTTTTTTTATTGACTTGTAAAATGGATGTTATCAATTCTAGACTTTTTTTATATGTGTGTTTTATATGGTAATTAAACTTAGTTAAGATCTTTTTTTAGCTTCACTCTGTATTCCGCATATAGCAGGGTAGACAGAGGGAACCTGAGAACCTAGTGTTAAGACACTCCGTTCCCCACTTTCCACCGAATTGAGGCATTGCGTCCTGAGTGGCGAAACTCAAGGCCGGTTTATCTTGTTACCAAACCCAGAAAATGAAAAATTCCGTTTCCTGGAATGGGTATCGAACCCACAACCTGTCACGTTTACAGTCGTACGCTTGTGCCTCTAAGCCACGACAGGCGATAGGCTTTTTTTGTTATAATCTTAATAATTTATGTTACAGATCAAAAGACGATGAAAAACTTTATGGATTTTTATTAGATGATACTAAAGAACTGACAGGAATGTTAGAGAAGTATGAAATAAATGAGGAAATGCCGTTCCACAAACAATACATGAAGTTCAGTACTGAGAACAATGTGGATAATTTTTGTAAGATTTTAGATGAACTACCTAAAGGTAAGTTTTTTTGATTTTCAACTTTTTTTAGCTTTATTAAGCTTCACGCTGTATTCCGCACATAGCAGGGTAGGCAGAGGGAACCAGAGAAGCAACGTGTTAAGATACTCCGGCCTCTTTTAACAATTCCGTTCCCCACTTTCCACCGTATTGAGGCATTGCGTGCTGAGTGACGGAACTCAACGCCGTTCTTTGCCTTTACTAGAGAGGGGGTATTAAAATATTAATCGGCGGAAAGTGGGGAACGGAGTGTCTTAACACTAGGTTCCTTCTGCCTACCCTATTATATGCGGGATATAGCGTGAAGCTATGTATGTATGTTATTATTAGAAATATTAAATATTTTCATTTACTGGACCCCTCCAGGAATCAAACTCACAACCTACAACAACCGACTTTAAACTTTGAATTAGAATTCTTAGAAAACTTAGTCAACAATATTAATAAAGGATAAATGCCATCGTGGCTCAGTGAGACAGCGTCCGACTGTAAACACATGATTTGGTTGTAGATTCAATTCCCAATTGGGGTGAATGAATGATAAAGAGTAAAAAATATATATATATATATAAAAATTTTATATATTTTAAGTAAGAATAATGCAAGTAATAAAATAAATATATTTGTAAATAAATTTAAATTAAAAATAGAATAAATAATAAAAAATATTGCAATATAATAAAAGATTGTACTTTTCAAGTAATCTATTGACCCTATGTAATTAATAACTTTTTTATTTAATCATATATAAACAAGTTTTTAGTATTTAAAATTATAAACGCCTGTCGTGGCGCCGAGGTACAAGCGTGCGACTGTAAACGCGACAGGTTGTGGGTTCGATTCCCACTCCAGGAAATTTAATTTTTCATTTCCTGAGTTTGGTAATAGGGCAAAAAAGCGCGGTGTTGAGTTCCGCCACTCAGCACGCATTGCCTCAATTCGGCGGAAAGTGGGGAACGGAGTGTCTTAACTAGGTTCTCAGGTTCCCCTCTGCCTACCATGCTATATGCGGGACACAGTGTAAAGCTATGTAGAATTATTACTAATCACTCAAAAACTGCTAATTAAATGTTTAAATGGGACCACCAGAAGCACTAGCTATCAATTTTAAAAAGAATCATTAAAAATGATTCCTCTAGTAAAAAAGTTATGCGGTAACACTAAAAAAAACTATTGAATTGAGAACCTACTTATTTTTTTAGTCATTTAAAAATATGTTTTTTTTAGCTTCACGCTGTATGGTTTTTTTTAATTTCCGTTCCCCAATTTCTGCTTTAGTAACAATGAAAAAAATATTCTCTAGTCGTGGCGCAGAGGTACAAGCATGCGACTGTAAACGCGAAAGGTTGTGGGTTCGATTCCCACTCGAGGAAATGGAATTTTTCATTTCCTGTTTTTGGTAACAAGGCAAAGCGCAGCGTTTAGTTCCGCCACTTAGCACGCAATGTCTCAATTCGGCGGAAAGTTAAAAATATTTGTTTAATATATATATATATATATATATATATTTTAAGTGCAATTTTTTATGTTTACAGAATGGACTATAATACAACTAACAGCGCCATACAATCCAAATGAGATTCTAAAATCATACACCGATTCTCGTTCAGAAATAAATTCAATTTACCTGACTTTACTTAAAAATGATTATTTAGATGAAAATATAGGACCGATTACTATTGAAATACCAGCTAATGTTACTAAAGGTGAGTTTTATTGTATTTTCTCTCCGTTCTATTTATTTATTTTATTATTTTATTAAAATATAAACAAACAGAATTTGTAACACATATCAATAGCATATACATATAAATAGAACGTTAGAGAAGAGAATGCATTCACTTTTTTAATAAGATTAGTCACTTAAGTTTCCACTTATACATTGAACATGGAGCGAATAAGAAAAAGATAAC
The DNA here is from genome assembly GCA_033558755.1 of Philaethria dido. Taxonomy (NCBI): domain Eukaryota; kingdom Metazoa; phylum Arthropoda; class Insecta; order Lepidoptera; family Nymphalidae; genus Philaethria; species Philaethria dido. The sequence continues at coordinate 22,846 of JAKGSA010000574.1, forward strand.
AAATGTGGATTACAAAGTTTAAAGAAAAAAGAAAAAAAAAAGATCAACATCATTATTTTAAACTTTATCCATAATTTTTTTACGATATTGTTTCATATTATTGTGGAATATATCAATTTCGCCATACCTATTATTTTATTATGGTTTCTACAAGCCCTTATTAAAAAAAAATTGGCGTAATTGGTTTGGTTGGAACATGAATGTAGAAAGTGTCTCCAAATCGGGCATTAAAAAGTGGGCATTTAATGTGTAAATTACCTAACAGATAACTAGAATCTACTAAATTATGTTTTTTTTTTTTATACCACGACGGTGGCAACAAGGCACACGGCCCACCTGATGGTAAGTGGTTACCGTGGCCTATGGACGCTTGCAACACCAGGGGCATCACTTATGCGTTGCCGACCCTTCGAAAACCTAAAAATTTTATGTAAAAGGATTTAGTCTAATTTCTCTTTCTAATATAATATTCAACTTTTGAACATCGTTTGAGGTAAATTTATAAAGTAACCTCCATATAAATTTATTTTGGATACTTTCAATTGCCAGAACATACTTATCACACTGTGGATTCCAAGCAATTCCAATTCTCTACTTTCCTTCCGAATTTGAGATAGTGTGTTAAGTATAACTTAATGTCTTATTACAACGGAAATATAATAGTAAATATAATCATTCCGCAAGAGACTCGAACCCATGACCATTTATGACTTATAATGAGTCACACCAACGTGTTTAGCTAACAGCATATCTAAGTAGAAGGTTTACTGAAGAAAATAGAATCTGTTTTTATTTTTTTTCTATCTCCAAAAATGAGTGAGATATGTCGCCTTAAAGTGCAGCCTCGGTCGCGCTAGTAGCGCTACTGTGTGACGTCACGTGCACACTTACATACATGTACGTGTAACAACACGCACACAGACACACCTATCGCCATGTGACGTCACCAAACGATATCGACGGAACGATAATTAAAAAAATGTTCAGACTTTAAGACGCTGTAATGTGTAATGTGTGAATTCCTGAAATCCTGGCCCGATTTTGATGAAACAAAAGCTATTGTTATTTACAAGAACAGGTGCATTCAATGCATTCACTTTTTTAATAAGATTGAAATGTGTTGGCGTGACTCATTACAGATAGTCAATATGATGTTGAATATTTTCTCAATATTCCAGCAAAAAATGCTATAAAAATATAGTGCAGTAGAACCTCCGCTATTCCCTGGAATGGGAATAATACCCACAACCTGTCACGTTTACAGTCGCAAGCTTGTGCCACAGCGTTAGGACTGCTTTTTTTAAATTTATTATTTTATTAAATTTGTTACAGGCGAAGAAAAGCCGTTATTTCAAGAATTATATTCGATATTAGATGATAACTTTAAAACTATAGATAATGCACAGTTTTTAAATAATAAAAGATTAGTGCAGAACTATTGGAGTAGAAGAGAAGATATTGATTTGAGGATGAAAGTACGTATATTTCTTACAATAGTAGTCCATACAACCCGATTCCCACCGGCTTTCTTAACCTTTCAAAGTACAAGTATAAGACCTAAAAAAAAAAGTTACCCATTAAAATGTGGTGCTCGAAAGAAGGTGAGAGCTAAAAAAAGGGCGCCAGGAAAATATTGGGCATAAATTGCAAAAAACAAGCTCTGACATCTTATAGACCTAAAAAAAAGTCATCGCCAAAATTCGATAGTGAAATTACTAAATAACTGTGAAGTTATACCTATACCGGTTACCCTAAATATATCGGCTTCTCTAAAAATTACCGGCTTCCCTAAATATGTATACCGGCTTCCCTAAATATACATCGGCTTCCCTTAATTTACCAGCTTGCCTAACTAAAACTTTCACTTCTAAACAGGAAATGGAATTTTTCATTTCCTGGGTTTCGTAACAAGGCAAAGCGCGGCGTTGAGTTCCGCCACTCAGCACGCAATGCCTCAATTCGGCGGAAAGTAGGGAACGGAGTGTCTTAACACTAGGTTCCCTCTGCCTACCCTGCTATATACGGGATACAGCGTGAAGCTATGTACCTATCTCGCCTACTTTCATAGTGGTACAAAAATTTTAGGCCATATGAATCAGGTGAAAAAGGAAATCTTGAATAAATATATTTTTAAGCTAATTTTTCCAATGAATTATTTATAACTTTTTTTTTTAACTTAACGTTGTATCCCGCATATAGCAGGGTACGCAGAGGGAACCAGAGAACCTAGTGTTATGACACTCCGTTCAATTTCAAAATTTCCGTTCCCCACTTTCCGCCAAACTGAGGCATTGCGTGTTAAGTGGCGGAACTCAACGCCGCGCTTTGCCTTGTTACCAAACCCAAGAAATGTAAATACTAAATTTTACATTTCCTGAAGTGGGAATCGAACCTGTCGCGTTTACAGTCGCACGCTTGTACCTCTGCGACACGAAAGGCGTTATATATATATATATAATTTTTTTTTTTTTTTTTTTTTTTTTCAGAGTGTAATAAATGTGATGTATAAAGAGTGGTTGGGAGGGTGGTCCAGTTTGCTCACGGGAAAACTTATTGATAACAATTTGAAGGAAAAACTTATTAAATTAGTTGATATGACGATTGACGATTGGGGGTGAGTTATTATTTTTTATTGTTTGAACAAATATTTGCTTTTAATCAAAGGCAAAGTGCAGCGTTGAGTTCCGCCACTCAGCATACAATACTTGAATTCGGCGGAAAGTCGGAAACGGAAATGTTAAAAGAGAACAGAGTGTCTTAACACTAGGTTCTCTAGTTCTCTCTGCCTAACCCATACCACAATGTGATGACTTTTTTTATTCATGTAACAAAAAAATAACCAATATTTACCTTCTAAAGGCTATTAAATCAAATTGAAGAAAAAATTAGTATTTTCGTTTTCCTCGCTTTAGTACCAAGGCAAAGCGCGGCGTTGAGTTCCGATATTCATCACGCAATAACACAAGGTTCTCACGTTCCCTCTGCCTACCCTACTATGTGCGGGATACAGCGTGAAGCTAAAAAAGATAATTATAAATAACTTATCACTTTTAGTAATATAAAAATGAATAATAAATAATACCATACTGAATAATATATTTCCTTCTTTCAGATTTATTAAACTAATAAAAAAACAAAAGATTCTTCTTTATAATTTATTAGAAAACAGTGCGATTTTATCTTCCCAACAATTAAAAACGTGTATAAGGAGAATTTTAACTGAGCATGGCAACATTGATGACGTCAGAGCTGTCATAGACAACTGTGAAAATTGCACTAAAGAATTTAAATTTCTAAACGAATTATGCCTAAAGTGTTTGTCGAAAAGTTTCGAATTGATACATAATTTTACCCTAGTTGATGGTATTAAGGCGTTCTCGCAACTGGCAACACTCATCAAAGATGGCGATGAGTGGGCGGAATTAAAGAATGCTCAACGGAACCCTGTTATATTGATCGTGGATGAAGTAAGTAAGAAGTTAGGAAATGAAAAGCATATTTAGAAATGAAAGAATATGTTTAAATAAAAACAAGTTATTATATATATATATATATATATATAATAACTTTTTTAACATTTCCATTCCCCGCTTTCTGCAGAATTGAGGCTGTGCATGCTGAGTGACGGAGCTCAACGCCGCGCTTTGTCTTGTTACTAGACCAAGGATGAAAATACACTACATAATATTTAATATTTTAATTTTCTACAGTGGGAATCGAACTCACAACCTGTCGCGTTTACGGTAACACGCTCGTGTCTCTGCCCCACGACACGCGTTTTTATAGTGCGTGAAATTATCTGAAAAGTACCAGGAGACCATA
>JAKGSA010000574.1:31670-56037 GCA_033558755.1 Philaethria dido
AGTACATTGTGTGAATATGTGCTGTGTCTGTGTTGTACGTGTGTGTGTTGTATGCGGATCTCATAAATATATGTAATATAAAAGATTTTGCTATAAAGGTGTTGTGTGTGTGTTGTTGTACGAGTGTCTACGTGTTTCTATGTGTGTGTGTATGTATATTACGCGTGTGCGAGTAGTGCGGAGGGGGGCGCGCGCGGGGAGGGGCGGCGACGTCTGCGGGACGCGGGGGGAGTACGCTCCTTCGTCTCTGCGTACTTCTGACAGCACTGAAATAAATATCATTTTGAAAATCTACATATAAAATTAATTATAAGCAAAAAAATCAGTAAGTTAGGTCTATCGTGGCACAGAGGCATAAGTGTGTGACTGTAAACGTGACAGGTTGTGGATTCGATTCCTATACCAAGAAATGAAAATATTAATATATTACAATGTTTCGTATTTTCATTTCCTCGCTCTGGTAACTAGGCAAAGCGCGGCGCTGAGTTCTGCCAATTGTTATTAATATCTTGATTTTTTTAACTTCACGCTGTATCCCGCATATAGCAGGGTAGGCAGAAGGAACCAGAGTACCTAGTGTTAAGACACTCCGTTCCCCACTTTCTGCTGAATTGAAGCATTGCGTGCTGAGTGGCGGACGTCAGCGCCGCGCTTTGTCATGTTACCAAACCCAGGAAATGAAAATACTAAACTTTTACATTTCCTTAAATGGGAATCGAACACAACCTGTCGTGTTTACAGCGGCACAAGCCTCTGCGCCACGACTGGAGTTGATATCGTAGTTATTATATCTAGATTTTAACCAGTAAGTGGAAAACGCAGTGTTCCTTCACTAAATTCTCCTCGTTAAACATAAACATACATACATAGCTTCACGCTGTATCCCGCATACAGCAGGGTAGGCAGAGGGAATCTAGTGTTAAGACACTCCCGAACACTACAAACTGAAGCTGCTTATAAAATTGACTTACTTCATCGAATTTAATGAGTTCCACCATTTCCACGATCTTTTTCTCCAAACTCTTGATGTAGAGGCGCGCGTTCGTAGTGTTGATGTCCAGAGATTTACCAAGAAGCTTCAATAATGGTAAGGAATCGCAGTCTGATGACCTGGAAATAATAATTGTATGTAATTAAGTAGTTTAGTATTTTCATTTTCTTGGGTTTGGTAACACGGCAATGCGCGGCGTTGAGTTCCGCCACTCAACACGCAATGCCTCAATTCGGCGGAAAGTGGGGAACGGAATTGTTGAAAGAGAATTGAGTGTCTTAACACTAGGTTTTCTAGTTCTCTGGATCCCTCTGCCTACCCTGCTATATGCGGGTTACAATGTGGTTCCAAGAACTGGGGAAAAAAATGACATAGTTCCACTTACAAAGCAATTCCTCGCACTTCAGCCAGCATATCATCAAGGACCTTCGCGCTCTTACCGCGGACCCCGCGCAGAGCTTGCACAGAGTTTCTACGCACTTCTAGAAGAGACCGCAAGTGGTCCAGGCTGTCTTGTTGCGTGTGGAGCTTGGCTTGGTGTTTTGCGTGTTCTTCGGCTAGATTAAGTTTTTCTTTTAGAAATATAAGAGGCCTCTCGTGGCACAGAAGCAGAAAGAACGAGAAAGAACGAAAGAACGACGTTGTGGGTTCGATTTCCAAATCCAGGAAATGAAATTATTAAATAATATTTAGTATTTTCATTTCCTCGCTCTGGTGACAAGGCAAAGCGCGGCGTTGAGTCCCGCTACTCAGCACGCAATGCCTCAATTCGGTGGAAAGTGGGGAACGAAAATGTTAAAAGAAAATGGAGTGTCTTAACACTAAGTTCTCTGGTTCCCTCTGCTTAAATATAATTATTATACTAATACGTGAAGGAAAAATTTAGGTACCCTTTTTATGAAAACTATGCTGACGGAAGACTGAAAATTGGTATACATATAAATAAATATTACTTACACTACCATATACTTGACATACACTTTTGTATAAAGTGATATATAGGTTGCTAAGGCAACGTATATTTTACACGTCAGTGGGTTACTAATAATAAGTGATAATTCACCAATAAAATGATAATGACGCCTGTCGTGGCGCGGAGGTACAAACGTGCTGCTGTAAACGCGACAGGTTGTGGGTTCGATTCCCACTCCAGAAAATGTAAAAGTTTAGTATTTTCATTTCCTGGGCTTGGTGACAAGGCAAAGCGTGGTGTTGAGCTCCGTCACTCAGCACATAATGTCTCAATTCGGCGGAAAGTGGAAAACGGAATGTCTTAATCCCTTGCCTTACGATTTAATATCGAAAAAACATGCGTGCTCAGACTATTTCATTTTAATGCAACTCTGTGTGAGTGTTATCAGAAAATAAAACAAAAATATTTTAACTTTAATGAATATATTTATAAAAATATGGATTTTCTGCTTTTGAAACATTTAAATATGCGGCGGGCATAGACCGTCAATATCGAATTTAGCACAGAAAATGTTTGCGGGCGACACTCGTCATTCAAACTTAAGGGGTTAACACTAGGTTCCCTCTGCCTACCCTGCTATATGCGGGATACAGCGTGAAGTTAAAAAAAAAACTCACCAATACTATTGCTCAGCATTTTAACATTATCACTTAAATGCTTAAGTTCGGTGTTAACTTCATTTATGTAATTAAACAATGCATAGTTCTCTTCCTCCCGTCGCGTGAATTCTTGTATTAACTTATCCACGTCTTCTTCTCCCGTGTATTCCTTAAAATATGTATTTTTAATATAGAAGTATGATAATATTATGTATCAGGCGTGAATAAGTTTATAATTCGTTTGAGTTGCATATATGTTTTTAACTGAGCTAAAAAAAAGGTTCTCAATTTGGTTGGTTTTTTTTTGTTTGTTACCTTTAACTGGGTGAACTGATTTTGATGATTTTTTTTTAATATGATAGCTAGTGCTTAAGTTAGTAATTATTTTTTATTTCTCCTCTGCGGTTAAAGTTGAGATCCGCTAATTAACATGTAATATTTCGAAATTGGACGAAAAGTGCATCTCGACACTTCATTTCCCTCTGGCTATCCTGCTATATAGAAGAAAGCGTGATCATATCATATAAAAAAGAATCCAAAACATTGGTTCACCCAGGAAAACGTTATGCGGTAACATAAAAAAGGAACAACTGGTTGCAATCTGGGAATGCCGGCACAAATGAAAAGTATCATGGCAGAGTAGGAAGATTCAAACGCAAGAAAAAAGTAAATGAGATCAAAACCTCATCAAGAAGATTTAACAACTGACTTGAAACGGTTATGTAAAAATCCTTTGCGAACCATCACCAAAACACTTGTTGATTTTATCTCTAAGAATGAGTCACACCAACACATCTAAATCTTATTAAAAAAGTTAATGCATTAAATGTCCCTGTTCTTGCAAATAAAACAGTTTTTGTTTTATCAAAATCGGGCTAGGATTTCTAAATTACAGCTCATTAAAGTTTGAACATTTTAACTATTTGTGTTCCATATCGGCTGCTGACGCCACGTGGCGATAGGTAGGCGTGTGTGTATGTGTGTGTGTGTGTGTGTGTGTGTGTGTGTGTGTGTGTGTGTGTACATGTGTACACACACACACACACACATACACACACGTACATGTATGTAAGTGTGCACGTGACGTCACACAGTAGCGCTACTAGCGCGACCGAGGCCGCACTTTAACGCGACATATCTCACTCATTTTTGAAAATACAAAAAAAATAAAAACAGACCTCCTTTCGAAGTAGTCTTTTCGTACATGTTATTTTTTATTTTTTGTGATTTTTTTTTTCTGTTGCTGATATCTATGTAACATGTAAATTTCTTTAATGTATGCAATAAAGAGTTTTATCTATCTATCTATCTATCTCTATGTTAGCTAAAAACGTTGGTGTGACTCATTGTCTATTTAATTGTCAAAGTTTAAAATTTTCTATCAGATCACGTGTTCGGACCTGAGTGTAACATTTTGATCCATTACAAAAAGTGTACAACGCCGCTAAAAAACTTTTCACTTCAAAAATATATTTGAATCAAAAACATCCTTTTTTGAAATCGGTTAATATATCTCTTACCTTAATAGCTTCTAATATGTTAACATAGTTATTATAAACGCGTATTTCTTGTTCCTGCTGTTCTAACTTCTTGGCTTCTGCCTTCGCGTCCGCGGCTGTGAGACGCACAGTGCCTTTCGTTCTAAGGAACTCTTCTAGCTTCATACTATGGTCTAACTGACGTTGGAGTTCTCTTACTTCCTGGAAACAGAAGAAAAACCATAGGGAACCATGGATTTGGCGGAAATTGGGAAACGGAGTGTCTTAACAGAGGAAACCTACCCTCTGTCTACCCTGCTATATGCGTAGCGTGATACAGCCAGAAGCTATATGGATTCAGGGTGCTAATGCCCATCGCATTGCAGGGAGAGGAGCTTGGAAAAACACCTGGGATTTGCCACCCAAGTCCATCAAAAATTAAAAAAATTGCATAAATTACTTATTTTTGTAGTATTCTTTATATATATATACATACATACATAGCTTCACGCTGTATCCCGCATATAGCAGGGTAGGCAAAGGGAAACTAGAGTTAGTGTTAAGACACTTCGTTCCCCACTTTCTCTTCTCAACTCAACGTCGCGCTTTGCCTTGTTACCAAACCCAGAAAACCCATTTTACTTTTTTTATATCTTTAGGAAACATAATTTTTTTTTGTTTCCTAAGTGTGTGATTAACACTCTAAAACTATCAAAAATAAGTATATAAGAATATCGACGTAGATGGATAACAACGCATGGCTTAGTAGTCAGAGCACTTGTATGCTTTCCAAGAGGCGCGGGTTCGAGTCCGGCTACGTTTAAATATTGATAAATTTTCTAAAAATGTCGTTCTAAAAATTTTGAAACATATATTTAAAAATATTATGAGAGAAAGATATTCTACATATTTTTCATAACTAACAAGTTCAAAAACACAGTCAAACCCAGCTACAGTCACTAACCAAGCAATGTTTCCTATAGTCCATAGCAGCTTTCTCCTTCAACGCGTCCAACTTGGCGCACCACTCCTCCCTCTGGTCGTAGGTGGTGATCGCTTGTTCCACCAGCTCTAAGATTTGGGCTTTACCCTCCATAAGCCTCTTTATTTGACCCTTCCACATGTTGTTGAAGAATTGACTGCAATAATTATGTGATAGCATATTAAGTAACCTAGTATTTATGTTTATTATGTAACCTAGTATGGCGGAAATTGTAAGTATTGTAAGGTATTTATCCACTATAAAGAGATCTTTTTAACCTATGCTGCAAACGCGACAAAAAAAATTTAGTATTTTCATTCCCTGGGTTTGGTAACAAGGCAAAGCGCGGCGGAAGCGCCACTCAGCACGCAATGCCTCAATTCGGCGGAAAGTGGGGAACGGAGTGTCTTAACACTAGGTTCTTAGGTTACCTCTGCCTACCCTGCTTTATATTACCAGAGAGAAAAATTGACAATAATCATCCGACTGTCAAAGGAGGGTTGTGTATGTTTGTAATATTCTTTATTACCTCATATCTTCATACCTCATAAACTCCTGGACCGAATTATATAATTACATAGATATTCATACTCCAAGTGTTCTTAGATATGTGACGTCACTCTTAATTCAATATGGCTAGAGGCAATTAAGTCATGAATAAAAACAAAAAATCATTAATGGTTATGTGGGGAGTCAAATGAAAGGACTTAATTAGTACATTTCAAATATATAACACATAACTAGCTTTTACAGCCTACTTTATTTGTATTTGCTTCCTAAATTTGAAGAATTGGTACAGTCGGGTTTTTTGTTTTTTATAATTATGTGTGTTTAGCTGTAATCATTTCCGCGAATGGGAATCGAATCCGCAACCAATTGCATTTATAGCTATAGATGCTACTCTGCGCCATGAGAGCCTCACAAATATATTCACTCACAGATTTTGAAGAAAAAATATTTTTACTATATTTAGCTATGTCATGGTTTTTTTTGTTTCAATTTTAGTGGAAATTTATTACAAGTATTTTTACCAATACCTACTTTACTTTGCTTCACTAAGATATTTCATTCTGATAAAGAAAAACCTCACGGTCACGAATTCACGATATTTATATGAAGTTCGTTGTACTTGATAGGGTTGTCAGTTTTTTCGAATATTTTCTTATTTAACGTTTGAATTCTTTTTTTTTAGTGTCCCGCACATAGCAGGGTAGGCAGAGGGAACCGGAGAACCTAGTGTTAAGACACTCTGTTCTCTTTAACATTTCCGTTCCCCACTTTCCGTAGAAATGAGGTATTGCGTGCTGAGTGGCCGAACCAGAACCAGTGGGTTACCAAAGCGAGGAAATAAAAATACTAAATATTCTTTAACATTTTCATTAAATAGAGTGGGAATCGAACTCACAACCTGTCGCGTTAACAGTCCCACGCTTTTGCCTCTGCGCCACAACATGACCCAAGGTTAAGAAATGTTTTTAGTAGATAATGGGTATGTAGCCCTAACTGACCGGTCACGTAGAAGGCGATCGATCTCTAGCCTCATAGTAAAGTTGTCGCTGTTGACCGCGTTGAACTTCTTCATGGCCGTGTTCAGGCGGTTCTCGAGTTGACTTATTATTGTTTGATTTGTTAATGTTATTGCGTATTCCTGAAAAAAGTATATTGTTAAATTATTTTTAGGCATATTATTTAGTATTTTCATTTCTTGGGTTTGGTAACAAGGCGGCGTTGAGTTCCGCCACTCAACACGCAATGCCTCAATTCGGCGGAAAGTGGGGAACGGAATTGTTGAAAGAGAATGGAATGTCTTAACACTAGGTTCTCTGGTTCCCTCTGCCTATCCTGCTATATGCGGGATACAGCGTGAAGTTAAAAAAAAATTAGGCATGAAAAAGGGAACGAAATTGTTAAATGAGAACGGAGTGTCTTATCACAATATTATCTGATTCCCTCTGCCTACCCTGCTATATGCGGGATCGAGCGGGAACCTAGTGTTAAGACACTCCGTTCCCAACTTTCCGCCGAATTGAGGCGTTGCGTGCTAAGTGGCGGAACTCAACGCCGCGTTTTGCCTTGTTACCAAACCCAGGAAATGAAAATACTACATTCCCTGGAGTGGGAATCGAACCCACAACCTGTCGTGTTTACAGTCGCACGCTTGTGCTTTTGCGCACAATTTACAAAAGCAAATGGAAATCGTATTATATGGACGCTTCGTCACTGAAAAACTAAGCTAAGCTATTAATATACCTTGTCAAAACCGACGCCCTTTGACTTCAAGCCCTTTATCTCCTTCTGTACTTGCTTCAACAAGAAATCTAGTTCGTTAATAGTGGTCCGATGTTCTTTCACCTCAGAAGAACACTTCTCGTGTTCCTTCAAAAGTGTTATCAGTTTCTGCCTTGTTTTATCATTTTCCAGTACGTTGGAAGTACTTTTTGTAAGCTGGGAAAACAAAATCTTTATTGAATTTAGTTTTTTTTATCTTTCTGCTATATAGCAGGGTAGGCCGAAGGAACCTGAGAACCTAGTGTTAAGACACTACTTTCCGTCGAATTAAGGCATGGCGTGCTGAGTGGCTGAACTCAACGCCGCGCTTTGCCTTGCTACCAAATCAAGGAAATGAAAATACTAAGCTTTTACATTTCCTGGGGTGGGAATCGAACCCACAACCTGTCGCGTTTACAGTCGCTCGTTTGTGCCTCTGCGCCACGACATGCGTTCGAAAAACATGTTTAGAATACGTATAAAAATTTGAACGCAGTGAGACTCGAACCTGCGCCTCCTGAAAACAGTCCAAGCACTCTGACCGCTAAACTAAACGTTCTTATCCAGTATGAAACTTCTATATAAAAATATCGATTAAGAATGCTTCACAGATATATCGTAAAAGAGAAAGAATAGAGATAAGTCACGTTTGCTCTTTATTTCTAAAGCCATCATGGTTATAGTTAGAAAGTCTAACTTTACGCACTATGGTCAAGGATTCGATTCCCACATATTAAATGTTTTTTTTACTTCACTCTTATTCCCAAATTAAACAATATCCTGGTATTTTTTCCTTCTCTTTGTAAGTTCAAAAAATCCTCTCTTACCCTCCCCAAAGAGCCTACATGCCAAATTTAACTCTTCTACAGTAAACTTCTCTACAGTACGCCTGGACGCTATCTTTCATTCATTCAGTAACTCAAGCGACAGGTTCTGTACAACGTTTTTTTATCTGGGGATTGATTCCATTACCCAACATGCAATGTTTCAAATATCGGAGGAACAGAAAACGGAGTGTTTTGTCACTAGAATCTCTCTGCCTATTCTGCTATGCGTGAAGCTAAGCAACTTTTCTTTATTATGGTAACATATTATCATGTAAATACTAAATGATTCGCAATGAGGAAATCCGTAGGAGAACGAAAGTCACCGACATAATCCTCAAAATATGCAAGTTGAAGTGGCAATGGGCGGGCCACATCGCTCGTAGAACCGACAACCGATGGGGAAGAAAGGTTCTCGAGTGGCGACCACGAACCGGAAGGCGTAGCGTGGGACGGCCCCCTACTAGATGGACCGACGACCTAGTCCAAATTGCGGGAAAGCGCTGGATGCATCCAGTCGTGCTACATGGCGATCTATGGGGGAGGCCTATGTCCAGCAGTGGACGTCTTCTGGCTGACGACGGCGACGACGACGAACTAAATGATTATCCACTTTCAATTACATTAGAAATTCCTAATGCCTAATTAAAATCAATTATCACATCAGTATGTCTTTAGAGAGACGTAGATGAGTGATTTATACATAATTTTATTCATATATGTTATATTTTGAATAAAATTGATTTTTTTTTTAGTTTCACGCTGTATCTCGCATATAGCAGGGTAGACAGAGGGAAACAGAGAACCTAGTGTTAAGACACTCCGTTTCGTTTAACATTTCCGTTCCCCACAACGTATGTAACGTAGAACGTGACATTGGCGAAGTGATTTCTGCACGTACTGCACTGGACGTTTGAAGCGCCCTAATTAAACAACTGAAATGAACTGATTTATATATTGATTAAAAAAAAATGAAGGAGTGAGCCTTTCGTGGCGCAGAGGCTGTGCTGGTATGTGACAGGTTGTAGGTTCGATTTCCACTCCTTCTAATGAAAATATTAAACAATATTTAGGATTTTCATCTCATCGCTCTGGTAACAAGGCAAAGCGCGGCATTGAGTTCCGCCACTCAGCACGCAATGCCTCAATTCCGTGGAAAGTGGGGAAGGAAATGTTAAAAGAGAACGAAGTGTCTTAACACTAGGTTCTCTGGTTCCCTCTGCCTACCCTGTTAAAATAAAAAAAACTGAAAAACACATACTCGCAATTCGGTCATAATATTATCAAGCTCAGTTGTTAGAGTCCGTATGATATTCCTTTGCACTCGTAAAGTTGGTTGAACACTACTCGTGACATTTGCACGGTCTATTTCCATTACGCGAAACTGAAATTTCAAATTAATATATTAAAAGGAGTAAATCCTTTTCAGTAAAAAAATCCTTTTCAGTATGCGCTACTCTGCTGTGGAATAAGTTACCAAAATTAATTCAGGAGAGTCCATCTGTAGACATATTTAAGAAAAGAATTAAAAAATACCTATTAGAACAAATTACTGTTAGTCAGTGATCATCTGTATGCTGTTTATAATAAACATTTATTTTATTTATTTATTTATTGTTTATGTATTTATAAATATGTATATATATATATGTGTGTATGTATGTATGCATGTATGTGTGTGCGTATATATATGTGTATATATATGTGTATATATATATATATATATATATATATATATATGTGTATGTATGTGTGTATGTGTATATATGGATATATATGTATACAATATATATGAGTATATTTATGTATATTGTAAATATGTACGTGTATGTGTTTTATGTACTTGAATTATATGTACTCGTGTTTATATGTATTTGTTACATTTTCGCACTTCCACACTCGCAAATCTTTTACTTCTCATTCATACCCATAGGTTGACTGGAAGAAATCTCTATCAGAGATAAGTCCATCTTTGCTAACAACTTTTTTTAATATGTGTATTTATTTTATTACAAAGTGCAATAAAGAATATATATATAAATAAGATGCCTGGCTGAAATTGCGATTGGTTGTGGGTTCGATTCCCACTTGGGGTAATACTTATAATTATTTATTTTTATTTTTCTGCTCTGGTAAGACAAAGCGCGGCGTTGAGTTCCGCCACTTAACACGCAATGTCTCGGACAGGAGTGAATGGAGTGTCTTGACACTAGGTTCTCTTTGACTATCCTATTATGCGGCATAAAGCGAGAAGCTGTTTTTTTACATGTGCTTTTTTTTTAACTTCACGCTGTATCCCGCATATAGCAGGGTAGGCAGAAGGAACCTAAAAACCTAGTGCTAAGACACTCCGTTCTCTTACAATAATTCTGTTCCCCACCCACTACATATATTTTGATTTATTTAATTTTATGCAAATATCGTATTTAAAAGTACAAGCAAAGAGGATCTAGTCATAAAATATTTTTTTTCTCAAGTTATTCGCTATTAAGGATTTTAATAAATTACATTTCTCATTTTTATTTACTAGTGTCCCCGTTGACGCGTTAGCAACGCGTTGACTTTAGCAATGTATATCACTTTATATAAACATGGATGTCAAACCATGGTAGTGTGCGTACATTTATTTTGTTAATTTAATAAACTTTTTTTGTATTATTTTGAAAAATGTTAGCATTCTACAGTCTTTTGCTATATAAACTATAAGTGTACCAAATTTCATGCTCCTTCCTCCGCGTAATTTTCGTAACGCGTTGTTAACGCGTCAACGTTGACACTAGATAAAAAAAGCTTCAAAATTTCCAGTCAATTAAATAACTAATTCATTTTATATGATATAACCTCACCTGTCTTTGTAACTTCGACAGTTCATCTTCAGCGATTTTCTCCATCTCCATATCATCGTTTGGGGACGACATTTTTAATTTTAAAGTATTTAATTAGCAATTAATTTTATAATTACATAACAGACAGAACAGAACAGAACGTTTAAAACACTGAAAGATATCTAACGTTGGGTTCGTTGGTAAATCAATAATGTTACTAAGCAACTGGTCTTAGTTGTTTTTCCCTGTGAGGGGACGGGGTTAGAATACAATTGCCCTCCGCCGCTGGGTAGCGTCCCGTAAGAAGCAGGTATCCCAGTAGTTTGGTGGTAGGAGTAGAGTAGAGTGTCAAACACGAACCGCCAAATATCTAATGATGTGTTCCGGTTCGATGGCATGTAAGCCGGATTTTTCCCTATCCCACCCCTTCCTTTCTCCAGAATGTGGTGGTTCCGATAGCGAATTACTACACTGTCCTCCCCTACCATCTATATCGTGTAGGTAGGCAACGCATTTACCATACCTCTGGTGTTCTGAAACCTCTGGTGTTGTAGATGTCTATGGCCGAAGGTAGCCACTTACCATCAGGTCATCTCTCTGCACGTTTGCCACCGTTATCCATAAAAAAAGAGGGTGTTAAGTAAACTTAACACCCTATAGGTTCACCCTTTTTCCGATATAGCAGGATGAACCTAGTGTTACTACGTCTCTAATTCTGAGTACGGCAAATATAATGAAATCCTGAAACTGGTTGCTGCAAACATGTATCGTCAAGGGGAGGATAGAATACAAAATTTGTTCTGAAATATCAAAATATAATATAAAACTTTGAAATGACGTGAATTTACGTCAGCTCCAAGCAGGAATAGAATTTTAAATGACGTGAATTCACGTCAGCGTTCCCAAATGTGTTAAGTGGCAGAACTCACCACCGCGTATTGTCTGGTCACCAGAGCGGAGAAATGGCAATAGTTTAAATATAATCATTTCTCTGAATAGGAATCGAACCCACAACTAACCGCGCTTACAGTTACTGAACCAATGCGCCACGATAGCCTCTTTGGTTAATTTAAACAATTTTTTTTTGGTTCACACTATATGTCGCACATAGCAGTGTAGACAGTGAGAAAACCTAAGAACCTAGTGTTAAGACACTGCGTTCTCTTAAGATCTCCATTTAATACTTTCCGCTAAATTAAGGCATTGCATGCTGAGTGGCGGAAAACAACACCGATGTACCTTGTTACCAGAGCGAGGGAATAAAAATATTAATTATTCTAAATATTAAAGTGTGCCAAGTTTCATGCTCCTTCATCCACGTAATTTTCATAAAAAGGGTATTTAAAAAAGGTAGGTATTTAAAGTTCTTGTTTCACGTATTAATATATACATACTTTCCCGTAGTGAGAATCGAACTCACAACAACATCTCACATCACACAGTCGCTAACCGATTGCTCTACGAGGGCCTCTTTTAACTTAAATAATTATATGTATATATTTTTGCGTACACGTCACGGTGTCGATTTCAGCGTAAATAATTGCGTTACCATTATAACAAAGTCAATGAATTAAATAACAATAGCTTTTTTTTCCGGTTTATAATCAAGTAGAAATTTTACTGTCTTAGACAACTTGGGTTTACGGCGTTGAGTTCCGCAACTCAACACTTAATGACTATAATATAAGTGGAGAACGGAGTGTTTTAAGCATTTTTTTCTTATTCATGTTTTGGTACATGTCTGATTTTTTTTGGTGGGAGCGAGGAAAAAAGGTGACTCCAAATAAAATGTACTAAAAAGTAATATTATTACGAATAACTCAAAAACTACTAGTGAAATCTTAACTAAATTTAAATGGGATCACATCAGTAGAACTAGCTATCACATAAAAAATAATTATCAAAATTGGCTCACCTTGTAAAAATTCATGCGCTAATGTAGATAAAAAATCCAGTAAAATTGAGAACTTCGTCCTTTTTTTTGAAGTCGGTCAAAAAGTTCTGATTTTAGGCAACAAGATCAGACGAGATCAGTCATTTAATATAAATTAATTTGATCATGTGCCCATCGCGTTGCAGAGAGAGCAGTTTGGAGAGTGCCTGGGACTTACGACCCAACGTGTATGTTTAAGGGGCCCCTTTAAAATGTGTATTAACGTTCACCTCTACTGCTAGGACAAAAAATATTTCAATATTCTAGAATTATTTCTAATATAAAAATAGTTCTAAAATAAAATATTCTAGAATTAGTAACGCAAAGGTGCTAAGTACAAATTCTACTTAGGTAGAATTTGTATTTCGAACCTTTGCGTTCAACGAAGCGTTGATGTCAAAATCGAAAAGAGAACAATGACTTATTAAAAGGTTATTATCGCAATAATGCAGCAAAAGCGTGAAAATTTAAGCGTGCTACTAAAAAATGCTTTATTTTGAACGATTCGGCTATATAACACTAATATTATTTTAAGGGGGCCCCTTAAACCTACACATTGGGTCGTAAGCCCCAGGCACTCACCAAACTCCTCTCTCTGCAACGCGATGGGCACCCGCACGTTGAATCCATGAATTGCTAAAGAGTTCCTTCTCATAGCCGCTGAATCTGGTCTACTTAAAAAAATAGCTTTCTACTTTATTCTGTATACTAGCGTAGTCACAGAGCACCTAGTGTCAAGACACTCCGCTCCGTTGAGAGGCGAACGCAATGTTTTACCAGAGAGAAAATTGCTTTAATTAATAAGTGTAAAATCTCAAATTATATATTACTATTGATAGTGTTGCTTGTGCACTTTCCGCCGAATTGAGGAACAGAAATGTTGAAAGAGAACGGAGTGTCTTAACACTAGATTCTCTGTTTCCCTCTGCCTACCCTGCTATATGCGGGTTACAGCGTGAAGCTAAAAAACCGCTAATTGATCGAGTCAACGATGTATTAAAGAGCCAATACTATCAACGGCTTGTTCTTTCTCGGCTCATGAGGACTCTCCATCTGGCGTAAGAAGAGATCAGAGAAGATTTGTTGCCTATGATTATAAAACTAAAAGTATTTTGATGAAATCTTTGACTTTCGCGATTTTTACACATATTAAATGAAACTATTTTAACAGGATTAATCGCGTATAGGTCATAATTAGCAAGCTGTGTTTACCTTAATATAGTGGTACAATTGTCTTTACAATACACATTGGTACAATTGTCAAAGCGCGGCGTTGAGTTCCGCCACTCAACACGCAATGCCTCAATTCGGCGGAAAGTGGGGAACGGAATTGTTGAAAGAGAATGGAGTGTCTTAACACTAGGTTCTCTGGTTCCTTCTGCCTACCCTGCTATACGCGGGTTACAGCGTGAAGTTAAAAAAAAAAAATGTCTTTAACTGTGTTGCGTGTTTTAATTTTAAGTGAATCATTGTAACAACTGCTGGTGAACCTCTAAATAAATAAATATATCGAGTTAACCTGTGACCACGAACTACTGTAGAGTATTTAAAACATCGGGTTTCCAAAAATGTATTCCCGAATACTAAAATATATGCGAATAATCCGGTTAAAATAGTTTCATTTAATAAACGTTTTTTAATTGTATCTTTCCGATAGTCTGTTATCGATTGTCTCAATTTTAAATGTTAATGGATTTTGTATTCGTTTTGAACTTTAATATGATATTCTTTTGTCTTTAATACCTCTTGAGTTATATTTTTTTACAATGTCAATATTTTTATACACTTGTTATACTTAACTCATTTTTTGTTAGCTTCTGTTCATAATCGTAAATTCCTATCGGATTATTCTGGTCATCATTGTGTGTTTCACATTTGAAATAGGAATTCTTATAGTTTTCTAAAAATAATTTTTTGAATAACATTTTAAAAATATAAATAAAATAATATTAAATTTATATATATGTATATAGTTAGGTTAGTTAGTACCTAGGTTTCATCCATGTATTAGCTGAATCCCACGACCTCGTTTTTGTGAACTGCAAGTTTTTCCAGTTTTCGTAAAATCCTCTCTCAATGCTTCCTTACACTCTCCAAGGAGACTACATTACAAATGTCATGTTTCAGTTGTTTCGTGTGTACGTTGTCTGTCAGTCAATAAATGTTATTTTCCCGCCATTTATATGCCTTTTGACATAAGAGATTGGAGCTACTGGATTTTCGCAGACAGTTATATTAGAAGCAACTTGTTTTCTTCATTTTAAATTATTTTAGTATAATATTAATTATAAAATGTGCTGTGATAATTAATTCTGAGCAAGTAGTATTGATTTGTTCAATTATAATTGGTATTTTTCTTTTCTTATTATTTGCTCTATTAATAAATTGTTTGTTTTGTAAGGTCTATGGTATTTCTTTTATATATTTCACTTGTGAAACCTAAATATATTATATTGTAATAAATACTTCAAGTATGGTGTTTTACTTTCTTCATTTCCTAACTATTTTCCCTGAACTCAACCAATAATGTTCGTCCTTTCAAAAGCCTGCCAACCTTTCCCGCCTTTTTTATTCCCTCTCCCGTGACGTTTAGAAATGACAGATATAGCTTCTATATTAATTTTAAATTATTAATTATAAAATATAAACAATAAATATTACTTACTAAATTTTACATAGTAAGTATTTTATAAATTAACATACATATTAACTATAGTAGTAATTAAATAATCTAACAATAGATTACAAAAAAATAATAATATGTAGGCAATTACCACCAAGCGCTGACTAATACAAATATTGTGAAATTAGCAAATTGCAAAATTATTGAGCAATTACGATTATACAAGGCCCATTTTTTTATATGGATTAATTTAAATAAATCTCAGTAGGATTTAAAATTACTTCCTTAAAAAATAAACTTCAATAAAAATAAAATATACGCGCCATTTTGAATTGACCGCTCTCTTTACCTTGATATAGTCTGTCTCTTTCTAACTTCAGTGATTTGTGGTTACCTGTTGTTGCTATTTCATTCTGACACACGTGTTGGTCGGTTCACAGATAGGTTGTTATAAGTAGACGTTTTTAGAATCGTTTGATACCTATTTGTATTTGTCTCAAGACTTTAATACTTAAATACGTATATACGTAATTAAATTACGTATGTACGTAAAGAATTTAATAGTTTCATATGTGATTTATTTCATGTATTATAATTAAAATGAAGCATTTTATTTATTAATAATAATTAACAAATGATCATTATCATTTATTAATAACAATATACCTATTTCTTAATTTATGAATTTGAAATACAATAGAGCAATAAAGAAATCACATATTTTATTATATGAATACTACATAGATTCTTACACAACAATATTTTAAGATATACATATAACAAAAATCACTTCGAGAGTGTCAACAGAAGTGATAAGTTTTTAATACTAAGGAATACTGTGTGTTCATTTTACTTCTTCATTATTGAAGAATACAACTAACAAATGATATTACAATTTTTATTTACTGCTTATTTGTACATTGATATACAGAGGTATTAAGATTAAGAACAAGAGCGTATTACTCAATAATATATTGTCGCGATTTCGATTTTATCCCATTACAAAAAAGCCCAACGCGTAAATAAAACACGATTAGTTAATTATAAAAAATCAACACAAACGCAATATTAATTCGCCAAACAATCACCAATAATAATCATCATTACCAAATCAACAATCATTATAAACAATTAATTTAATACCTCACAACATATCTAATCATAGCATAATCTATGGCACATCAAGCGCATTCTACCTTACAGGCTTCACTCCAGTCAGTATTGTTGTGTCCGATGCGTCGTCGAGGCGACGTTTAACCGCGTGTGCTCCTAAATTACGTTCAGTGCAGTGTAGTGTTACAGAAATGATTTAAAATCGTTATAATGGCATTAAAAAAGGATTTCGACTTACCAGTGAATGTTTTCAAGCAAATAAAACTACCGAAACCCGTCAAAATCCAACAGGCGTTCGAGAAGATATTCAAAAAGAACAATTACACTAAAATCGTGCAAAATTAATTGAGTACAGTTTAAATGGCCGGTGAGATTGTTGTTAGAAGTAGAAAACCACTAGCACCAGATAGATCACCTAATTTTATAATAGAACAGACGGAATTTGTTGGGAAAGGCGATAAAACTAATCCTAGACGAAGCAGAAGTCGTAGCGGGAATAGAATTAAATCATCAGTTTTAAGTCTAGCCGATGAGCATTTTTATGAGGACCTGGAGGACTACGTGAAGAAAATGTCGGTTTCTAATACAAACATGGACCCTGGGGCTGAGGACGTGTGGACCCAGTTACAGCAGAAGGAGTCCGACCTGCTGTTGGCGGCAGAACTTGGCAAGGCTCTGCTGGAAAAGAATGAGGAACTGAAGAAGGAACAAGAACGCGTTACAGAGGAATATTCTAAAAAATTAGAGGTAAGTTATACGTATATAATATTTATATTTAAGTCCTTAATTTAATTAAACGTTTGACTGAATTTACATTGTCGCGTTAACAACGCGTTGTCTTTAGTAATGTATATGCCACTTTGTATAAACATGGATGTCGAACCAGGGTAGTGTGTGTAACATTTATTTTATTAATTTAATATACTTTTTATGTATTATTTAAAAAAATATAAGCATTCTGCACTCCTTCGCTATATAAACTATAGGTGTGCCAAGTTTCATGCTCCTCCGTCCGCGTGATTTTCGTAAAAAAGGGTACAAAGTTTTTGCTTCACGTATTTATATATAGATATATAGATACATTCAATCAGTAAATAAAATATAAGAAGTTATTATTTAAAGTATGTATGAGATCATTGTAGCGCAATGGACTAGCGTCTGATTTGAAACGCTGGTGGGTTCGAGTCTCACTCTAGGGAGCTCTTATATATAAAGTCAAAGTCAAATAATTTTATTCAAAATAAAAAGTTACAAGCTTCATTTTTTGAACGTCAAATAATTTACCACCGGTTCACTAAATTTAATGCCTCAGACCTGAGAAGAACAAGCAAGAAACTCAGAGGGACTATTTTTTTTTCCATTCGTCAATGCTTTGCAATTATTTATTAAATTATTAATTTTATACCTCTAATAAGACTAACTATAACGCCTGTCGTGGCGCAGAGCCACAAGCGTGCGACTGTAAACGCGACAGGTTGTGGGTTCGATTCCCACTCTAGAAAATGAAGTATTTTCATTTTCTGGGTTTGGTAACGACGCAAAGCGCGGCGTTGAGACCACCACGCACGCATTGCCTCAATCTGGTGAAAAGTGGGGAACGGAATTTTTGAAAGAGAACGGAGTGTTTTAACTCTAGGTTCTCAGGTTCCCTCTGCCTACCGTGCTATATGCGGGATACAGCGTGAAGTTAAAAAAAAAGAGACTAAGTATCATTAAGTTACGCTATTTAACACGCAAAATCAATAGAAAAGTGGAGAACGGAGTGTCTTAACACTATGTTATCTGCTATGCGGGATATAGCGTGAAGCGTGTTTTCAATTCATGAGTCGCTCGCGTGATCTGATATCGTTAGATTGTATTTTTAATTGCATCGAATTTGGTAGTTTCATTTCATTGTTGTTTTGGTTTTATATGTTAACTGTTTTCTATATTTTCTAGCACTTAACTTTCAATAAGGTCAATTTGATATGATTTAGATAGTTAAATATTACATACATACATAGCTTCACGCTGTATCCCGCATATAGCAGGGTAGGCAGAAGAAACCTAGTCCTAAGAACCACCGTTCCCCACTTTCCGCCGAATTGACGCATTGCACGCTGAGTGGCGGAACTCAACGCCGCACTTTGCCTTTGTTACCAAACCCAGGAAAGAAAAAATTCCATTTCCTGGAGTGGGAATCGAACCCACAATCTCCGTTCTCCACTTTCCCACTTTTTTAAATTAGTTCAACATTAATGTTAGTTGATAAAGCAGTTTCACGTTTTATTCCGCATTATAATCAGACAGAAAATAGTGTTAAGACGTTGTAGTCAAAGAGAACCTAGTGTCAAAACACTCCGTTCACCGCTTAGATAATTAGAATATTATTATTTTTGGATGTTTCGTCTCTACCTCTAATAGGTCTACATATGACTGGGAATGTCCAAAATGACAGAACGCATTAAGATGACGGTTGAAATGTGATAATTATAGAGTTTATGTCACAAATGGAAAAGTTTTAACATGGCGACTTTAAAAATAATCTAAAAATATGTCTTTTTCTGTTAACCGACTTTAAAAAGAAGAGAATTTAGAACAATGGGAATGTGTTTTTTATGTGTTTTTTTATATGATATATCCTTTTTGATTTTCGTTAAGATTTGACGAGATATTTCTTGTTATTTTAATTTTTATCGCATTTAAGGTCGATTTTCTTTTTTTGTTAAAATCTTTACTATAATTGTTTATCCCCTGACATGTATGTCGCCTGTTTGCTTACTATATACAATACTCTAACAATTATTATACAGAGAGTGTGAAATTGAATTATTTAGTAGAAACTGGCTTTAACTTATTTTAAATTTGTCATAAATTATAAGTGGCTCTATTCAGCGAAAAGTTAGGAACGATAATCTTAAGAGAACGGAGTGTCTTAACACTCTTCTTAGGTTCCTTCTTCCTACCCAGTTATGTGCGGAATACTGCGTGAAGCAAAAAAAATAACAAAATTCTATTCAAATAGATTTTTTTCGATTCGAATTAAGTCATTAACTCTATACTAAATACTATTTATTTATCCCCATATATAAAAAAATAATAATAGGACAAATACACAAAATCATGATGTTGAATTACAATCGTGATGATCTTATCATTATTATCACAATTTCATGTTACATGATACATATACTATATACTTAGATAATATTTTATACAATGATTATTTTATCATGGCGTTGTATTGAGAAAAAATGATAAATTTATCTTTTTTTACGCAAACCAATGCTAAAAATGTTTCTTTTTCCTTACTTTTTATTTAAGCTTCACGCTGTATCCCGCCCAAAGCAGGGTAGACAGAGGGATTTTTTTTTATTTAAGCTTCACGCTGTATCCCGCCCAAAGCAGGGTAGACAGAGGGAACTTGAGAACCAAATGTTAAGACACTCCGTTCTTTTTGTACAATTCTGTTCCCCAGTTTCCGCCGGATTGAGGCATTGCGTGCTGAGTGGCGGAACTCAACGCCGCCCTTTTGCCACGAAATTACATTCAAAATTATTCTTCACATCAATAGAATTAAAAAAGAAACGCACACTATTCTTGCGCCATTGTTTCGTTATAGAAGACCATATTAAGTAGTATTTTAAATAATTCAAATTATTAATATGTGACTCAACATGCAATGCCTCAATTTGGCGGAAAGTGGGGAACGAAATTGTTGTAAGAGAACGGAGTGTCTTAACACTAGGTTCTTCCCTCTGCCTACCCTGCTATATGTGGGATACAGCGTGAAGTTAAAAAAAATAATAAATAAATAAATAATAATATATGAAGTTAAGGCCATCGTGTCACAAGGACAGACAATGTCTGATCGTCAAGCAGAAAGATTGTGGGTTCGATTCCAACACGAATTCATAAACTCCTCTCTGACGGTTATGAAACGTTAAGCATACTCTATATATATAAAGTAAGCTGTAAAAGCTAGTTATGTGTTATATTTGCAATGTTCTAACCAAGCTCTTTCATTTGGTACCCCACAAAGTACCCATCAACGATTTTTTTGTTTTTATTCATGACTTAATTGCCTCTAGAAGGCGCCGTATTGGATTAAGAGTGACATCACATATCTAAGAACACTTAGAGTATCAATACCTATCTAACGTCACCTTAATTATATAATTCGGTGCAGGAGTTTGGAAGATATGAGGTAATAAAGAATATTACAAACATCCATGATACGCGCGAAAAACATAACCCTCTGACAATCGGGTAAAAAACAATTTATAACGCATGAAATAAGTTAATATTTAATTTAGTATATATTTATAATGCATGAATCACGCTTTCACAATTATATTTTCCACCTGCCGTTATCTTGGTTAGTGATAACGCTTATCAATAACATGTTGTCATTTGACATCTAAACGATGAATGCATTGTTATAATTAGTTCTTTTTTTATTTAACACTAGCTGTATCCTGTGTCTTCGTTTGCTAGGGTTATAAAACCCAAAAAATGTTTTTTCCTTTTTTTTTTTGAAAGATTTTCAAAAAAATATCTCACAGTGCTCCCCTACACTCCCCAAGGAGGTTACATCCTAAATTTTGGCTTTCTATGGCCAGTAGTTTCGCCTGTACGTTGTCTGTCACTCACTCAGTTACGTAAGCATTGTGTATATATATATCGTCCGTAGACAATTAAAATTCAAATAAAAAAAAAACCGACTTCAAACAAATTGCATTAAAAAGTGACAATATTACGAATAACTCAAAAACTACTCATCAGATTCCAACAAAATTTAAATGACACCACAATAAAAGCACTAGCTATCATATAAATAAAAGGATCATCTAAATTGGTTCAACCAGTACACAGTTATACTGTTAACACACATAAAAAAGGTAGAAAATCGGTTACAAATATATACCTCTTAAACTTTAATATTACTTAAATAATAATTAACTGTAAAGAGATTAAAACTTTAAATAAGGCCGACAATTATTGAGAACAATAAATGCATATTATTGTACTTCTGAACAAAGTAAAACCGGTATTGTTTTAATGCGAATCGAACCCGTTACTTGCGCCATTGTTAGAGGGAAACGGTGACGCAGAATGCAGTTTGCGAGGGACCTTTTAAAATAGTCGAATGGTACTTAATCTATATGTATTCAGTAATGCAAGCGTATTATATATGTATTAGTGTCCCCGTTGACGCGTTAACAACGCGTTGCCTAGCAACGTATATGTCACGTCAAAAAGATATTATCATTCTGTGCCCCCTTTATAAACTATAAATATGCCAAATTTCATGCTTCTTCGTTAATGTAATTTTCGTAAAAAGAGGTACAAAGTTTTTGCTTTACGTATTAATATATATATAATACGCTTGCCTTGCTGAGTGACTGACAGACAGATTGTGGATTCTATTCCCACTCCAGGAAACGTAAAAATTTAGTACTTTCATTTTCTGAGTTTGGTAACAAGGCAAAGCGCAGCGTTGACTTCCACCACTCAGCACGCAATGCCTCAACTTGGCGGAAAATGGGGAACGGAGTGTCCTAACACTAGGTCTTCTGGTTCCCTCTGTCTACCCTGCTATATGCGGGATACAGCGTGAAGCTGGAAAAAAAGGTACATGCATAAAAAATATAATAGAATTAATAAATATATTAACCTCCTTTTTCCAAAGTTAGTTAAGAAGATATAACATTATATAATATAATACACATACCCTTGAACTACATGATATTTATTTCACACTATATCCAATAGTCAAGTACAGTCAAAACGCCCAGAAGCGTTTCCGACCTCTTGCAACCGGTTCACTGCAATTATGTTACCATGAGTCGATGACCCCCTAAAGAAACTGGCGGACAATATATAAATATTAAACATATAATAAGGACAGCCTGTGGTGGCGCAGAGGCACAAGCGTCTGTAAACGCGACAGGTTGTGGATTCGATTCCCACACCAGGAAATGAAAATATTAGATAATATTTAGTATTTTCATTTCCTGGGTCTGGTAACAAGGCAAAGCGTGGCGTTAAGTTCCGCCACTCAGCACGCAATACTTCAATCCAGCGGAAAGTGGAGAACGGAATTGTTAAAAGAGAATGGAGGAATTTACCAATAGTAAGCCGGTGGGAATCGTGTTATATGGACGCTTCACCACTGTTAAGTACATATGGGCTGCTATTTTACAAAGTGTCGTTTAAATCACGTAAAGAAATTAGAAATATGATACAGTACAAAACGTCTTACAAAAAGTTTACGTCTCTAACTTGCAGAATTCGTATATGAATCTGAACATAGCGGGATTCGAAGCCGCACCCTGTTTTATGACACAATCGACCAATATAGCCAGGTAAGGTATATTGACATCCTTTCAAATTTGATATTAGTTGTTATATTTTTTTATTAACGTGTAGGAGTATACCAAAGAAAAACTTTTTTTTTAGCTTCACGCTGTATCCCGCACATAGCGGGATAGGCAGAGGAAACCTGAGAACTTAATTTTAAGACACTCCGTTCTCTTTTAAAATTTCCGTTCCCCACTTTCCGCCGGATTGAGGCATTGCGAGCTCATTGGCAGAACTCAACGCCGCGCTGTGCCGTGGTAACAGAGCGAGGAAATTTTTAGTATTTTTACTAAATATTATTTAATATTTTTTTTCCCTAGAGTGGGAATCGAACCCACGACCTGTCACGTTTCCAGTCGCACGGTTGTGCCTCTGCACCACGACAGGCCTCAAAAATAGATAGAATTTATGTTAGCAAATTGCTTTTACCAACCGGTTATATAAAATTACCTTGATTTCTGCAATGCTCTTCAAAATGTCGACTAGCTTCAAACCTGTATTACGGTTCTGTCATAATATTGTCATTTTTTTTTTGCAAAATAATCAATGATTTGCTTATTAAGGAGGGTGAAATTAGATACTATTATTAAATTACATTTTAAATTAACAATAAAGAAATGATCCAAACTAATAATTAAAATTTTAACAAAAAATCGCCTTTAAATTATTACGAATAACTTAAAAACTACAAGTCGGATCTTAACTAAATTTAAGTGGAAGGAGAATGGAAGTTCTGGCTATCGAATAAAAAAAGCATCATCAAAATCGGTTAATCCAGTAAAAAGTTATGCGGTAACATACAAAAAAAAATACAGTCGAATTGATAACCTCGGATTTTGAAGTTGATTAAAAAGTAAACATTTCGGTGTCTCAGTTACAAAGTTTCAACCATGGTTGTGAATTCAATTCTTCAGAAAACTTTCTACAACTTTTGTCGATATAAACTTTAAATGTACCAAATATTCCTCCGTTTGTACAATATTCACAAAAGTGGTCTCAATTTTCATAAAAATATGCAAAATAACAAAAAAATAAAAGGAATGGGAGAATAGTATCACTAAATCTCTTTCCTTTCCTTTCAAAGCGTAAAACTCTACTACACTATAAGTAGTATTATTTCTATTTTACGCCTGTCGTGGCGCAGAGGCACAAGCGTGCGACTGTAAACGCGACAGGTTGTGGGCTCGATTCCCACTCCAGTTAATGGAATTTTTCATTTCCTGGGTTTGGCAACAAGGCAAACCGCGGCGTTGAGTTCCACCACTCAGCACGCAATGCCTCAATTCGGCGGAAAGTGGGGAACGGAGTGTCTTAACACTAGGTTCCCTCTGCCTACCCTGCTATATGCGGGACACAGTGTGAAGCTATGTACGAGGTGTGTTCAAAAAGTAAGGTGACTGTGAAATTTGGCGGGCA
>JAKGSA010000574.1:61038-97691 GCA_033558755.1 Philaethria dido
ACAACCTGTCGCGTTTACAGTCGCACGCTTGCCATACAGCACGCAATGAATCAATCAGGTGGAAAGTGGGGAACGGAGCTTGTTGAAAGAGAACGGAGTGTCTTAACACTAGGTTCTCTATTTCTCTCTGCCAACCCTGCTATTTGCAGGATACAGCGAGAAGCTAAAAAAACATGATATTATTTAAATAGATAATTTACTAATTCCCCACTTATAACTTTTGTGCGTTAGCAGAAGTGAGAGTGAGCTGAATGAGGTCGCGGCCTTGCGCTTGCCGCTGAATACTGCACAACTTTAACTACTTGAACTGGATTACCAACTAAATTTGATTTTGATTGTCCTATGTACTTTGCGAGGCGTTAATACTATACTAGCTGTTACCCGCGACGTCTCTCGCAGTTAATGGCAGTCCATACAAAATACTATAGTGTATAATGCGTACATGTGTGTGTTCATTTGAAGGCCTTGAAATAGCTAGATTTTTTTTTTTGACTAACAATCTCTCAAAATATTTTTTTATGAAAAAGTATGTTTTATATAAATAACTATTAAATTTTCATTATCTCTGTAGCGGAGCCCTCAAGTGGGAAGCGTGAATAAATGA
Source organism: Philaethria dido (assembly GCA_033558755.1). Classification (NCBI taxonomy): domain Eukaryota; kingdom Metazoa; phylum Arthropoda; class Insecta; order Lepidoptera; family Nymphalidae; genus Philaethria; species Philaethria dido. Next base: position 61,643 of record JAKGSA010000574.1, read on the forward strand.
ATAAATCGAAAATTCATACTTCTACCGAGATACAAGTTCGATTCCCGCTGCATTCAAATATTTATATGTTTTCTAAAAAACATCTCTTAGTGGAGAAAAGTATATCTTGGTACTTAGCTTCTCATTGCCTATCCTATGGGGAACAAAATGAGAACTTGTGTACCTGTTTTATCACTATTGTTTAAAATAATTTAACTGTTAAATTTCTTTTATAAATATATGCGTCTTTATAGAAAGAAACATTTTATAGAAAAAAATATTTTATAGAAAGAAGTACGAAGTAATTTTTGCCTTTGCCATCTCAAAAAAAAAAACAGTCAAATTTATGACTTCGTTTTTAAATTCGGTTAAAAATAGATGTGGGTTCGATTCCCACTCCAGAAAATGAAAATATTACATAATATTTAGTATTTTCACTCGCTAGTAACAAGGTAACAAGGCAAAGCTTGGCGTAGAGTTCGGCCACTCAGCACGCAATGCCTCAATTCGGCTGAAAGTGGGGAACGGAAGTGTTAAAAGAGAACGGAGTGTCGTAACACGTCGGTTCTCAGGTTCCCTCTGCGTAACCTGCTATGTGCGGGATACAGCGTGAAGCTAATAAAACGTAGAAAACAATCTTATTACACTAATCGCTTAAAACGTAAAGCAAAATAATAATAAAAAAATAAGCTACCAAAGTAACTAGATTCCAATATCATTATAGCAGAAGTAAATTTGATAATTTAAGTAATATCTGAATAATTTACAATTCGTCGTACTCGACTATTACAGTGTTTACTGGCAACTAGTAAATTGCCTTATTATACTATATTACCTAATAACAACATTTTGGTTGGAAGGAACCTGATTTATTTATTTCTTTGATTGACTTGCAACACCTTAACTTAGCAGGGTAGTCATAGAGAAGGTAGTGTCTACACTCGCCTGAATTCTCCATCTCGAATTCGGTACGGCCCAATTCCCAATATTATAATAATATTTGGGAACGTTTAGAATTCGGCGGGAAGTGTGGAACGGATCATAAGAGAACGGAGTGTCTTAACACTAGGTTTCCTCTGCCTATTCAGGTAGGTGCGGGATACAGCGTGAAGCTATTAAAAATAGATAGTATAAATTATTTGATGGTAATAAAGTGAAGCATATAACTTCTTACTTTGAATAAAATTATTTGAAGAAATGATTAAAGAATGGTAAGAACGATACATGACGCTATAGTCTTGCGAGTTGTAGGGGTTGACCTGGATTGACCTTCGAGGATACATTACCATTAATACTGGAAGAAGATTAACATCAAATAATTTTGTTGTCAAAAGTTAGTTTTTTTAACCATTGTGTTTTTATATCACGCTGTATCCCGCATATAGCAGGGTAGGCTGAGGGAACCTGGTGTTTAGACACTCCGTTCCTCACGTTCCTCGTTTCCTCATGTTACATACTGTTATGTGTTTGACATACACTTTTGTATACATATACATGTTGCTAAGGCAACCAGAATTTTACACGTTATTAGTAAATATTTATTCATTGCTTCAATATTATATTTAAAAATATATATTTTTTTATTTTTATGAAGGTAAAACATTCAATAAAGTGACGTCACCATTTATTGTATTTTATCTGTGGTGCATACGAAATGTCACGTACGTACATATAAACAATATGTTTTATCTTCAAATCTGTCTATTCAAGGCTTTATGTGTGTGAATCGTTGGTTTTTCTGGTTTAAAAAAAAAGTGAGGTCAACAGTTTGTGGCTATATTGTTTCGGTTTTGAACTGATTTTTTTTAAATCGCTTTTAAAATAGGAGGTTCGCAATTAACTATAGATTTTTTATCTGTGTTACCGCATAACTTTTTACTGGGTGTACCAATTTTGATGTTAACTTTGCTAAGTACTTGTAACTTAATATATTTATACTCTAAATCTTTGTTTTTTTAATTTTTCTTAGCTATTATTATTTCAAATCACCACCCATCACTTTTTGACTGGAGTAGACATTGCTTAACCAAGCTAATTCATTAAATTCCTACTATTAACCCATAACTTCATCACAGTTTTCTAATATTACAAGGCACAGCGCGGCGTTGAGTTCCGCCACTTAACACGCAATGTTTTATATTGGGGCGCCGTTTTCTGCCCAAATTTGAAACATACATACGAACAGAGTGTCTTGATTCATTCTGACTAACCTGCTATGCGGGATAAAGCGTGAAGCTATTTAAATATTACTAGTGTCCCCGTTGTCGCGTTAACAACGCGTTGTCTTTAGTAAGGTATATGTCAATTTGTATAAACATGGATGACAAACCATGGTAGTGTTTGTAACATTTATTCTATTTTTAATATACTTTTTATGCATTATTTTAAAAAATTAGCATTCTGCACTCCGTCTCTATATAAACTATAAGTGTGCCAAGTTACATGGTCCTTCGTCTGCGTAATTTTCGTAGAAAAGATCCTAAGTTTTTGTTTCAGGTATTTATGTATAGATGATATATTTTATTCAATTCAATACAATTCGGCGGAAAGTGGGGAACGAAATTGTTGAAAGAGAATGGAGTGTCTTAACACTAGGTTCTCTGGTTCCCTCTGCCTACCCTGCTATATGCGGGTTACAGCGTGAAGTTAAAAAAAAAAGATGATATACTTATGTAAAATAACATTTTTTTATTATATACCATTCGATTGATGAGTGATTATTTAGTATTTTATTGATCGACATGAAAATTCTCTCTAGATAAGCCTTATCAGTTGTAAAGATCGACATATCGAGATAGTGCAAAAATCCATACGTGACGAATACAACGAAATGACAAATAAAACTTAACTGTGTAATGAAATATATGCATTATATAGCTTGAAAGCGTGATTCTAAAGACGATGAGTGTGGGTTTGGTTCCCATTTAGGGTTATATTGTCTTGATCTGGCTAGTTATGGAAAAGGCATTAAATTAGGAGAAAGAATACTTATTGTTCATTTTATTCCTTTGCTTTGGTGAAAGCGAAGGAGGAATTTGAATGATATTAGATTTTCACTACCAACAAAACGTATATATACATACATATAGCTAAATATGGCTAGATATAGCTTATAGCTTCTAATATGTGTTTTTTTCCTATTCGAAGATGTCAAAAAAAATATATAAAAAAATGCACAAAATTTTAAAATTTTTAAAAAGCGTGACGAGATAGACTGTGAAATCCATGTCTCTAAAAGTTCGCAGTTAATTCCATGAAAATGAAATATATTGAAGCCCTTATATTTAATATATTGTATATTATTTAAATACTCTTTATTTCCTCTCTTGATAATTTACTTATCGACAGTGTTTGACTGTAAACATAATGGTTATAAGTTCGATACCCATGCCAGCGAATATTTAAAAAAAATATATGCCCGCTCTGGTATAACAAAAAGCAGCATAGAGTTCCATCACTCATCACGCAATGTCTTAATGTCAAAAAGCGGAGAAGAGAGTGTCTAGACACTAAGTTTTGATTGCTATGCGGAAGAAAGCATGAAGCTATTATCGCTTTTGCTTTAAATTAACAATATGACAAACGTGAAATAATCGTTTCTGGCCCCACGTGTTTCTGCATGTTGTTCCTCTTTACATAACTCCTTAGTGCAATGTCATCTAGTTAATCTATTTTATATATATAAATATATACTAACTGTTACCCGCGGCGTCTCTCGCAGTCAATGGCAGTCCATACTACATACTATAGTGTATAGTGCGTATAGACGTTCATTTGTAGCCTTTGAAGTTGATAGATTTTCAAATTTTTGACAAATTACGGTGTCTGCCCTGATATATTTTATTTTAAAAAAGTATCCTATGTTCTTTGTAATACCTCTAAGAATACGTGTACAAAGTTTTATGATAATTGGTTGAGTAGTTATGGCGTGAAAGTGTAACAAACAAACATACATTCACATTGATAACACTTTAACGTTACTGAGTGACTAACAGACAGCGTACAGCCGAAATTACTGACCATAGAAAGCTGAAATTTGGCATGTAGGCTCCTTCAGGAGTGTAGGAGAGCACTAAGGAAAGATTTCTCGAAATTTCTTTGAACACGGGGGAAACGTGATTTTAGGTTAATGACTGTGGATAAAACAAAAGAAGTATGCACCACAGTGTTAAGCTCCGTTCCCTCTTATTACCCTACTTGGGATAAAGCATGAGGCTAAGTTAGTCCAAGCATACGTAGTCGCGGGATACAACTAGTGTATTATAATCTGTTTAAGGGCATTACGCATAGTTGCGTTGAAATATGCGAAGTAAGTGTAAAGCACTGAGGAAACCATAAATATTTTTATTTTATGTTTATTGTTGAATACTTGCTAGATTCAATTTTTTAAAAGTTGTTTTCATGTTAAGAGAGTATGACGATATATCGGTGCCAAGCGGTAATATGTTGATAATTCGATTTATTCATACAATTTCTCAATTTGGCGGAAAGTGGGGAACGGAGTGTCTTAACACTGTTCCCTCTGCCTACCCTGCTATATGCGGGATACAGCGTGAAGCTATGTATGTATGTATACAATTTCTTATATATTCTCTTTCAAGCATTTATTACCAATTGTTAGGTATAGCTCTTCTCATGTTATATATTATAAGATAAGCAGAATTTATGATTGAACCTAGTGTCAAGACACTCCGTTCTTCAGTTCCTGCCCGAATTTAAACCTACAATATGTCACGCTTACAGCTAGTCGCTATTCCACTGCGTTACAATGGCCACAATGTTTCCAAGTTAACATATTTAATATTAATATATTAAGCGCCAGTCGTGGCGCAGTGGCACAAGCATGCGACTTTGAACACGACAGGTTGTGGGTTCGATTCCCACTCCAGAAAATGGAATTTTTCATTTCCTGGGTTTGGTAGCAAGGCAAAGCGCGGTTTTGAGTTCCGCCACTCAGCACACAATGCCTCAATTCGGCAAAAAGTGGGGAACGGAGTGTCTTAACACTAAGTTCCCTCTGGCTACCCTGCTACATGCGGGATACAGCGTGAAGCTATGTAATATATTAAACTTGCAATATTACGGAATATTAGTTATTTACTTGATTATAATTTTTTTCATGATGATGCATAAACCTACTTTCTTGATATTTTTGCACACGCACTATTGAATTGAAATGCTAACGCATAGATAAATTAGTACTTATAAAAGATTGCTTGAAGTAAAATTTATTTGTCTATTTTTATATTATAAATACAAAAGGCGTAGCGCAAAGGCACAAGTGTGCGACTGTAAACACGACAGGTTGCGGGTTCGATTCCCACTCCAGGAAATGAAAATATTAAATAATAAATAATCTAGTAACAAGGAAAGTGGGGAACGGAAATGTTAAAAGAGAACGTAGTGTCTCAACACTAGGTGCACTAGTTCCCTCTGCCTACCCTGCTATTTGCGGGATAAAATAAATAAATAGATACAAAAAAAATTGTAATAATTTTAAATGTGTACACGTTAGTTGTGAGTTCGATTTCCATACGGCTATATTTATAAATTTCCTTCCTTTGGTTTTATTAAAGAAAACATGATTAACTTTCGGCATGAAAGCACGGATGAAAATGATGAAAGAAATTGAATAATATGACATAATTTTTGATAATAGATACATGTTTATTTCTCTTTCAAGCAAAACTGCTGAACAGATGTAGGTGAAACTCTACAATAATATAGTTTATACATCAGAATCATACTTGGTTATGCCTAATATTTTCCTGGCGACCTTTTTGTTTAGCTCTCCAACTTTCTTGACTTTGTTTTTTTTGCAAAATTGTTTTCTTTGAAAAGTTAGGCAAGCTGGTAGGAACCGTGTTGTATGGACGCCTCGTTCGCCTTCCTCTATATTGTCTGTCAGTCGCTAAGTAACGCAAGCGATTTATATACAAGTATATTTCATTCATAGTTTCACAAATTTTTACATAACAAATGTTACATATACGAAATACATGCGATAAATATTTATTACTAAACATATAAATATTCATAGAAAAGATATATATCGTTGGTTAACTTAATTTGACTAATTTATTCACTTTCATACTGTTTCTTGGGCGGAAAAGTGGGATTCACTTCTACTCTGATTAATATCTTTCATATAGTTCTGATATCTATATATAAATACGTGAAGCAAAAACTTTGTATCCCTTTTTACAAAAATTACGCGGACAGAGGAGCATGAAACTTGGCACACTTATAGTTTATATAGAGACGGAGGACAGAATGTTAAATTTTTTTATAAATAATTCATAAAAAGTATATTAAATTTATAAAATATATGTTACACAAACTACCATGGTTGACATCCATGTTTATATAAAATGACATATACGTTGCTAAAGACAACGCGCTATTAACGCGTCAACGGGGACACTAGTAGAAATTTTATGAGAAAATATGTGTGTTAGGGAAAGCGCGGCGTTGAGTTCCGCCACTGAATAATAAATAAGTCTTAGATTTTGCTAGGATAGTGGTTAACAGTGATTAAAGTAGCTTCTATGACCAACCTTGCCATGCGTATATTATTGTGTTTTTTTAAAGCTTCACAGTTTATTCCGCCTAGCAGAGTAGACAGAGTGAACCTGCTGTCAAAACTCTCTGTTCATTAAATTATACCCCGAGTGGGATTCGAACGCGCAACTGATCGCGTTTACAATCGAATGCCGTTCCACTGCGCCACGATCGCCTCACGTAATAATAATATTTCTGTAAATTTTTACTTTTTCTATGGATTTAGAACTTGGAAGAAAAGTTTAATTTTGATTATGTTACAAACACGAATATTTAACTGTACCAAGGGCATTACGAACAGTATCGATTATATTGCTCCACTAAATATCGATTTTTTAATGACTCGACACAAGGTCGCGTCTAGGTTATATTTTTTGTATGAAGCATGGTTGAAAAAAATAGTGAAGAAACATGTAACTAGCGATTAAGTAAACAATCGGAATAAAAAGTAATTAAAAAAAATAGTACTTAAATTAATAACGCGGCGTTGAGTTCCGCCACTCAGTACGCAATGCCTCAATTCGGTGGAAAGTGGGAAACGGAGTGTCTTAACACTAGGTTTCCTCTACCTACCCTGCTTTATGCGGGATACAGCGTGAAGCTATGTATGTAAATTAATAACCCATAGAGATATTTACAGCAGCATTGTCAAGACACTTCGTATACATGTTAAGTGGCGGAACTCAACGCCGCGTTTCGATGCACGTAGCGCGTAGGGATATCGGGATAATTTTTATCCCAGTAAATTATTTTACAGTTGACAACTGTCTATCAGTTGTGGGATAGAAAAAATATTTTCATTTAAAACAAAGCGCAGCGTTGAGTTCCGCCTCTCAACACGTAATATTAAAGACATTCGGGTGGGAAGTAGAGTAGACGGAGTGTCTAGGTTCTCTCTGATTACCCTGTTATGTCAAAAGCGTGAAGCTGAAAAAACTCTCTTGTATTATGTTTACATCTAATCTAATGTATATTAAAAGCATCCATATAAAATCGTAGACCGTACAAGATTAATCGATTTGATACAATTTAATAATGAAAGTAAACATAAAATCGATATAAAACATTACTTAGTTAAGTGAATAGCTATCCGAATGACGTCAATCGAGTAATCAATTAAATCAATGTTTTAGAGTAAATTGAATGTATCGATTAGAGGCTTTCATGATAATCAGTGAACTTTTTTTAAGCTTTGCGCTGTATCCCGCACATAGCAGGTTAGACAGAGAGAACCAGAGAACCCAGTGTTAAGACACACAAGAGAGTATAGTGTCAAGGCCGTTCTAGAATTTTCCTATGAAATCGAGACATTTTGGTGTTGAGTAGTAGGTTTGCCAGTGGGGAAGTGCAAATAATTCAAATATTGAACTGAGTGGGAATCGAACTCGCAACTGATTGCGATTGATCGATGAACGATGGACTGTAAGTAAATAGACTCTCGTATTTTTTTTAGCTTCACGGTGTATCCCGCACATAGTGTTAAGACACTCCGTTCTCTTAAGATTTCAGTTCCCCATTTTCCGCAGAATTAAGGCATACCACGTATTATTTAATATTATTATTTCCTGAAGTGGGAATCGAACCCACAACCGCTCACGTTTTGGTTCACGATGGTCTCTAACTAGACACTACTCTTGTATTCATACATATATCTTGTACACCTCTTTACTATATACATGATATGATTATGAAAACACGCAATTTAATTTTTTTCAATAGATATTAGGAAGTGGTTAGTTAGGTATTGTTAATTACAAAGCGAAACGGAATTTATTTGCATTAAGCGCATAAGCCAAGTTTTTAACATACGAAGTACATTCATTGTTTTGGAGTTATTTAGTCATACTTCCTTGAAAACATACACTAAAATTAACATATTTTTTTCCTTATAACAGGGTAACCAGAGAGAAACTAGTGTCATGTCACTCCATTCTCCAGGTTTTAGCCAGAATACGAAATATTGCGTATTGAGTGGCCGAATGTCGGAGTTAACGCCTGTCGTGGCGGAGAAGCACAAGCGTGCGACTGAAAACGCGATAGATTTTGGGTTCGATTCCCACTCCAGGAAATGGAATTTTTCATTTCCTAGGTTTGGTAACTAGGTAAAGCGCGGCGTTGAGTTCCGCCACTCAACACGCAACGCCTCACATTGGGCAGAAAGTGGGGAACGGAATTGTTGAAAGAGAACGGAGTGTCTTAACACTAGGTTCTCAGGTTCCCTCTGCCTACCCTGCTATATGCGGGATACAGCGTGAAGCTATGTATGTATGTATGTATATATTAGTAAATTGTATTTGCAGTCGGTCTTTTTAGTAAAAAAGCAGTCAAAATTTGTTTCTTCACATATAAATATATAGAAGTAAACCATAAATAATCTAAACATATCTGTAAATATTACGCATTTAATATTCACTTTAATAGCTATCTATCATGAATTACATCATGGAGTAAAAATAATATCTTTTATATAGTTTTTACTCTGATCCGCTTCGATTCGCTCGACGTCAGGTGTCTACGTGTATAGGAATAACAACCCAAGTACGTTGGAAGAGGTTCGATTTTGCATTGTATGTAATGATACTCTTAGACTGATGAAATACGTTAGTCATTGAGAATCCGTTGGAATGGCAGACGAACTTAATACTGAGGTGATCTTGTTACAACAGTTTGTTTTTTTATTGACAGCTTCACGCTTTAGCAGAGAACGTAGTGTCAATACACTATGCTCTTGGTGACTATGATCTTTTATGCGGTGTAACTTAGCCCGCGCTTTGTCCAGAGCGGAGAAATGACAATAATATAATTTTATTATTCCCTCGACTGAGAATTGAACCTATAAGTCATTGGGTTTGTAGTCAGATGCTTTTCTACTGGGTCACGATGACCGTAGCATTTATAGAGTTGTATAGTTATTTCTTTTAAGATTTTGTTTGTTTTAATATTTTTATAAATTTTTATTCACAAATTAATCGTTGCAGTTAGTTTTCTTATTTTTTTTTTTTTTTTTTTATTGATAACGGACGGCAAACGAGCAGAAGGACCACCTGATGGTAAGTGGTTACCTTCGCCCATAGACATCTACAACACCAGAGATGTTGTAGATGCGTTGCCAACCTAGAGGATACTGATGGAAGGGGGACAATGTAGTAGTCCACTATCAGAACCACCACATTTTGGGGAAAGGATGGGTGGGAAAGGGGAAAATCTGGCTTACATGCCATCAAACCGGAACACATCATTAGATATTTGGCGGTTCGTCTTTGACATGATAGTGGTCGCGAGCCAGTCGGAGGACGAACCTCCTACCACCTAACAAAAATATATATTATTTCACAATGCACAAATTGTCAAAGTGGAAAAAACCTTAGGTTACTTATTTTCACAAGTATATAATTGTATTTTCTAAATAACAAAAATGAAAGTTAACAATTTTTGAAAATCAGCTAATTTTTCAATTACAAACAAACATACAAAAATAATTTTCATTTTGATTAGAGATATTTTTGTTAGTTTCACGCTGTATCCCGCACATAGCAGGGTACTCAGTGGGAACCAGGGAACCTAGTGTTAGGACACTCCATTCTCTTTTAACAAATAACTGTGGCGCCGAGGCACAAGCGTGCGACTGTAAACGCGACAGGTTGTGGGTTCGATTCCCACTCCAGGAAATGGAATTTTTCATTTCCTAGGTTTGGTAACAAGGCAAAGCGCGGCGTTGAGTTTCGCCACACGGCACGCAATGCCTCAATTCGGCGGAAGGTAGGGACGGAGTGTCTTAACACTAGGTTGGCGTGAAGCTATGTATGTATGTGTGTAATCATATACCTAAAGATAATCATCATAATATCTTTAAAAAAAAATCTTTACAATATTTATAATAAATATAGATAAAAATCCTAACATTAATCTACAATCAGCAACAAAAACTCGAAAGTGCAGACAGTAAGTACCTTCACAGTAAAGGTAAGGTAAAGCACGAGCAGATGCGTTCGCGCACATCTGTTTCCGTCATATGCTACTCGAGTGCTCACGATGTGGAACGATTTGCCAGTTATGTTTAGAAAACATTGTTATTTTGATTACAAAATAATTTTGGAGGTATTGTTCTTTGAGATTCACTTCAATTTTTTTTGTTTGTTTGTTTGTCAAATATTTTTTGAATAATAACTAATCGATTACAAAAGTGTTATGGAATAAGTGAATTGGTGAGTACAGAAACAACGTAAGTCCGGATTTTCATATTTTGCAGGAGGGAGAAAAACGACACGCATCTTGCCTTTCTAAGCTAGTTTAAATCGATTAAAAATTTTTGCATTTTTTATGACTTACGTTGTTTCCGCACTCACCAATTCAAGTGCGTTGATATAATTTATGTGGATTTAATAAGTTAATATTATTATGGTTATTGCCTGTCGTGGCGCAGAGGCACTGTGTGGCTGCAAACGCAATAGTTTGAGGGATGAATTACCACTCCAGGAAACGAGACTATTAGATTTATATAGATATTTTTAAGATTCGGTATTTTCCTTTCTTCGCTCTGGTAACAAAGAAGCGCGGAAAAGAAAAAAAAGAAGCGAAAGTGGGGAACGGAAATGTTAAAATAGAACGGAGTGTCTTAACACTAGATTATCTAGTTCCCTCTACCGTTCCTGCTATGTACGGGAAACAGCGTGAAGCTAAAAAAAAGGAAAAGAAAAAATTACTATAGTCATGGGTTTGAATTTCGTTCTAGTTATTTTATATTTGCAATAAAGATAACGTCTTTCTACGTTTTATCTGATATAATAACACTAAGTGAAGTCTAGCGTGGTTTAGTGTGACAATACTGACCGTAAATCCGATGATTGTGGATTCGATTCCCTTTCGCAAGGAATGTTTATATTTATTATTTATTAATTTCACCGCCTTCGTAAAAAAAGCTTGATTTTATCAATTGAAAAAGTGGAAAATTAAGTTTCTCTCTCTCTCTCTGTATATTCTTTCTACGTACTCTGCTATGCGGTAAAAAGTGTAAACCGTTCGTTATTCTACTACAAGAATGTAATCTAAGAAAAATCACGTCATGTAATTGGCTGTAGTACTCCAGTAATTTGGTCTTGAACTAAATAGTAAGTTAGCTATTTAATACGCAATTTGTAATTGATCACTAAACATATCTTATTATATAAAATTATACATGGTTATAATACTGAGGCCATCGTGGTTCAGTAGCACAGCGTTTGACTGAAAACGGGGTTTTGGGTTCACTTCAGGGACATTGATATTTAAATTATAGTCATTATTATGTTCTGTTAAGCCAAAACGCGGTGTTGAGATCCGCCACAAAACACTGCATTGTCTTGAATTTGGACGTAAAGTCATTGACAATAAGTCTACCGTACTATATATATATATGGGAGTTTTTTTTTCATCTTCATCCTTCGCATCGCATCGCAGGGTAGTCTAGAAGAACTCAATGTTAAGACGTTCTGTCGTCTCTGATATCACATTGCATTTTCAGTTCCTTACCAAAACCAATAAGTTAAAATAATTTATTTAATGATTATTCCCTTCAACAAGATTCGAACCCGCAATCAACCGCGTTCACAGTCGACTTTATCCCACTCCGCCATGATAACCTAACATAAGAAAGATGTATGAAGAAAAAGAAAAATGTATTTATAACAAGCAATCGAAATTACCAACCAATTGCAAACTGCAAGTTGCAACTTACTCAACCCTGTGCCAGTATTGAATTAATCATTGCCAAGCGTGAGCGGCGCAAATCGATAATTTGAAGGTTTCTAGATTATCTAACAGGGAATTTCAAAGATTTTTATATCTAGAGGCCTGTCGTGGCACAGAGGATAGGTTGTGGGTTCGATTCCCACTTCAGGAAATGTAAAAGTTTAGTATTTTCATTTCCTGGGTTTGGTAACAAGGCGAAGCGCGGCGTTGAGTTCCGACACTCAGCACGCAATGCCCTCAATTCGGCGGAATGGGGAACAGAGTGTCTTTAACACTAGGCTCTTAGGTTCCCTTTGCCTACCCTGCTATATGTGGGATACAGCGTGAAGCTATAAAAAAAACATTAAAAATATTAATATATATATATAATTTGTAAAAAAGCCGCTCACACTTGACAACCACTACACATCATTATTGATGATTTCTTAAGCTATACGTCAATAGAAATCGATATTACAAATCTTGTATCGATATTATTGAGGTTTCAGTTATGGTATTGCGAATTTTCATTATACTTTTCAACTTACAGGTGTTATTAGAAGTGTTAGTTGGGTATATATTTTTTAGCTTTACACTGTACCCCGCATTACGCTCAGGGTAGGCAGAGGAAACCCCGAGAAGCTAGTGTGTTAAGATATTGCGTTCTTATAATTTTCTGTCAATTTCCCGCGAATTGAGGCATTGCGTGCTGAGTGGTGGAACCTCAACGTGCGCTTTGCCTTGTTACCAGAGCGTGGAAAAAAATGAAAACATTAAAATTAAAACTTGTAGTGTTAATGGAATTATTGAAATGGATTCTTATTTAGGCTAGGATTCCCACCAATACATAGCGAAAATGGTAACGTCATTGTTAAAAGAGAATGGAGTGTTTTAACACTAGGTTCTGAGGTTCCTGCTTACCCTGCTATATAGTGCGTGATACAAAGCGTGAAAATAAAAAAGAATTCTAAAATATACGCGATTAATCCTGTTAAAGTAGTTTCATTTAAAATAAATGTATAGTTACTAAAAGCATGTAACATTGTATCGCTATATAATCTTGTTGACTGAGTACAATAACCGATAGTAATACACGCTACAATAAGTCCATGCTAACAAAAAGTATTAAAATTCCGTGAACCATTCTGTTGGTACTCGTATGTATGAAAAACTATATATATTGTTTTATTATGGGCAAATCATACAAAATCTTAATAAATTTTAAATTATGTGTTATTCTGATGTATGAACTGTACTTCTGTAAAGTTACATCTAGAACTGTTTAGTACTTTTTGTGTAAACATCCTCTCATACTTTTCGTTTTACCTTTTCTTTTCTCATAATGTTAGTAGAATAATTTATCGTTTTAAATGATATAGACTAATTACGAAAAGCTCAAAAACAAAGAAAATAAGCATACAATATGTGTATGATTAATATTTTCTTTTCATAAACTTACAGAGTACGTATAGGCGAAACTACATATATGAAATATAACCTAAATACATTTTCTTCAACTTCACGGTTGATCCCACATAACAGGATAAACAGAGAGAACCTAGTCATAGATGTCACGACACTCCGTTCTGTTCCTTCCCTCCGAATTTGATACATTTACCTGAGTAGGAATCGAACCCCTAACTCGCATTTACAGTCGGATGTTATTCCACAGCGCCACGATGGCTTTATTCTGTTAGTATAACTATTCTTTACTATGCATTTAAAAGTCTAGAAGTCAACGAATAACACACAAGTAATGAAGCTAACTTCCTCATTAAGCAATTACTTAGACACAAAGGAACAAACACTTAGATTGTATTTGTACGTAATTTCTATTATTATATATGGCCATAAAATAATATTAGAAATATATTAAATTAATAAAATAAATATTATACACACTATATGCTTGAAGCCATCGTGTCGCTGATGAATAACGATAATAACACGGTTGGTTGTAGGTTCGATTCCACTTCTGACATAAGAATGAATGTTTTTAAATTATTTTTTAATTCCCAGCTCTGGTAAGGCATAGCGCGGAGTTAAGTTCCGCCGTTTCTTAATGTCCCTGTGGCGCTGAGGCACAAGCATGCGACTGTAATCGCAACAGGTTGTGGGTTTCATTACCAGTTCAGGAAATGAAAATCTCTGCCTACCCTCTATATAGCGGGATACAGCGTGAAGGTAAAAAAAAAAGAAAAAAAATACTTTAAATACGAATACGCTTCAAATAATTAAAATTGTAGCCAGCAACTTCATTTGCGTGAACAATACAACGCAAAATCCCGTTAATTCCCGATTTTGTAGCAATTTCAGTACTCCCCTACACCCTATAAGAAATTTACATGCCAAATTCCAGCTTTCTATGTGTAGTAGTCTCACCTGTACGTTGTCTGTCACTCAGTAATGCGTTTTATATATAAAAGCAGCCCCACTGATGTGTAAAATACACGTTGTCATAGCAACCTATATGTCACTTTATACAAAAGTGTATGTCAAACATATGGTAGTGTATGTAATATTTATTATATTTAATTAATTGAATGTGTTTCTAATACATTTTTTATAGCTTCACGCTGTATCCCGCACATAGCAGTGTGACAATCAGTTTTCTTTCAACATTCCCGTTCCCCACTTTCTTAATTATAAAAAAATACTGCCTTTTGCTCTTTTCCATGTACACTATATGTATGCCAATTTCCATACTCCGTTTACATAAAAAGTGGTCCAAAGTTTTTTCTTCACATATTAATATAATGATAAATAAGTAAACGACATTTTAATGGCCACACTGGCGTTAGACCGCTAACGTTCAGGTCGTGGGAAAAGCATAGCTTATTTCCCATGTATTAAACTATATATAACATAATCCTTATATCAAACACCATAAAGTTTAATATTTTATGGCACAATAATTAATGAGGTAATTAAGTCAAATGGGTGTCGTGTTAATGACAATTGCAGTATCTGATTTTTTTTATTGTGGCATTAAAACCTATTTGACAATAGATCTATTGTCTACGTGTTAGATTTTTTTTTATTTTTTATTATGGATTTTTTTTTTATTTTCATAACTAATTTATTGTTGGGCAGAAAATGGAATTTAATTCCATTTTATTTAATATGGATATACTGTATTAAGTAAATGTTAAAAAATAATATGTCTGTCCTGCATATAGCAGCTTAGGCAGAGGGAACCTAAGAAAACACTGAGTAGACGCTTCGTACTCTTTTAATACTTCCGTTCCCCACTCTCGACCGAATTGAGGCATTGT
Organism: Philaethria dido; assembly: GCA_033558755.1. Lineage (NCBI taxonomy): Eukaryota > Metazoa > Arthropoda > Insecta > Lepidoptera > Nymphalidae > Philaethria > Philaethria dido. Next base: position 77,164 of record JAKGSA010000574.1, read on the forward strand.
GTGCTGAATGGCAGAACTCAACGCCGCGCTTTGCCTTGTTAACAAACCCAGGAAATGAAAATACTAAATATTATTTAATAATTTTCATTTCCTGGAGTGAGAGACTAACCCATAACCTGTCGCGTTTACAGTCGCACGCTTGTGCCTCTACGCCACGACAGGCCTCTATAGACAGGTTAAATTAGCACTAAATATTGGAAAAATAATCAAATTACTACATTACAAACAATTGTGCGTAAAAAAACTAGAGTTGGCGTGTGTGTGTTATTATCTATATGAAAATTCACTTGAGATCAATGAGATTGCATTGCATTGGAATGTGCTGAGATAAGATATATTTAAGATACCAAATGACGTTTTAAGTTGTAAGAAAATGAAATAATGTTATTTATATAACTTTATGTTTTTATTTGTTGTAATATAAATATTGGTTATAACATTTTTTTTATTAACTTCACGCTGTATCCCGCATATAGCAGGGTAGGCAGAGGGAACCTGAGAACCTAGTGTTAAGACAATCCGTTCCTCGGAAAGAGAGGCGGAACTCAACGCCGCGTTTTACCTTGTTACGAAACCCAGGAAATGAACATACTAAACTTTTACATTTTCTGGAGTGGTAATCAAACCAACAATACGAAAATTTAAGGGTATAAAACTTAATTGTTGAGTGTCGTGGCTAAACGTCACTCTTTGTCTTACCGGGGAAATAATGGGTAAATGGAAATAATTTAAATATAATATTTTCCATCACAAGAATCGAACTAACAACTACCGTCCACCGTTTTACATAATGTCACGATTACGTTATAATTGTGGTAAGAGAAGAGAAGAAACTCCTTAGCGCACCATGGATTCACCGTGCGCATCGCGTTGCAGAGAGAGGAGTTTGGAGAGTGCCTGCGACTTACAACACAACGTGTAGGTTTGAGGGGCCCCTTTAAAACACACATTAACGTTAACAAACACTGTCCGCGCTCTTGTCTCTCAACCATCATAATTACTTATTATATGTATAGTTATTTTATTTCCTAAAGTTACTATTTTGACTGGCTGCTGAGTAGGTAGATATAGTTTGTGTATTGTGTTCCAAATTAAAGGTCCTATTTAGATAGACAGCGCCTGTCGTGGCACAAAGGCACAAGTGTGCGAATGTAAAGCGACAGGTTGTGGGTTCGATTCCTACTTCAGGAAATAAAGTATTTTCTTTTTCTGGGTTTGGTAACAAAGCAAAGCGCAGTTTTGAGATCCGCCACTCAACACGCAATGTTGAAAGAGAACGGAGTGTCTTAACACTAGGTTCTCAGGTTCTCTCTGTGTACCCTGCTATTTGCGGGATACAGCGTGAAGTTAAAATATATATAGATAATTAATACATATATATGTGTGTAACGTTTTTTGTACCTGCACTTTCATTACTCAATACGAATTCTCAAAGTAAATCCATTAGCTATTGACTAACAAAATCAAAACACCTCACAAAATGAAAGGAACAATCTATTAAATTTCAATATCTAAGTAATAGTATCGAATTTAATTTATTTGATACAATTGCGGTGTAGTACCTTATATTAGATGTAACGTTATTGTGAAGCCGGATCCGCCACCTCAAGGTTGATGTTGAAATTACTTAGCAAAAATATCTAAAAATATTTGTTCTAGAAATTACTTGTTATAATTGTATAAATAATATTTAGTATTTTCATTTTTTCTGCTCTGATAACAGCAAGGAAGCGCGGCGCGCTGGAGTTCCGCCACGCAACACAATGCCTCACCTGGGCGGAAAGTGAAACGGAATGTTAAAAGAGAACGGTACACTAGGTTGTTAGTTCCTTTACATCTCCCAACACAGAGTTACATGGAAGCCAAAAAAATATAAAAAAACTAAAACAGAGCATAAAAGTATGATTTTTATGTCTTCACGCTCTTTTCCTCGCATAGCAGGGAAGTCGGAGAGAACCTAGTGTTAAGACACCTGCAAGTAAAGCGGCAAAGTAAATGAAGGAACGCAAAGTAAGAATAAGGAATGACAACTTTCCATGTACACACTATATGTATGCTAATTTTCTCCCCGTTCGCTTAGTTTTGCGTGCGGTTCCAAAGTTTTTCCTTCTCATATTAATATTTATCCGACACAATTTTGAATAGAAAAATTATGGAGAGGCAAATATATTTTAGTTTTGAGGAAAATATAATTATTAATAGTTAATTATATCATAAATATGCGTTATTATTCGTGATTTTTGTTCACATAACAGGTGTTCTGTATTATGGACACCACTCCATTCATTCAGAATCGAGGTACCGCTCTGAGATAGGCGGAACTCAACGCCGCACTTTGCCTTGTTACCAAGCCCAGGAAATGAAAACCATCTCCTGAGGAGAATCGAACCCACAACCTGTCGCGCTTATAGTCGCACGCGCTAGTGCTCTCTTGCGCCAATGACAGGCGATAATAAATCCTTATAAATATAAAATAAATCACGTCCCGTAATAACAATTCATCTCATACTTGCATTACGTTGTATGGAACCTTAAACACACAGTTAAATTGTATGTTAATTTATATGTTCTGCGTGAATATTAATTAAATTAGGCATCGTCCGGAAATACTGACATGACCTCGAATATTTAGAATTATTTAGCTTCACGCTGTATCCCGCATATAGCAGGGTAAGGTAGGTGGGAACCCGAGAACCTAGTGTTGGGCTACACCCGTTCTTAATATCCGTTCCCACTTTCCGCCGAATTGAACCATTGCGCTGAGTGGCGAAACTCACTGGTAAGCTTTTACTTGTTATTCAGATAAAGGAAATGAAAATATTGAATATTAATTTCATTTCTGAGGGAATCGAATCCACAACCTGTCGCGTTTACAGTCGCACGCTTGTGTCTCTATGTCACAAACTCGCCCTCTAGACCAGGTTAAGTATTTATACATAGCTTGCATAAGGTAGTTTTGGTATATAAAGTTTAGATAGTATAAATACTACCCTGAAGCGAAACCCTGAAAGCGTGAAGCTGTTTCGTTTCAGGGTTTCGCTTCAGGGTAGTGAACCTAGTGTTAAGACACTCCGTTCTCCGCTTTCGTGGCGGAACTCAAACGCAGGGCCATGTTTTTACTAGTAATAATACTCTACCATTTAACTCACGGCTTTATCCAAAGCGGGGTAGTCAGGGTTTCCTGAGTGCCAAACGTTACGGTCCCACATACCTCTTTCTGCCTCTCGTCCACAGTCATTAACCTTCTATGCCACGCCTTACGGGAAGTCCTCATACTTTCACGCGACCTTCCTCCAGTGCCATTGATACCAGTAAATAATAAACATTTTTAAACACTTCTTGAAACAAGGGGTGGGTCAAATTGTTTGATAAAACAATAAAATACAATAAAGATAAAAAAATACCGTTAGTCGTTAAAAATGATCTCAAGTATTATAAATCGATATGTTTCGGCGTCACGTACAATGGTGTAATAATCGCAAATTTTACATGTATAAAATGTACTGGCTATAATAGCGAGCGGAGTGTTTTAACACTAGGTTCTCTCTCTGACTTGTAAAAATGACAAATGGAACCGTATTTTTTTTAACTTCACGCTGTATCCCGCATATAGCAGGGTAGACTGAGGAAACCTGAGAACCTAGTGTTAAGACACTCCGTTCTCTTACAACAATTCTGTTCCCCATTTTCTGCCGAATTAAGGCATTGCGTGATGAGTGGCGGAACTCAACGCCGCACTTTGCCTCGTTACCAAACCCAGGAAATGAAAAGACTAACATTTCCTGGAGTGGGAATCGAACCGACAATCTGTCGCATTTAAAGTCGCACGCTTGTTCGAATTCTATTTTGGGATAAGCTCTTATAACAATTATTTTTACCAATCTCTTCATACTGGGCTCAAGATGAATAAAATTTTGGAACGTATGGCTTAATGTGTGGTCAGACTGTTCGGTTTCCACGTGGCGCGGGTTCAAGACCCGTTACGTTATTTTTTTTATAGATTATCTAAAATTGTTTAAAAATATTAATACAATTCTACTTTCCGACTGCGCCGCTAGGGATGAAGCGTGAAGTTAGAACAATTTTTCAATTATTTTTACCATAAGAACAAAAAACTCTTTAAAAAGACAAAAATTATGGTAACTTTAAAAATGAAACTAAAACGGAAGGCAATACTTGTATACCATAAACAAAGACAATATATTATTTCTCCATACAATAGTAATTTAATACAATACGTAATATGAAGAACTAAACAAGCATATTACCTATATTATAAATTGTAATGTTAAACGCATAAAACATAGAAAATTCTAATTTATTTGTTGTAGGGTTATCAAATATCATGTCACGTTGAGAAGCTAATAAAAAAAATATTATCTTTTTTTTTAACTTCACGCTGTATCCCGCATATAGCAGGGTAGGCAGAGGGAATCTGAGAACCTAGTGTTAAGACACTCCGTTCTCTTTCAACAAAAATGTTCCCCACCGTCCGTTTCAAAAAAAACCAAAACGTAAATATGAAAACTCTTTGAAACCTACTTAGTTTCTGTTAATCGTTAGATAGATTCCAAATGTTGCTATTCTATAATTATTTTTGCTTATCCTACGTGTATGGATAACACTTTAAGAATAAAAACATACATACATACATACATAGCTTCACGCTGTATCCCGCATATAGCAAGGTAGGAGAGGGAACCTAGCGTTAAGACACTCCGTTCCCCACTTTCTGCCGAATTGAAACATTACGTGCTGAGGGGCGGAACTCAACGCCGCGCTATGCCTTGTTACCAAACCCAAACATTCCATTTCCTAGAGTGGGAATCGAACCCACAACCTGTCGCGTTTACATAGGGAGGCATTAAATAAATAAATATGTAATAAAATAACACCTTATCTGTACAACCCTAGTATTTTTTTAAATCAACAGTAATGGCATTTGCAAGGATCCCGTTACATCCCTACAATTTGGTGTTAGTCTAAAAAGTGACAGATGTTGTCAAATGTCAGTTATACACCTTTAACAGATGTATGGAGAAACAGATGTTTTGAACTATTTATCTATTTTGAACCCTTTTTTGATATTGTTACATAAATTAGGGAATAATATTTGATTTTTTGCGCCTATCACGATTTGGTGAATAAAGCATAAAGCTAAATATATTCATATTACTAAATAATAGATATTAACATAAACGCCTGTCGTGGCGCAGAGGCACAAGCGTGCGACTGTAAACGCGACAGGTTGTGGGTTCGATTCCCACTCTAAAAACTGAATATATTAAATTATATTTAGTATTTTCATTTCCTCACTCTGGTAACTAGATAAAGCGCGGCGTTGTGTTCCGCCACTCAGCACGCAATGCCTCACTCCGGCGAAAAATGGGGAACGGAATTATTGAAAGAGAACGGAGTGTCTTAACACTAGGTTCTCGGGTTTCCTTTGCCTACCCTGCTATGTGCGGGATACAGCGTGAATCTAAACAAAAACTCATAAAACAAATTCGACTGCATTCTCTCAACAATGCTTATTTCGGTATAAGGTGAGCTTCCGCCCCCATTTCCGGTGACCGTTTAAATAAATAGTGTGCAATAGCGGTTTTGGATTTCTAAAATATATAGTATCATGGGGAACAGATCTTCAAACAATGAATTCAAGTGATTATAGTTGGAATTTCCAAAGTATTTTCTTATCTATTACTATGATTGGTAACTTTGAATGTTGACTTAAATCTGAATATGTACCTACTGTAGCCTTTTGTATAATAAATAGTTAACCTACATACCGTTTGTGTGTTAAAGGTTATTACCTAATTAGTGATTTTATAAATGATAACACACCTTGGGAATGAAATGCTCGCTCCAGTCTGTTTCAAAGGTATCATTGCCAATAATAAAGAATTGTAAACCATTGTCGAATATAAATAAAAAAAAAAATAGTCCCGCTGAGTTTCTTGCGCCGGTTCTTCTCAGGTCTGAGGCATTAAATTTAGTGAACCGGTGGTAAATTATTTGACGTTCAAAAAATGAAGCTTGTAACTTCTTATTTTGAATAAAATTATTTGACTTTGACTTGACTTTGACTTTGACTTTGACATACATTTAAGATATTGTATTTTAGATCCTAATAAAACTAGTAAATATTATTTTACAATTATTTATTTATTTATTATATATTGACTCTTATTTATTTAATGATAACATATTATTTAATATAAATGTATAAAAAATGCACTGCGTGGTGCAATTTGTGTGTCTGATAGAACAAGCTTGTGAATATGAATCCCATACGGGAGATTCAATTACTTCTTTCTAATTTCTTTAAATAGATCCAAAAGGAGAACGGAGACTCCTACAAATCTCTAGAACTTACTAGAATCACTTTAAGAAACTTAGTAGTTTCGTCTGTACGTTGTCTGTCTGTCACTCAGTAATACAAATTTCAGCTGTCAAATTTGCGCTTTTTTGGCTTATGTCAAAGAAAGCTGAAATTTGGCATGTACTCCTTGGAGAGTGTAGGGGAGTACTAAGAGAGAATTTCTCGAAATTACTATGAAAACGGGAAAAAATGGAGTCCACGCAAGTATAGTTGCGGGATCCACTCGGATTTTATTATTATAGCTTCACGCGTCTGTTCTCTGCTTCCCATCCCGGTATTGGAACTGCGGGTTAAGTAGCGAAATTCAATGCACTTTGCTTTACCAGAGCGAGAAAGTAAAAATTATTTAAATATAAACACTTTCCCGTATTGGAATTGAACCTGCAACCAATCGTGCTTACTTTTCGCTGTCCTTTTCCTACGATGGCCTTTGTCAATTAGTAGATCTAAAAATGATTAAAAAATTGCGTTAAATAATAATATTAAAAAAACTACATAAAAGACATGTTACTCTTACGTTTTTCTTCATATATATATTTGATTCAAATCGATATGGTTCAATTTATGCAGTCTATAACTAGACTGAGTAAAGCTATTTCTTATCTATCTTTCTGTGAATGTGAATATTAGGTATAGATATATAGAATTTTACTTTTTATAAGAAGTTGCCGTTAGAATTACTATGCCGGCTAAAATAGCAACCCAGTGGCACACCCAGACACAGATAGCTATCTAATTACTATTATTTAAGTAACATTGTTAACTTCATTTTCAGTTTTTTCACAATTGTAATATGGAGGCCATTATGGTACAGTGGGACACCGTCTGATGATTATCGCGAGTGGTTGTAGGTTCTATTCTCGGTGGAATTATTGTATTTAAGTAAATTACTCCGCCACTCAGCACGTAATGCCTCAATTCGATGGAAAGTGGGGAACGGATATGTTCAAAAGAGAACGGAGTGTCTTAACACTAGATTCTCTGGTTCCTTCTGGCTATCCTGCCACGTGCAGGATACAAGGTGAAGTTAAGAAGAATATTTTTTTTTTATATACAATTTTTTGTTTAAACTACACATAACAGTCAGTGTAAACATAGTGTCGAGACACTCCGCTCGTCCGACGATTGTAAAATTTCAACCAAAAAAAAGTTTTTAACACAATATTTTTCCATTACCATACATGATTCAATGTCATCTAGACTAATTTCAATAACATTTCTTAAGGAGTTTAGTATGACTAAAGGCGCTCCTCGAAAGCCTTTGTGGCTGGTGAGGTCAGCAGTGAGTCAGTTAACACCTACGTAAACCGGACTATACTTTACGGATATAACCTTATTATATAAAAAAAATCTTAGGATTTTTGTAACAATTTCAACTTGGGAAGACAATTTGTACTGTATATTTGGTAAAACGGCCTATTCAACATTTTATTTAAGTTATAATTAAGCTAATGAGATATTTGATTTCATGATTTTTTTTACACATATTAAATGAAACTATTTTAACCGGATTAATCGCCTATATTTTAGTATTTGTAAATACATTTTTGGAAACCCGACATTTCGTACACTACAATAGTCCGTGGTGGTGAGTATACCTGTCACCACGAACTACAGTAGTGTTCGGAGCTCTTTGGTTCTGCTATGGACTACCAGAGTGCAATATACATATAAATATAAAAAGTATAAGAAAAAAGGAAATAAATGATAATATATTGTCAAATTAAAAGAAATAATAAAAAATACTAAACGCAGAGATGGTACGCATAACGCACTCCAGGAAATGGAATTTTTCATTTACTGGGTTTGGTAACAAGGCATAGAGCGGCGTTGAGTTCCGCTACTCAGCACTCAATGCCTCAATTCGGCGGAAAGTGGGGAACGGAGTGTCTGAACACTAAGTTCCTTCTGCCTACCTATATGCGGGATACAGCGTGAAGCTATGTATGTATGTATCTAGTGCATATAAATCAAAGATAAGACATTTGTGACAATTTAAAATTACATAACATGAATTAAGCCCTTTTTATAGTACAAAATGTTTTTATCTATATTAAAAGTTCTGGTAACAAAGCGCGGCGTTGAGTTCCGCTTCTTAACACTTGACAATAAATTCCCTCTCACTACCCTACAACACGTGACAAAATATGAAGCTGTTGGTTTTTTTTACAGTAAAAAAGCAAAAAAATATCCCTCTAAGCAATTTTTTATAAAAACCAAACAACGACTCTTCCCGCTGCACGGAAGTAGATAAAGAATGAGCTTTCAAGCCGGAAGCGAGTAACTTATGATGCTAATATTAACGCATGACAAAAAATCTTATAACGGAAGTCATTTTATACACATTTTAACGAGCTACCTAAGTAATGTCGTTTTATAATATATATTACTAGCTGTTACCCGCGGCGTCTCTCGCAGTCAATGGCAGTCCATACTACATAATACAGTGTATATATAGTGCGTATATGCGTTCTTTTGAAGGCTTTGAAGTAGATCGATTTTCATTTTTTTTTTTGACAAACTATCGTGTGTCGTGAGTCGTGTTGTGCCAAATTATTGTATTAATTCCTATATCCTCTTTGATATCTCTAAGAATATGTAAAAAGTTTCATGATAATCGTTTGAGTAGTTTTGGCGTGAAAGCGTAACAAACAGACAAACATTTTTATGTATAATATCAGTAGGGATATCTATATGTGTATATAAAATGTTTGCGTTACTGAGTGACTGACAGACAACGTGCGGGTGAAACTACTGTACATAGAAAGCAGAAATGTCGCTTGTAGGCTTCTTGAGGAGTTTAGAGAAGAACTAAGAAAGGGTTTTCTTGAAATTCCTATGAACTTAAATAATTGAGGTTTTAACAAATAAATAAAACTAACTTTAAAGTAAATGCACAAAAAATTATATATTGCGAATAACTCAAAAACGACTTGTCAAATCTTAACTATATTAAATGGAACCACATCAACAACACTAGCTATCCTATAAAAAAAATATATCAAAATTGGTTGACCCATTAAAAATGTATGCGGTAACACACACAAAAAAATACAGTTGACTAGAGAACTTCCTTTTTACGAAGTTGGTTAAAACTACATTAACATATTCGTTATAGAAGATGAAAGCTAGTGAAAGGATGATACAGACTGATTTGTTACTAGATTTATTTTTAGCAATTTACTTGATAGGTTTTTAATTTCATTCCATAATAGAGGCCATCATGGTGCAGTGGTATAATGCCTAACTGTAAACGCGATGATTGTGCGTTTGAATCCGCTAAGGGCTAATAATAATTGTTTTTTAGCTTCACACTGTATCCCGCAAAACAACGAAAATCTTAAAAAGAACAGAGCGTCTTAGCATTAGGTTCTCAGTTTACATTAACATAAGTTCCCTCTGCCTATCCTGCTATATGTGAGATACAGCGTGGAGATATGAAGATTAATTCTGGTTAAGTCACAGCATAGTATTCGCCCTTTAACTATAATATCTGTAATTCGAGCGGGAAGCGAAGAACGGAGTGTGTTGCCACTACGTTGCCACTATGTACCCCTTTTTACGAAAATTACGCGGGCGGAGGAGCATGAAACTTGGCATACTTATAGTTTATATAGAAGAGTGCAGAATGCTAATATATTTTATAAATAATGAATATTAAAAGATATATGAAATTAATAAAATAAATGTTACACACACTACCATGGTTGAACATCCATGTTTATATAAAATCACATACACATTGCTAAAGACAACGCGTTATTAACGCGTCAACGGGGACACTATCAACTAAAAACTATTAATAAGTAATTATGCATGACTTCAACAGGATGAATCACTTTTATTTCAATGGTTTAAGAATTTACTGAGATAAAAACTACCTTACTATTAAACCTGTCTCTTTAAGTTATTTTTAAAATTCTTGTTATATATTAAAAAACTAAACTCAATACGCTCACAATTACTATTTTTACAGTACTATTCAGCCTTGTTTGTTATTCATATTAATATTGTAAATGCGAATGTTTGTGGGGAACGGAGTGTCTTAACACTAGGTTCTCAGATTCTCTCTGCCTTTGCTATATGCGGGATACAGCGTGAAGCTATTAAAAAAGTAAGGTGAGGATGTTTGAAGAAATATTTTAAAAAGACACATTCCTCTAATAAAATTTGAAGTGGGTACAAGCGTGCGACTATAAACGCGACAGGTTGTTGGTTCGATTCCCACTCCAGGGAACGAAAATAATATTTATAATATTTAAGCGATATTTTCATTTCCTGGCTCTAGTAACAAGGCAAAACGCGGCGTTGAGCTCCGTCACTCAGCACACAATGCCTTAATTCGGTGGAAAGTGGGGATCGGAAATGTTAACATAACGGAGTGTCTTAACACGTCGGTTCTCAGGTTCCCTCTGCCTACCGTGCTATGTGCGGGATACAACGTGAACTAAAAAAACCATGCAAAGTCCCGGGATATAGCTAGATTAATATAAAATGCGGTTATACTAAACTATGTGAAGAATAACAGTAGACAAGTCTGAAGATCGAGTTAACGCAATTGCATTGCGCAACGTTCGATTTTCCGATTTACTTTGCTCTCTCGTCATACTATGACAGGTGTTTTACAGTTTTTTAATATAGTTGATAAATGATATAGACTATTTCACGGTTTATCTGCAGGTTTTCTCTTCCCACCCATCATCCTTTCCCCAAAATGTGGTGGTTCCATAGCGGACTACTACATTGGACTATTACATTCCCCTCTCCATCTGCATCCTCTAGGTTGGTTAACACACTACAACATCTCTGATGTTGTAGATGTTCATGGGCGAAGTTGCAATCACTTAAGGTAAATCCACTTTACCATCAGGGTGGTCCTTCTACTTGCCTGCCATCCGTTATCCACATAAAAAAAATCTCGCATAGCAGAGGTCTAGTGGTTCCCAGTAGTAGTAGTCTAGTGATCTAGTGTCTAGTTCTCCGTTCTCAAGCATTCCGCCAGTATTTTTTAATGTTTAATTCATCGAACCTTCTTAAATGTAGTTTTAAAATATAGTTGATAAAATGACCTAGACGGTTTCACGTATTTTTCGCATAGCAGTGTAGGTAGTGACCTAGTGTCGCGACACCCGTCCTCCGTCAGTATATTTTTATTGCTTAATTTAAAGCCTCTCTTAGTGTTTTCATATAATTTTGTTAATAGCAAATTTAAATGCAGCTGATAAAGTGATTTAGACCGTTTCCACGTATTTTTTCGCATAGCAGTGTCGGGTAGTGATTTAGTGTTCTAGTAATACAATTCTGTCTGGTCCGGTCTAATTCAGCTTCTTGTATTTGGTCTCCAATTGTGGGAATGATCTCCTGCCGAGAGGTTTTTTTTTTTTTAGGGATATTTTTGTAGATTTTAGTGGTTACTCTGCTCATGAACATCCTACAACACCAGAGGCGTTGTGATGCGTTGCCAACCTAGAGGATGATAGTAGTCCGGTTATCTTCCGATAGCGGACTACTACATTGTCCACCACATTTTGGGAAAGCAAGGATGGGTGGAAAGTGGGAAAATCCTGGCTTGATATGCCATCGAACCGGAACACATCATAAGATATTTCTATGGTCTGTCTTTGACATGATAGTGGTCATGCGAGTCAGACGGAGGACGAACCTCCCACCGGCTTTGCCCAGTTGGCTGCAATATGGGGCTCCCTGCAAGGGAATAAATAGGTTTCTTTGGAAGGGTCGGCAACGCGTAAGGATGCCCCTGCGTTGCAAGCGTCCAAAGGCCACGGCAACCACTTACCATCAGGTGGGCCGTGTGCTCTTGTTGAATGCTCGTCGTGGTATACTAAAAAAAAAAAAAAAAAAAAATTGTAGTCTTAAAAATATTAAAGTTGTGGGAACGAATTGTTGTAGGGAGAACGGAGTGTCTTAAGAACATCTTCAGTTCACAGGTTCCTCTGCCTACTCCTGCTGTGTGGGATACAGCGTGATGTTAAAAACATGCTTAATGCCATTCAGATAATACATATTTAGATAGTTTCACATTTAGCAGTCTCAACAGCAGAGCAGGCATTTCCAGTATTCAAAGATTTTTTCTGCAAATATCTCGGGAAACCTTTGTGTTTTAAATGCCCGAGAATGATATATATTATATTGCTTTTTCTGATCCATTAGCGTCATAAAAAAAAATATTGTTTCTATATAATTTTGTGTTTCAATACTGTCATATTTCAATATGTTATCTATATATAAATACGTGAAGCTAAAAACTTTGTACCCTTTTACGAAACTTACGCTGACGGAGGAGCATGAATTTTGGTACACTTATAGTTTATATAGAGAAGCGTGAAGAATGCTAATAATTTTAAAATAATGCATAAAAGTACTTATATTAAATTATTAATAAAATAAATGTTAAGCACTCACTACTGTGGGTTTGACATGCATGTTTTTGTATAAAGTGACATGCTTATGACAACGTTTTGTTAACGCGTTAATGGGACACACTAGTTATTATATTTAATAATGTAGGACATCATGGCGCAGTGGAACACCGTCTATCGACTAGGCACGATTCTATTCTAGGTCTGATCCTTTGATGATTGGTTCTAGGTAATGATATTTAAATTATTTTCATTTCTCCGCTCTAGTAAAAACAAAACACGGTACATGTTCCGCCACTTAACAAATACAGAATTTACGTGATATTCATATATAAAGATAGAAATATGTAACCGTTATATTATATATTTCTTTAAATTTTATGTGGTTTATATTTTCTTTCTTGGAAACAACACTGCGGTTTACCGAGCTTATATAAACATATTACAAATCTAATATTCTAATGTTATAAATAAACTTTTCATCATATAGATTAATGCAGCTTTAATCAAAATTACATCTATATAAATAAAAAATAAAAAAATATTTTTGTCGCGTAGTAGGTTAGAGAGTATTTAGTGCAAAAACACTCCGCCTTTCGTCCGAAATCGAGACATTACGTGTTAAGCAGCGAAACTCAACACAACATTTTGTCTTACAAGAGCGAAAACGTGTTTTTTTTATAGCTTCACGCTATATTCCGCACATAGCAGGGTAGTCAGAGGGAGTCAGAGAAACTAGTGTTAAGACACTCTCTTCTCCTCACTTTCCGCCGAATCGAGGCATAGCGTGCTGAGTGGCGGAACTCAATACCGTGTTTTGCCTTATTACCAGAATCAGGCAAATGAAAATTTATTCCCTGGAGTGGGTATCGAACCCACAACTAATCACATTTATACTTAGACATCCCACTGTGCTACGATGACGTCGTTGAAAGATTTTACGATTACAATATGGTCTGTATTTTCGTTGAAATCACTAAAGTGCTCCGAAAATGATATTGTTTATGGTAACAATGAATCATTTCATGTATTTTTGTGTCACTTTCAAAACAAATTTATTCGCTCATGCATGACTTTAGTTTAAACTCTAATCACTTAAAGCTATTAATTCCTAAATATATCTATCCAAATCTATCACGCTGTATCCCGCACATGGCAGGGTAGGCAGAGGGAACCTGAGAACCTAGTGTTAAGAAACTCCGTTCTCTTAAGTTTTCCTTTCCCCACTTTCCGCGGAATTGAGGCATTGCGTGTTAAGTGGCGGAACTCAACGCCGTGCTTTACCTTGTTATCAGAGCAAGGAAATGAAAATACTAAATATTAATTAATATCTTAATTTCCTGGAGTTCCTGGAATCGAACCCACAACCTGTCGCGTTATAGTCGCGCGCTTGTGCCTCTGCGCCACGTCAGGCCTCCTATAACTATTAATTTAGCTTTAATTTAAATTGACGTTTCTACGCTTGATGTCCTTCGCCATTGTGACCGAAGACTGTAATTGATTTACTTAGTTCAAACCACCCAAATGTTTGGTGATTCGAGACAGACTAACCTACATTTATTTTTTACATAGCTAATCTGGTTAATCCGTATTTCTGTTTGTCATTTCATATATAGCTTCACGCTCTATCCCGCATATAGCAGGGTAGGCAGAGGGAACCTAGTGTTAAGACACTCCGTTCCCCACTTTCCGTAGAATTGATTGTTTGTGATTTCAATATAGGTACATATATATTACTACACTTAACTTCACGCTTTTTTCTATGAAGCAGCTCTACCTGCTTCTAGTGTCATGACACTTCGTTCTCCACTTTTCGCTAGATATTGAGATGTTGCGTCAATATTTGCAAAATCTCTTCTCTTCCATGGCTCTTTTTTAAAGCTTTATAAATATTATAACTACAAATAATCTTATTATTTTATTAGGAGCCTCCGTCTCTGCTCCCTCCCTTAACATGCAAAAACCCACTTGCAACGAACAAAAAAATATTAAAATATATATTTACTGTGTTATTTTTTTGAATAATAGTAATTATAATTAAAATTTTAACGAAAAATTTAATTCAAAGAAAATAAACTAATTAGTAAGTTAGTTAGATCTTTTAGTCAGTTAAATCTTAACTAAATTCAAATGGGTCCACATCAGAAGCACTAGCTATCATATAAAAAAGTAATCATCAAATTTGGTTCATCCAGAAACATCATCGAAAAACATTGACACTTACAATAAAATGACGACAAAAGTCAGGTACTTCAACATGTAAAGTATAAAAGGTTACCGTTTGGTTGGCCTTAATGACCCACTTCAGATCTAAATCTTTATTTACAGAACGATACTTATCTAAGATATTACCTACTTCGCAAAGCACTTCTACTGTTATACTCACTTACGTCAGTACGCTATGTTATGTAGCTAGCTTTCATTTCTCATATTATTGTTCCAAAACTTTTAAAAAATTTATTAATTCTATTCTATACAGAATTGTAAAAAAGGCATAGCAGAATAGCACTAACGAGGAGTGAAAATTTTAGTTAGGCAAGCGGGTAAATTTAGAGACGTCGGAGTATATTTAGGAAAGCCGGTGATTTTAAAGAAGCCGGTATATTTAGGGAAGCCGGTATATAAGCCGGATGTGAAGGTATTTGGTAATTTCTCTATCGAATTTTGGTAATAACCTTTTTTTTGAGGTGTTTAAAATGTCAGATTTTGTTTTTTTTTGCAATCTTATACCCAATATTTTCCTGGGGACTTTTTTTTCTGTTTTCACACCTTGCTTGACTTTGTTTTTTTGCAAAATCCATTACAATTCGAGCTCCACCTTTACCTGGCGACCTGTTTTTTTTAGGTCTCATACTTGAACTTTACAAAGTTAGGCAAACCGGGGGGAACCGTGTTATATGGACGCCTCGCCACTGCTAGTTCAATGGCAGTGGCAGATTTTAACGCCGCGCTTTGCCTTGTTACTAGAGCGAGGAAATGACAATACTAAGTATTATTTAATATTTTCTTTTCCTGGAGTAAGAATCGAACCCACAACCTACCCTGTTTACAGTAGCACGGTTGTGTCTCTGTTATATACTGTCTTTTAATATAATTTATTTTTAACGCTACTAATTGGACATAAGATGCCGGTTTAGCAATATCCGCGTGAACGCAACGCTGACGCATTGATTAAAAACGCACGACACTGTTTCGTGCACGTACTTATAAACATATAGATTTCTGCATAATAGCTAATAAATAAAGGATGTTTTATTGTGTAAAGTTCATATTTTATTATTAATATTAATGTTAATTTAATAAGAGGAATCGGAAATGTTAATAGGAAAAAAAACGGAGTGTCTTAACACTAGATTCTCAGGTGCTCTCTACTTACCTGGCTTCGTGCGGGATACAGCGTGAAGTAGTAACGTTTGAATTATTGTCATCTATTCGATCTAGTAAGCTAAAAACGCGTTAGGTTTTGCTATGCAAGGTTTCGTATTCGGGTGAAAAGTGGAGAACGGAGTGTTACTAGCTATTTTCTACTCTATCCTACTATGAAAAATAAAAAAATATGCTGAATTTTAAAATTATTTGCTTTGAACCTTGATCGTCCTAGCAAGTGTATCAGGATCGGATCCGGACATATGTGTAAAATTTTCAAGAAAATATTAAGACTAGAAGTTAAAGCCGTTGTTTAGGCTAATAAAAACGTAAAAAAACTTGACAAAACAAAGCGCTTAAAACTAAATTTATTACGAATAACTCAAAAACTACGTCAGATCCTAACTTAACTAATTTTAAATGAGACCATATTAAAAGCATTAATCGACGAAACTCATCTTTTTTTGATGTTGGTTAAAACAATAAATATTATCTCTTACGGTTACCTATAAATCCATCATGTATTACCTTTTTTACATACAAACAAGTTAATAAACTTGTCAGGTATGCTCATAACTCCTTAACCGGCTTAACATTTAAGTTACCTCTCTGTCTCCCATACTTTGCGTAATAGAGAAAAAAACTTAAAATTTTGACAATTCTAGAATAAATAGAAATGTCGTCTATATATTAATATATGAAGCAAAATCTTTGTACCCCTTTTTATGAAAATTACGCAAACGGAGGAGCATGAAACTTGGCACACTTATAGTTTATATAACCAAGGAGTGCACAATGATATAATATCTTTTTTTTAGATAATGCATAAAAAATATATTAAATTAATAAAATAAATGTTACACACACTACCATGGTTTGACATTCATGTTTATATAAAGTGACATATACGTTGCTAGGCAACACATTGTTAACGGGAACACATATATATAGGTATAAATATCTTTTAAGAATTCTTGTAAATTCATCACGTATTACATTTTTTACATACAAACATGTTTCTTAACTTGTCAGGTATGCACTTTACCTTAACCGGCTTGACATTTAAGTTACTAAGACAACTGTAACACTGGCATTTAAAAATTAAATACAATTAAAACCTTTGTATGGAAACTAGGGCTTATTTAGATGTAACGTGACATCCGGTCGATTGCGTTTTTAAATTATTTATATACTAGCTATTATTCCTTGGATCGTACGTATGGTCTAGGATATTAACACTTTTTTTATAGTTTCACGCTGAAAAATGATGGAAAAAAAGGAACCTAGTGTCATCAAACAGAGTGTCACTCTGTTTTCCCCTTTCCGAAATTCGAGATATTGCATGTTTTGTAGCGGAATTTAACGCGTTGCGCGGGAAGTAAAATTATTTAAATATATAATATTTAAAGGATAATGATTATATTTAAATATAATCATTATCCCGAGTGGGGATCGGATCTCTTTTTGTTGTGGGAAATGCTATTTATGCAGACCACCGTCAAACGGTACTGTGAGGCACATCAACACCGATACTGCCCACTAAAACCCAGCTGAAACCTCACCATCCCCATAAGACGTCGCAGGATAGGTCGCACATGCCACTACGATGAGTCGGTGGAAGGCCTGCCTCTTACAGGCCACCATCCAGGCCTTTAGGGTGCTCCGCGCTTTCCTCCAGAACACCCGCAACCTTGATGACATGCAGGAGGACTATGACCCTCCTATCGAATCCTTATCCAACCGCATTTACAATCAGATGTTATCTCATTGCACCACGATGAATTTAAAGTTATTTAAAAAAACTTAAAACCGAACTTACCTTCCTATGAACCTTGTGTATGAAACCTGAAAATAACAGGTAACAGCAGATAACTAAATTATTTTTTCATATACGAATATATTCACCAAATCATAGACACGAGAGTGCGACTGTAATCGCGACAGGTTGTAGGATCGAGTCCCACTCCAGCAAATGTAAATATTAAATAATATTTAGTAATTTCATTTCCTCGCTCTAGTAACAAGGCAAAGCGCAGCGTTGAACTCCGCCACTTAGCACGCAATGCCTCGATTAAAAAACAAAATTGTTAAAAGAGAACGGAGTGTCTTTACACTAGGTTCTCAGATTCCCTCTGCCTACCCAGCTATGTGCAGGATATAGGTTGAAGCTAAAAAAAATAACAAATCAATTTATTACATTTAAATGATTTATTCATTTTTTCAATATAAACAAGTTTGTTTTACAACTTACGGTATATGGTACTGCATGATCTAGTTTTTGTTAATGACGCAAGTTCCAAGTTATGTTAAATTATTTTTTACTCATAATAAAAAAATATACGATATATATTGGAAATAAGGTTATTTACTTATATGTAAGTACAGTTAATTAAATACACGTATAACAGTGCTAGTGCAGTGCTGACTAGCGTTAGTGTGCGCCCTGTTAACGGATCTTTAAGGCGAAAATAGAATTCGCAAGCCACATAAGAGCTCACCATAACGAAATTGAATCAGTGAGTGCAGAAACAACGTAAATCACAAAAAATGTAAAAAATTCGTAATCGATTTAAACTAGCTTAGAAAGGCAAAATGGGTGTTGAAAATCTGGACTTACGTTGTTTCTGCACTCACCGATTTTGTTTGGTGGTAGGAGATTCGTCCTCCGTCTGGCTCGCGACCACTATCATGTCAAAGACGAACCGCCAAACATCTTATGATGTGTTCCGGTTCGATGGCATGTAAGCCAGGTTTTCCCCTTTCCCACCCGTCCTTTCCCCAAAATGTGGTGGTTCCGATAGCGGACTACTACATTGTCCTCCCCTTACATCTGTATCCTCCAGGTCGGCAACGCATCTACTACATCCATGGGCGAAGGTTACCACTTACCATCAGGTGGTCCTTCTGCTCGTTTACCATCCGTTAATCATAAAAAAAAAAAAACCGATTCAATTACGTCTAACCATAAAGCGAGTCACGCATGGAGTCGTCATCGCCGAAAACAGCGTGGATATTATTATATTATTATAATCAACTAATAATAACAAAAATCCCGATTTCAAATAAAATGCACTAAAAATTGATCGTCCGATTTTAACGAAAATTAAATTGGATCATATCAAAAGCTATCATATAAAAAAGAATCATCTATTTTGGTTTTGTCAAAGAAATTGAAAATCTATCTACTTCAAAGCCTACAAATGTACACATATACGCACTATACACTATTGTATGTAGTATGGACTGTCAAACCTCGAGCGAAGCCGAGAGTAACAGCTAGTTAGTTATATATATATATATATATTTTGCTTTCACTCTGTATCCCGTATATAGCAGGCTAGGCAGAGGGAACCTAAGAACCTAGTGTTAAGACACTCCGTTCCCCACTTTCCGCCGAATTGAGTCAATGAGTGCTGAATGGCGGAACTCAACGCCGCGTTTACATACATAATTTAACATTTAATAATTATAACTTGCGAAATCTTTAGCAATAACAACAAAAGAAAGACGCATCGAAACCGTATTGTCAATAAATGGCTAATTTTGACGCAATGCCGATATGCACTGATATTAAACATAACCATCTTATTACAAGGTATTAAGGTTCATTTTCGGTGGTTTTCTAATAAATAACGTTAGTGAATACAAAGGGGGTCAAGCGAAAGTCTAGTCTGGGATAAACTGTGTTTTTCAAAATCGACAGACAGTATTGTTATTTTGGATTAATTATTAAAGGTGATTGAATGAAAGGTCATGTCATGTTTTTCTTGTTTATTTTAATGATGCCTGTCGTGGCGCAGAGGTACAAGCGTGTGACTGTTAACGCGACAGGTTGTGGGTTCGATTTCCACGCCATGTAATCAAAATATTAAATGTAGATTTTCATTTCGACGCTCTAGTAACCAGGTATAGCGCGTCGTTGATATCTGCCATTTAGCAATACCTCAATTTGGTGTAAAGTGGGGAACGGAAATGTTCAACGAGAGAGGAGTGTCTTAACACTAGGTTGTGCCCCCTGCCTTCTCTACTGTGTGCGGGATACAGAGTGAAGCTAAAAAAAAAAAATATATTTTAATGGTTCACTTCGACTGTAAACATAAATCGGTCTTCTTAAAGCAGCTGTACGCTTTATCCCACATAGCTAGTTTGTCAGAGAGAGTAAAGACACTCTGTTCTTCGATTTACGCATGAAGTCCCTTTTTTTAAAAAAAAAATAGAGTCTATAAAAATTAAAATACAACATTATATATTTTGCTTTTATAAAAATATAATATATTAGTAAATTTTCAATTTTTTTGTGTATTTAGATCATTATTATTTAATGTTGATGGAAATGTCGTTTTTTATTATTATTTAATATAAGTATAATCAATCACTACAGACTTTAACTTTTTTTTTTT
>JAKGSA010000574.1:101541-176465 GCA_033558755.1 Philaethria dido
TAAGAGCCTGAAGCCATCACCCCTCCTCCCCAGGGAGGAGAGTGAAGACCCCCCATAATAATAGTTTTTTTTTATCATAGGAGTAAGTTTGAGGCCATCGTAACTAGGAAAAGCATCTGACTGTAAATACCATTGGTTATAACTTCAATTCCCACTGAAGGAAATGATTATATTTCAATTATTTCCATCGTCTCGCACTGGTAAGACAAAACGCGGCATTGAGTTCGTCCACTCAACGAAATGTCTAGAAATCGGGCGGAAAAAAGCGGAGTGTTTTGACACTAGATTGTCTCTGACCCTGCTATGCGTGATAAAGCGTGAAGCTGTGTGCGTGTGCATGTGAAAGTGCGTGTGCGTATGTGTGTGTTTAACACTTTACAATTATTAAGAATTATATATTCATTAATTTAACACGCAATGTCATACACTCAGGTGGAAAGCGATGAGTAGTGTCTTGACACTAGCTTCTCTCTGACTACCCTGCTTTGTAAGATAAGTTACTTTTTTCTTTTTTTAATTTTACTAATTTGACTATAGAAAAAGCCTTAATTTTTAATTAAAAATATTAAAAAATAGTAGTTTCTTAGACCATAAGATACCACATAAACGATGGTGCAACTCCCCATCGACGGTGTGTTCTACCATTGTATTGTTAAGGTCTAAACTTCAATTTCCATTGTTGATCGTATCGAAACTCTTTGTTCCAAGCTTTGTTGTTAGCAAGGTTATTGTTCTATAATTCACCTTTTTTGCTCTAATAAGTATCCTTTTGATTGAAATTAGTACTTAACCGATTTTGAAGGAGAAGGTACACAAACGCCTGTCGTGGCGCAGAGCCAAAGCGTGCGACTGTAAACGCGACAGGTTGTGGGTTCGGTTCCCACTCCAGGAAATGGAATTTTTCATTTCCTGGGTTTAATAACAAAGGCCAAGCGAGGCGTTGATTACTATGTTGTTGTTATACTATCTTGGTTGGTTTCTTAAAATAAAATATTTTTTATCTCGCTACATATTATATATTCTGATCTCACTATATCCCTTTATCACTATATTATATCTAAGCAAGGCCACTCGTAAATAGTTAGTGCAAAACTTTGAAAGTAATTGACGCAACTTAAACGTGAAGTGTGAAGCTCTTAACGATGAATCATTCAAGAGTTATGAAAACTGACAAGTGTCTAATGATATTCATTTGTTAATGTTTCATACATTAAAATATAACATTTTTTAGCTTCATGCTGTATCCTGCACACAGTTGGGTAGGCAAGGGATAATCTGAGAACCTAGTGTTAAGACACCTGCTTCCCACTTTCCAAGCCGAATGGAGGCATTATGTACTGTGTGGCGACCTCAACGGCACGCTTTGCATATGTTACCAAACCGAGGAAATGAAAATACCAAACTATTACATTTCCTGGAGTGGGAATCGAACCCACAACCTGTCGCGTTTACACCACGCTTGTGCCTCTGCGCCACGACAGGCGTATATAAATATATATTAGAACGAAGCCGGATGCGGCGTGACGTAACAAAGCGATGCGCTCAACCTTTAGAGGACCCTCACCTTTGGTAAATTCAATTTTTTGACCCCAACATTGAAATAAATGTAGCCTTTACACGCTAACATTTTTGAATAAGGCCTTTTATATGCAAATTCGTAATGTTTATAGTTAAAATATAACGCCTGTCGTGGCGCAGAGGCACAAGTGTGCGACTGTAAGCGATTGTGTCAGGGGTTCGATTCTACTCCAGGAAATGAAGTATATTTTTATTTTGGGGTTTAGTAATTACAAAAGCGCGGTGTTGAGTTCTGCCACTAAACTTGCAATGCCTCAATTTTGGCGGGTGGCGGAAAGTGGGGAACGGATTTGTTGAAAGAGAACGGAGTGTCTTAACACTAAGTTCTCGGGTTCCCTCTGCCTACCCTGCAATATGCGGGATACTGCGTGAAGTTAATAATAATTATAAAAATATATCTATAGCTATATGCGGGATACCGCGTGAAGATAAAAAAGTTGCTTAGTGCCTGACAGACAACGTACAGGCAAAACGAAACAACTGGAAATAGAAAGCTAAAATTTGGCATATGACAGACTCCTTGGGGAGTGTAGAGGAACCCAAACAGAAGATTTCTCGAGGAGGAATCAAAAAATTGTATTCGCGAGATGCAACTAGCAAACTTTATTTAGTCAAAAATTTTTATATATTTTACACAGGACCCGATAGTGTAGTAGTAGTACAGGGTATAAATGTAAACGCGTTGGTTGTAGCTTCCCATTTAGGGTATAAAATAATTTTCATATCTATCTGTCAAGACAAGGCGCAGCGTTAAGCTCCGCCACTCCATACATAATGTTTAATTAATTCTCTATCTCCTATAATAAATAATTGAAATTGTCTGTGATTTTAAAATAACTTTTACATATGTATCAATGTGGCTGAATCGATTTTGAAACTACTTTCACACATTTAATGAATTTCTAAACAATTATTGGCTAATTTATACTATTTTTATTGTTTATTTATACATATTACACTGAACGGCTAGTTTAATATGAATTTAATTCAATGATTGTACAACAAAGCAATGTATTGCGAATAAGTAATTAATATTTATATGAATGTCTTAACATTTTACTTACAAAACTGTTTTTCTTTCGAAAATATATGCCATCATGACACATTAGGTTCTGACTATAAAGCAAGTAGTTGTGGGTTAGATTCCCACTGGAGGGAATGATCATGTTTAAATCATTTTTGGCCTTGGTTAAATTATCATTAATTCGAATGTTTTTATGTGTGTCATCGTATATCTTTACTGGGTGAACCAATTTTGATGGTTCTTTTTTTTATATGATAGCTAGTGCTTCTAGTGTGGAATTTAATTAAGATCTGACGAATAGTTTTTGAGTTATTCGTAATAATTGCATTTTTTAATGCATTTTCTTTTTTAATAATTACCTACTCTAGTAAGAAAGCGCGGCGTTAAGTGTCGCCACTCAATACTCAATGTCTTAAATTCGAGTAGAAAAGAGAACGGAGTGTCTTGACACTAGCTTATCTGTCTGTCTTACTATACGGCATAAAGCGTAAAAAAATATTAATATTTATATATTTTTTTAACATAACGCTGTATGCCGCATACAGCAGGGTAGATAGAGGGAACCTGAGAACCTAGAGTTAAGACACTCCGTTCCCCACTTTCCCCCGAATTGAGGCATTACGTGCTGAGTGGCGGAACTCAACGCCGCGCTTTGCCTTGTGACCATATATAAATTTGTTAACATTTACTTACAATACTGTTTTCTTTTACAGGTAAGTTACTTATACTGCATATACTGTATAGAAGACATCCTAAAGTGTTTTACATACAGTGAGTTAAATAACATACATATATTTATATATAAGTAAGTAGATATTTAAAACGTCCGACTGTTATCGTAAAGGTTGTGGGTTCGATTCTCACTGGAGGGAATAATATTTTTCGCCTTAGTAAAACAAGACACCCTGTAATATCTTGAATTTAGACGGAAAATAGAGAACGGAGAGTTTTCACACTAGATTCTCTATGCTTATCTTGTAACTTTTGTTTTTGTTTATTTTATACAGTATAGACAATGGTAACATATTAAAAAGAATAAACTACAAGATACATACAAGAAAACATAGCTTCACGCTGTATCCCGCGTATAGCAGGGTAGGCAGAGGGAACCTAGTGTTAAGACACTCCGTTCCCCACTGAATAAACATTTTATAGTTTTTTTTTTAAATATAGGGCCTAAATATATATTTTGGAATGTACAAGTTATTATTAAGTAATGGGTTACAGAATGCAGGTCATGACATAACTTGACGGTAAATTTATGGAATTGAAGTAACTGTCGTATTCCGTATGAGGCTATAACACGAAGGTATTTGCACGTAACTTTATGAATATATGTATAACGAAAATATATGAAAAGTTACCTATAATTAACCGGTAACATTTTTAGAAAAAGTGTTATTTTGGAATATTTTTTTGGTAGTAGATAGGGTAGGTAAGAAGGCAAAGATCGGCGTTGAGTTCCGCCACTCAGCACGCAATGCCTTAACGGCGGATAGTAAGAAACGAATATCTTAGTAGAACGGAGTGTCTTAACACTAGGTTCTCTAGTTCCCTCTGTCTACCCTGCTGTGTGCGGGATACAGCTTAAACCTAAAAGAAAAGGTTTTTTTTATCTTCACACTGTATTCCGCATATAGCGGGGTAGGCAGAGGAAACCTGAGAACCTAGTGTTAAGACACTCCATTCTCTTTCAACAATTCCATTCCCCACTTTCCGCTGAATTGAGGCATTGCGTGTTGAGTGGCGGAACTCAACGCCGCGCTTTGCCTTGTTACCAAACCCAAGAAAAAGAAATACTAAATTTCTACATTTCCTGGAGTGGGAATCGAACCCACGCGCGCGTTTACTGTCGCACGCTTGTGCCTCTGCGCCACGACAGGCTTTTAAAAGAAAAGTTTATATTTTTTAAGCAGGAATATACATTTTTTTTTAAAAATACGAAAAAATATATAATTGTATTAATTTAATATTCTAGAAACAAGTAATTACAATGTAGATATAGCAGGCTATAATAAAGAAAAGCGCTTCAAGTTTCACACTTTCACCTTATTTGCGTACCGTATACTATTATGCATTTAGTATGTCATTTATGTTATATGTTATATGTATTTTTTTTTTTTTTTTTTTTTATGGATAACTGATGGCAACGAGCAGAAGGACCACCTGATGGTAAGTGGTTACCTTTCGCCCATGAACATCTACAACACCAGAGGCGTTGTAGATGCGTTGCAAACCTAGAGGATACAAATGGAGGACAATGTAGTAGTCCGCCATCGGAACCACTACATTTTAGGAAAGGATGGTGAAATGGGAAAACCTGGCTTACATGCCATCGAACCGAACACATCATAAGATATTTTTGGCGGTTCGTCTTGACATGATAGTGGTCGTGAGCCAAACGGAGGACGAACTCCTACCACCAAACATAAACATATAATTAAAACCACGTGAACTACTGTCATTTTGTTACTATTTTTTTAACGATTTAAAAAAAGGAAATACTTTTGACTGTATTTTTTTATTGAACCAACTTTGATGATTTTTGGGCGATAAGCGGAAAATAGATTTGAGCTAGTGTCGAAACATTCCACATAATAAAAAAATCACTACCCAATTTCCTCTATTAGCAATAAAATAGTAAAAACAAAACTAAACACATTATCATATCGTCAATGATGTCAAAATTTGATGATGCAAGTATCGCGAGGTGGTAATCGGGTTATACAATACACTACGCAATTGTATTTCGTTAGGGTTGTCTGTCCTACTAATATTATAAATGCGAATTTGTGAGGCTGTTTGTTAGTCTTTATGCTAAAACTGCTGAATAGATTTGGATGAAACTCCACAGTAATATAGATTATATATAAACATAGTACATGGGATACAATTTGTCTGGATTTTGTGTAATTTGACCATATTATAAATATATGTATCTAGTCGATAATGCCTGACGTGGCGCAGAGGCACAAGCGTGCGAGTGTAAACGCGACAGGTTGTGGGTTCGATTCCCACTCCAGGAAATGTCAAAGTTTAGTATTTTTATTTCCTGGATTTGGTAACAAGGCAAAGCGCGGCGTTGAGTTCCGCCACTCAGTACACAATGCCTCAATTCGGCGGACAGTTGGGAACGGAGCGTCTTAACACTAGGTTCCCTTTGCGTACCCTGCTATATGCGGGATACAGCGTGAAGCTATGTATGTATGTATGTATGTATGTTATTGCATAAATAAATTATTGACATAACATTGTTCCCATGCATTTCTACTTAATACTTATTTCATTAGATTCCATGAAGTGAACACAAATGTGTCAGGTCTTAGTACATACGTACATTGTGCGGTTTTTTGTCACCCATACATACGTGACCCGGTAGTTGTCGCTTTCTAAAATCGATTGATTTTCTATTGTCTCATGTAGGCTTGCTTTTTATCAAATTTTGTAATTAAATCTTATGTCGAAAGATATAAGGGTATTGACGTTTGCGGTTAATTTAACAGTATTGATAACGGTTTATATTGTTATCCACATACTTTGGTGTATTCTTAGAATATTTTAATTTGAATACATTGAATAGAATTACCAGAGGCCTTCAACCACGGCTGCCCCGTTGTTCCCTTTTGCAACAAACAAAAAATATAATGAAAATTTAGAAAATCACAAGTAGAAAATAATCACCTGGCACAACGGCGACAAACATATAATGGAAAAACAGACAAAAAGTACATTTCACACTAAAAGAAACGTTATACGGTCACTTGTTTGCTTTTTCAGTGAGAAATTTCAGTGTCTTATACACTGAAATTTCTTTGCTATGGATTTTAAAAATGATTTCCAATTTGTCATTGTATTCCGCAGTGAGGCAAGGTTTGACTGTAAACGCCATAGATCACCACTCGGGGTAATGGTTATATATTTTTTAACTTCACGCTGTATCCCGCATATAGCAGGGTAGGCAGAGAGAACCTGAGAATCTAGTGTTAAGACACTCCGTTTCCCATTTTCCGTCGAATTGAGGCATTGCGTGCTGAGTGGCGGAACTCAACGTCGCGCTTTACCTTGTCACCAAACCCAGAAAATGAAAATACTACAATGTAATGATTATATGTTAGATATTTGCATTCCTCCGGCCTAGTAAGACAAAGCGCGGGGTTGACACCCGCCACTCTACTTGAAATGTCTCGAAGTACGACGATAAGCGGCGAACGGAGTGTCTTGACTAGGTTCTCTACAACCCTGCTATGGATAAAGCGTGAAGCTTATCAGCATTAAACCCTGATGCGATCAAAAGATTGATCCGTAAAACGGGGGCAAAGACGAAAGGCATTACAATTTGAAGATGACTGTAAAAGATAGGAACGAAGCGGTCGTATCCTCTTGGTTTCAGTTGCGAAGTGTCCATATAAAACAACGAATCGACAAAAATTAGGACACAAAAAAAAGATTGACAAAAAATTAGGGATTGCAGAAAAAAAAGCTCGACAAAAATAAAGGCTTGCAAAAAAGCAAGCTCGGTCAACATTTGGGATTGCAGACAAAAATTTAACAGCATATATGTACCTCAAAAATGAGTAATATATTAAGTGAAACTTTATGACCGGATTAATCACGTATCCATATACTGCAATCAGTATTCGGAAATACTGTTTTGGAAGCCCGTGGAGGTCAAAGATCTCATCCAGGAAGAAAGTGTAATACTTTCGTCCTGGTCAGACCTATATATACATCACTTAAGTATAGATAATTATATCTCAGTTCTAAGTCTAGGCAAGAGCAGAAAAATAAAGAAATGTGCCTAACTATCCAGGAAAACCTAATAAACTGACCAACCCAATATAACATGTAACCAATAATAAAAATAATAATTTTACAAATATTTGATTTGAAACAGTCACGATTTTTGTTGAAACTTAGGAATTTAAATATTGAAGTGAATTATCACGTACATGTTAATTGAAGCTACGTCTGATGTAGATATGAGCTCATTTTTAGATTTATTCATTTATCTGTATGATCTTTTTTTAAAATATTATTCATACATTTAGTGATCTTGTAAGAAATTTAAATTTATATACAGCAGTCGTCTGTCGATCTGTTGTGGCTCAGAGGCACAAACATGCGACTATACACGCTACAGGTTGTGGGTTCGATTCCCACTACAGGAAATGAAAATAGAAATAATATTTAGGCAAAGCGCGGCTTTGGTTCCACCACTCAGCACGCAATCCCTCAATTCGGCGGAAAGTGGGGAATGGATAGAGAGAACGGAGTTAACACTAGGTTCTCTGGTTCCCTCTACCTACCCTGCTATATGCGGGATACAGCGTGAAGTTAAATTAATATACATCGGTAGCAAAGCGTCCACATAACACGATTCCCATCGGCTTACCTTTTCTTAATTACAACAAATTAATGGTGGATTTACCAGCAGATTAAGGGAATTGCAAATTTTCGTTCAGGTTGGACTAACAATATATCGGCTTACCTCTATATACCGGCTTAACATTGTAAAAATTTTACCCTTCCCCTCTGATATACTCGTATATATATAAAAAACTTGCGTTACTAATTGACTGATAGATTGTCTCCCAAGGAGCCAATATACCAAATATCAGCTTATTATGGGCATTAGTTTCGCCTGTGTCCTTTCAGTCACTCAGTAACGCAAAGCGTTTTATACATAAATATATAGATTAAAATTGACTACATAATTAGATGGCAATTAAATAATAGAACAAGGAAATGAACTTGTGAAACGAAAGAGAAAACGTATGCGATGACGCTAAGCAAAATACACTAATTCCCATTAGTGAGTTAGTGTTGAAACTTAACAATGGAACGGTTTTTACGGAAATTATTGCCCAAGAGTTCATGTGACCTTTGTGTGGTATAAGATGTAAGAGGTGGTCTTTAAAAAAAGCATCTTTATAATGCCACGATCCCCCGCAGGGGGCGCCCTTGCGCCTGTCGGCATCCTCTCAAGCAGCCAGTTAGTGCTTGCATTTCGCAGGGACTGAGCACCCTCTTCCCTCACCCCCCGGTGTCGCTGTAAAGACCGCTAGGGTCAACAGCATGTGTATCCATTCGAAAAAAAAAGAAAAAAAAAAAAAAAAAAAAAAAAAAAAAAAAAATGCCACGATAGTCAGAGGGAACGTAGTGTTATGACACTTTGTTCATCGCGTTTCAATTCGCTTACTCTGGTAACAAGGCAAGGTACGGTGTAGTGTTCCGCCACTCGGCACGCAATGCCTCAATTCGGCGGAAAGTGGGGACGGAATGTCTTAACTCTAGGTTCTCTGGTTCCCTCTGCCTACTCTGCTATGTGCAGGATACAACGTGAACTTAAAAAAAAACTTTTTTTTTTTTAATTTAATGACACTACAGACACTTGGTCCAGACCCTGTTTTCCTTATTATTTTTTTTATCATTTGCTTAATATTATTATAACCGGTTACTTAGACCTAAGTCTAGGTGATGCCTGAACGAGTTTTTTTTCTATTAATATATTTACTTAATGTTATAATTACATTTTTTTTTAACTTCACGCTGTATCCCGCATATAGCGGGGTAGGCAGAGGGAACCAGAGAACCTAGTCTTAAGACACTCCGTTCTCTTTCAACATTTCCGTTCTCCACTTTCCGCCAAATTGAGGCATTGCGTGTTGAGTGGCGGAACTCAACGCCGCGCTTTGCCTTGTTACCAAACCCAAGAAATGAAAATACATTATACTTATATTTTATATTTTGATTTTTTATTTACAATTTTTTAGTCTTATTAAAGTAAATAAACAGAAATATGACTTCAGTGAAAATGCACTAAATAGAAAAAATATTACGAATAACTTAAAAACTACTTGTCAGATTAATTTAAATGGGCTATAAAAACACTAGCTATCATATAAAAAAATGACCCAGTAATTTTTTTTCGGTAACACTCACGAAAAAAGTTCCACCTTTTTTCAAACTTGGTAAAATATCAACAATACCAATTATATATTTATTTTCCATTATGTTAAGATCTTAATGTCTTCATTTTAATTGTATTACGAGATGATTATCTGAGTTAGCCTTAATTTTAGGTACGATTGTTAAAACGTATGTAGGTCGTGAATTTTAAGTCAAATGAAAGTGTTAACAATGATCGTGAGACCAAAGACCTAGTATTTTTACTGTTTAACATAGTTGAGGCCATCATGGTGCAGTGGAAGAGGTTGATTATTAATTGTGGTTGTGTGTTCGATCCCTATTTGGGGTTTAGGGACCCTGGTTATAGAAGATGAAATTAAGTAAACCGAGTATAGCCATACTATTGTTTTAGATTTATTTTAAATAATTTACTTGATGCGGCTATTCAATGCCATATGAGACGAGTAACAAAACAATAATTATTTAAGAATTTAATCAATAAATTAAATGCTATTTGAAAATGAGAAAAAATATTGTTGAATATTTTTATGCTTTACTAACACTCTATGAGAGTTGCTCAGGACCGGGATGGTTGGCGTTTTATGAGGGACAGGCTTACGTTCAGACTTTTTTTAGCTTCACGCTGTATCCCGCACATATCAGGGTACACAGAGGGAACCCGAGAACCTAGTGTTAAAACACTCCGTCCTCTTTTAACATTTCTGTTACCCACTTTCCGCCGAATTGAAGCTACTTAGTAGCGGAACTCAACACCGCGCTCAAAAACACTAAATATTATTTAATATTTTCATTTCCTGGAGTGGAATCGAACCCACAACCTGTTGCCTCTTAAGTAACTTTTCATTCAAAGTACAATCACAGACTAGAAGGCTATTTTTAATATAAATATTAATGTCTACATTACAATGTCCTTCATATAAATATCAACTGGCTGTTTTTTCCTTCGTTCGTTACTCACAAACAGGTTATATATGGCAATAAATTATACTTTATATCTAGCCTTTCTAACATCAATGATGCACGCCATGACATCATCGATGATTTGTCATGTCAATACTAGGTTATATTGACAGATATGTCCGGAGATTGCAATTTTTTTTTAACTTCACGCTGTATCCCGCACTTAGCAGGGTAGACAGAGGGAAACAGAGAACCCAAGTGCTAATGGAAATGTTAAAAGTGAACTCCGTTCTCGTTTAACATTTCCGTTCCCCACTTTCCACCGATATTGAGGTGTTGCGTGCTGAATGGTGGAACTCAACGCTGCGCTTTACCTTGTTACCAGAGCGAGGAAATGAAAATACTAAATATTATTTAATATTTTCATTTCTTAGTGTATCAATCCCCTTTCTTAGTGTAATAACCCACAACCTGTCGCGTTTACAATCACGCTTATCGCAGTCATTTTTCGAAAATATATATTTTTTCTTTATTTTCAAAAATATCAGGTATTTTAGTAATAAAATGAACTCACGTTATTATTTAGTCATAGAGAACCTAGTCGAGACACTCCGTTCTCTGCCGTCCGATTATGAGACATTGCGTTGAAAATGGCAGAACATTACGTGTTGAATTTTTCTTAGCAGAGAAAAAATTGTAATAATCTAAATAATTTAAATATAACCATTCTTCTAAGTAAGAATCCACACCAATTGCATTTCCAGTCAAACGTCCCACTGAGCCACGTTGGCTTCAAATCTGAAATCAGTGCTAACGTCTTAACAACTTAGGTTTGTTAAAAAGAAATAGGAACAACTGTTATTTTAATTGTTATATCGCAAGCAAATGTGCTAAATGCATGCTAAATGAAGCTGCTATGTGTGTAACTTGACCGCTTAAGATACTGTTAGGAAGATAAAAAATGTAGGTTTTGTAAGAACAAACTGATTTATGAAAAACCAAAATTGTTCTTCCATCAATTTTGCATAAATTATAATTAAATGTAATCAAATAGCAGCCTTTATTAAAACACCTGTCGTGGCGGTACAAGTGTGTGACTGTAAACACGACAGGTTGTGGGTTCGATCCCCAGTCCAGGGAATGTAAAAGTTTAGTATTTTCATATCCTGGGCTTGGTAACAAGGCAAAGCGCGGCGTTGAGTTCCGCCACTCAATATGCAATGCCTCAATTCGGCGGAAAGTGCGGAACGGAGTGTCTTAACACTAGGTTCCCAGGTTCCCTCTGCCTACCCTGCTATATGCGCGATGCAGCGCGAAACTAAAAAAAAAAAAGAAGCAGCTACGCTACGAGAGAATCTAGTGTCAAAACTTTCTGTTCTCCTTCCAGCTAAATTCAAAATATTGCGAGTTCAGTTGCGAATCTTAACGCCGCGCGTATTATGTATTTGAGTTCCGCCACTCATCACGCAATGCCTTAATTCGGCGAAAAGTGGGGAACGGAGTGTCTTAACACTAGTTTCCCTCTGCCTACCCTGCTATATGCGGGATACAGCGTGAAGCTATGTATGTATGTATATACTATTATAAGGTCAAATGGCGTTAGGTTCCGTCACACAACAAGCCATATCTTTAAACTGCGGGTAAAGTAAAAACGCTGCGTTAAGCTAAAAACAGCACTGAGAGCCTGATAGTTACAGAGTGTTTTATCACTTATCTCTAAATACATACATAAACCTTACATAACTTCAATAAGATGCTATTTTATAAACAAATCATTGAATATTCAATTCATAAGTAAATATTTAACTACACGATGCATACAGATGTAGGTGAAAGCGAATCAGGCCGTCACTGCTCATATAAGCCGCCCGAATTAATATGCTCGGCCGTGTAACACAGGGGCGTACTCTGATAAATTGTTATTAACAAATATTAACAAGTCTGATGGCTATTCAAAACTAGCTATAAAATCAAAAATGTCGTTCTTTTTCATTTTCGTAGAAATTTTGAGAAATCTTCTCTTCCATACACTCCCCAAGACCTTTATGACAAATTTCATACCAGGCCTTCTTGGCCAGTATTTTCGCCTATTGATTGTTTGTCAGTCACACAGTAACGCAAGCGTTTCATATATATTATATAAATTTATGCTATCATTTTCTTTGAGCGTTGTGGCACAGTATGAGAAGTTCGCAGAAACCAGAACCATGAATATAAAATATGCGTAATGTAAAGCTTTTCTCAAATTTCCAAAGAGAAATTAGTGTAAAAATTTAAATTCACCTGTCGTGGCGCAGAGGCACAAGCGTGCGACTGTAAACACGACAGGTTGTGGGTTCGTATCCCACTCCAGAAAATGTTAGTATTTTCATTTCCTGGGTTTGGTCACAAGGCAAAGCGTGGCGTGTGGGGAACGGAATTGTTGTAAGAGAACGGAGTGTCTTAACACTAGGTTCTCAGGTTCCCTTTGCCTACCCTGCTATATGCGGGATACAGCGTGAAATTAAATTTAAAAAAAAATGTTGGCCACTTCACAATAGTTATTCTAATTTCATAATTTCACACAGTAACGTAGTTTTTTTATTTTTCCTAAAAATAATTAAAATTTCAATCGATTCACATAACATTGTGTTATTTAAAGTATTATTAAATAAACTAAGTAGATAATTTTACAATAACTATTTTATATAGAAATTTTATTATTATTAATATAAAAATAAACAATACATATCTGTAAGAACATTAGACGCACACGCAACACCAGTCGCCTGGAGACGCTGCGCTTGTGCATCCTAATCGATACTTGATGTTCCTTTAAGTCCATGACTCAATTTATTATTTATATATGAATACCAATATATGAAAGACAGTTGTTATTTTTTTTAAATGATACTTCTTTGGCCTTCATTTGGCGGAAACTGGGGAAAGAGAACGTAGTCTTAACACTAGGTTCTCAGGTTAATTCCCTCTGCCTATCCAGCTATATGCGGGATACAGCGTGAAGCTAAAAAAAGTACTTCTTTTGGAGAATTAGGGAAAAATTAAAAGAGTATATTTTTACGATGCGCGCATACAAACTGTCACAAAAAATCGACAACATGAAGTTAGCTAGTCAAGATATTAGTTTTTAATTATGTGCAAATATGGTTTATGATATATAGCATATAGCAGGGTAGGCAGAGGGAACCTGAGAACCTAGTGTTAAAACACTCCGTTACCCGCTTTTCACCAAATTAAGTCATTGCGTACTGAGTGGCGGAACTCAACGCCGCGCTTTGCCTTGTTACTAAACCCAGGAAATGAAAATACTAATATAAATAATATTCTAATAATTTTGATAAAATGACAAAATAACCTTTAAAGTATTGTAAACAAAAAGAAATAGCTTCCCGCTTTTCGTATATCAAGGCAGGAATTAAGCAGAGAGAACCTAGTGTCTGGACACTCCACTCCTGACCGTATAATAACCTCAAAAGAAAAACAATATGTATTATATAATAAATTTACAAAATACTAACTTAATACGAGAACGTAACTGTAACTTGTGACCTCGGGTGTAGTAAAAGGTATTTAACTGCAGATGTACATTCCTCATAACATGTATGTTGAGGTCATCGTGGTGCAGTGGAACAGTATGTAATGCGAATGGTTGTGGATTCGATTTCCATTCAGAGGAATAGTTTTGTGTTATTTTAATTTACGAGTATTTGCTCTGGTAAGGCAAAGGGACGCGTTGATTGTCTTCATGCGACATGTAATGTCTCGAATTTAGGCAGACAGTAGAGAACGGAGTTTTTTGTCACTAGATATTCTCTCCATACCCTGGTGTTCGGGAATAACCGTGAAACTGGTAAAAAATGTAGATACATTAGTTGTTAAATATATTATGAACTGAGTGATTCATTCTATAATTAAGCTTTTGACAGAAAAAAGAAAATTAATTTCAAATAATATGCAGTGAACAGTTAAATTATTACATATAACTCAAAAACTACTCGTCGTAAGTGGGGACTGGAGTATATTAACACTAGATTCTCAGGTTCCCTCTGCCTACCATGCTATATGCGGGATACAGCGTGAAGCTAAAAAAGGGGGAAAAAAAAGAAACTACTCGACAGAACTTAACTAAATTCAAACTAGACCACATTACAAGCACTAGCTATCAAAAAAACAAGAATCGTCAAAATCGGTTCACCCATTAAAAATATATGTGTGTTAACACATAAAAAAATAGTGAAAATGAGAATCTCTATTTTGGAAGTCGGCTAAAAACGATTGCATATTTGACTAATGCTTGGTGAACGGATAATCGTAAGGACGTATCGACGTGACTGTCATTGTAATATCCTGACCATATAATTTTCCTTTCATTGCAAACTTACAATATTATATACGAGATACTTATCGTATTATTATCGCTAAATTACGTAAAATCTTTATAAATGTAGCCTATGTGTTATTTTAATATTTTAGCTATTAACGCCCATCGTGGTGCAGAGGCACAAGTATGCGAC
Source organism: Philaethria dido (assembly GCA_033558755.1). NCBI lineage: Eukaryota > Metazoa > Arthropoda > Insecta > Lepidoptera > Nymphalidae > Philaethria > Philaethria dido. The sequence continues at coordinate 116,488 of JAKGSA010000574.1, forward strand.
TGTAAATGCGACAGGTTGTGGGTTCGATTTCCACTCCGGGAAAAGATATTAAATAATATTTAGTATTTCCATTTCCTCGCTCTGGTAAAAAGGCCTCAATTCATCGGAAAGTGGAGAACGGAAATGTTAAAAGAGAACAGAGTGTATGTGTTAGGCTCTTAGGTGCCCTCCGCCTACCCTGCTATGTGCGGGATACAGTGTAAAGTAAAGCTAATGCATGATTTCTATTTTCATTCATATAAACTTGTACTATGTTAATTTTCATATTCCTCTCCGTATTATCAATATAAATACGTGAAGCAAAAACTTTGTATCCCTTTTTAAAAAAATTACACGGACGAATGAGCATGAAATTTGGCTCACTTATACTTTATATAGAGGAGAGCAGACATTTTTTTAAAAGAATGCCTAAAAAGTGTATTAAATTAACAAAACAAATGTTAAAACACACTACTGTGGTTTGACATCCATGTTTATACAAAGTGGCGTATACGTGACTACGCAACGCGTTATTAACGCATTTACAGGGACACTAGTTTTAGTAAAAACGTGTAGAAAAACATTTTTCCTTCGTATATATCAAAAAGTTATATATACATATAACTTTTTATCTATATGTTATCATCATAGAGGGGAAAAATATTTCTTTTTTTTTTACTCTCTTATTCAAAAAGCTAGAAAAAAGTAGTTCAATAAACACAATTTTAATTTCTACTTTTACACTTTTGACTTGTGCTTGTAATGTTAACTTGGGAATAAATTTTAAATATTATAATTAAAGTTACAATAACGTAAAGTCTAGGTAAAATTTTTATTCTCAAATTATCTTTCGTAATATTCTTAGAAATGAGTAGTTTTTTTTTCAACTAAAGAAATTTTTATTTAACTAGAAAATTATTGTTGTGCATTTAAAATATTTTGGAACGCATAAGGATTATTAGTATAAGAAAACCATCGTGTATGTGATAAAATACAATATTCATTTATTCCGCTAACGTACAACAAACATGACATACATTACCTTTAAAGTCTAACACTTTAGAACTATTTTACATTAAAAAGTTTATCTCAGAAAAATCTTACGAATTTTCGATCAGGTCACGTGTCGTGTCGCAAGCTTAATATTTTTTACTTACAAAAAATATAAACACAAGATTAGACATGAATCCGTCATTTGATATTAAAGTTTCTCCATATCAATGACAAAACATGAACAAAAGAATTACACTTCTTATCGGAAGTCACCATTGTTGAATAACTAGGGTTGTAAAAACGGCACACTTATGGAGATGAGTTTATGGTTCACATGCCATGCTCTACCATGGTCTACATGATACGCATGTTTGTAGGTCGATTACGCGTAATTTACAATGAAGAGAGAGTATACTCTTTATTTTTGAAGTGAAATCTTCTTTAGCGGCGCTCTGCAGTTTTTGTGATTGGTAAAAAGTGTCAAACTCGCGTCAGGACACCTGACCAGTAGCAAGCACGAAAACTTGCGACAGTATTCGTATCGTTATCGAAAGCATTTTGTATGGGAAAACTTTAGTTTCTCTCACGCACGGTCTCGTAAGCATTTTTTTTGTCAAATATTTAAGTTTTTTTTTTTTCAAAGATTAAGGTTTTTAACCTAGCGTCAAGACACTCCGTTCTACACTTTCAGCCCGAAATCGAGACATTGTGTGTTAAGGGGTGGAGCTCAACATTGCATTTTGTCTTTCTTACCAGAGTGAAAATATAAAAGTATTTGATCATAATCATTTTCTGAATGGGAACCAAATCCATAATCTTTACAGTCACATACTGTTCCACTGCGCCATGATGACCTCTAAATTACATGTGTCTTACTTAACATTGATTAAAAGCTGCACCTAGAGAGAGACATAAATTGACATTTAACTATAAATCGATATAATCGATATTACTACGACGATTTAATATTGACTCATGATTGCAAGTTTATTCATTATTTTATTAGTTATCGATCTTTTAAAACTTAGGTAGAGAGAGGAGTTTAGACAGTGGAGGTGAACGTTAATGCGCGTTTTAAAGGGGCCCCTTAAATCTACACTTTTTTACAGGTTTTACAGGTATTTTCCCCATTCCCACCCACCCTTTCCCCAAAATGTGGTGGTTCTGATAGTGGACTACTACATTGTCCCCCCTTCCATCAGTATCCTCTAGGTTGGCAACGCATCTACAACATCTCTGGTGTTGTAGATGTCTATGGGCGAAGGTATCCACTTACCATCAGGTGGTCCTTCTGCTCGTTTGCCGTCCGTTATCAATAAAAAAAAAAAAAAAAAAATATTTATTTACATTAAAGAAGCCATTATAGTCTAATGGCGCTTAAACTCGACTTGCGTCAAATATTATGATAGCACAATTATTGTTACGTTTAGAACTTATTATTATAATATGTTTTTAAAGATTAATTTGAATATTTTTGTCAAAAAGTACTTTCCCGTCCAAAATGCTTTAGTATATGAGATTGAAGTTATGTCAACTAGGAATCATTATTTATGCTTAACCCTTTCCACTCCAATGTCGAGTGTCACTCGACACTGAAAAATTACGATACCAAAAGGGATTAAAATTAAGAATTATAATATAGTATCATGTAATAATTCATAAAATAAAGTTTATGAAATAAGAAAAATTCGTTTTTTTTTACAAAATACACAAAAAACACTAAAAGTTAAAAAAACGTGATTTTAGCGTGGAACTGGTGTAATAAAAACAAAAACAACCTTGGAGTGGAAAGGGTTAAAGCGTATAAGCCGTAAAGTTAATGTCAATCGATTAAAATTAATCGATCAGATGCATACTAACTGACAATTAAATGAAAGCCAGTAACATTTTTAAATATATAGCTATACGCGTGTCATGACTTTTGTATAATGTAAAAGTCATATAATGTGTACATATATATCAAGGTTGGTAGAAATATTTATATTTAAGATATAGATGTTATCAAATATACAACAATCGATAACGTCACCAAAGACATTGACTTTTTTGTATGTAAAACAGAAACTCACACAATATTTGTAATGTCTACAACACTTCTCATATTTATATAAGTAGCTATGCATAATAATTATATTTTTTTAGGTTCACGCTGTATCCCATATAGCATATAGCATTGTAGGTAGAGGGAACCAGATAACCTAATGTGATACTCCGTTCTGTTCCCCACTTTCCGCCCGATTGAGGCATTGCTGAATGGCGGAACTTAACCCCGCGCTTTGCCTTGTTACCAAACCCAGATTTTTTTTAATACTAAATATTATTTCATTTCATGAAGTAGGAATCGAACTCACAACCTGTCCCGTTTACAGTCGCACGCTTGTGCCTCTGCGCCACGACAGGCGTTTTTATATTTAAAATTTAAAAAGAAAAAAAAATATTTTTTTTAGCGTGAATTCCATAATTACAGGAGGTTACAAATTAGGTTATGTACGTAGTAATGTCATGTTTAACTATTATATTAAACCCAATATACACTAACAAGGTACATCCGGTCTTGTATGTCGGTGTACCGGATATCCGTCTTTAAGTTCAAAGCGCGAAAATGGATTGAAAATTTGATTACGTAATAAAATCAAAATCAAAGAACAACATTCTGTGAACCACAGGGCCGTACTTCACTCAGAATTCACAATTTATTATTTTTTAAAAACGCATTTTAATTTGACAGAAAGTGGAAGCTTAAAGAAACGGAAAGCTTAGGAGAACGGAGTGTCTTAACACTAGATTCTCAGGTTCTTTCTGCCTACCCTGCTATATGCGATATAGCATGAAGCTTAAAAGAACGTATGTTAAAACTAATCATTACCTACTAACCGAATTTCAAATCGTCCTCGGAGTTAAATTAAATAGTGATTTGAAACGACAGCACTTTGCAAACGTACGACGTAGTTAGTTTAGTTAAAATAATTAGAGGTAATTAAGATTCAGCACAGAATACCTTAATTTGGCGGAAAGTGAGGAAAAGAAATCTTAATAGAACGGAGTGTCTTAACACTAGGTTTTAAAATGAATAAAAAAAACGAGGTATTTATTATACTAGTATATTAAAACGAGATATTTATTGTACTTTTACAGCTTACTAAAGGGAATCTGAAACTACTTTTCCCTGAGGGTTTCAGGGTATAAGGAATTTTGCCAAACTTAAATTTGAGATGAAAACTCTTTTTCAGGTAAATGTAGCTTACTAAGGAAAAATAAATACAATACAGCCCTATAACCTGTAAGATGTTGGCAAAAGCTTCTGGTTATGAGGTCGGCGGCACTCAAAGAGAAAATGTTAGAATGCCTCGTTATTTCTTAGTGCAAGGTCGCTTCAGTCAAGATTGATTCAGAGCTAACCGGTTATAATAGATGATGGTAATAGTAAATGTACTTGTAAAACTAGAAAGTTTCGCAATATTGCATTCGGCGACGCCAAATTTAAACTTATGATCTTTCTTCAGTGACAAAACATTATTTATCTTGACCGTATATTTTGTAATATGCAGATACAGACGGCGTAATGATAGCCTCTTTTATATTAATATTAAAAAATTCTTCTCTTCTTTACCTCTATATGTGTTGTTATTACGCACATTACCTTTTCTGTATAACGATACATTTATATAAATAATTGGATAAAAGTTATATCAGTACTATAATAATTCATATGAGCTTAAAAGTGCTTAAAATAGAGATCAATTCTTAACTTTTTTGTGTTAGTAATATATTAGAAATGGTGTTTATTTTATTTCAATAATATTGATAATTTAATTTAAATTTAGATATTAAGTACTCACTTAAGCTTAAAGAAATATTTAATCATTTTTTTAAGACTTTAATTAAAACACAAATAATTATGGTACCTTTGTGCAGTCGATATAATGAAATGCTTTAATTATAACTAAACAGAGGGCAGATTCGACTTTACATTATTATTCAAAAAGACATGTTTTAGATAAACAAGTAATAGTAAAAATTTACCAGTAGGTACTCCTTTATATTTTTTTTTTTATTGATAACGGACGGCAAACGAGCAGAAGGACCACCTGATGGTAAGTGGTTACCTTCGCCCATAGACATCTACAACACCAGAGATGTTGTAGATGCGTTGCCAACCTAGAGGATACTGATGGAAGGGGGGACAATGTAGTAGTCCACTATCAGAACCACCACATTTTGGGGAAAGGATGGGTGGGAAAGAGGAAAATCTGGCTTACATGCCATCGAACCGGAACACATCATTAGATATTTGGCGGTTCGTCTTTGACATGATAGTTGTCGCGAGCCAGTCGGAGGACGAACCTCCTACCACCTAACAAACTCCTTTATAGAAAGTCAAATTTGAATAAAATATACTTTTAATTAAAATATAATTTAATTTGTTAAATTTCAATTTAATATACTAATATTATTATTATTTAATTTATCCGTATCCGTTCTCTGACTACCACGCTAGAAAGCCACGCAAAAAAGTGACTATAATGCTAGCGTATATCTAGTTTATTACGTATTATCTTTTTGAGTAAGAAATCCATTACACCATTTTCTCTATTGATTGAACCATGATTAATGTTTGTCCTATCAAATGTAGCTAAGTATCTATTATAACAGTAATTGTTTTCGTTATGTGCCTTAATATTTTAACTAACTTAAACTATTTATTTAATTCTATTTTCTTTGACAAAGTGATACAGTTGTTTTCATTAAATTTTACTAATCAACATGTAATGTAAAGGGAAATGATACCGTTTCTCAAAATAAATAAATGTTTTAAATATGAAAAAATACTATTAAATTTGCATCCATTTTCATTCACTTACGACTTGCGTAATAACTTGTCACAAGAAATTGTTCAGTTAAAGGCAATCAAAGAAGATTAGGGGAATTTCCATAGGGCCTTGGAGCGTTATTCAGGAAAGCTATTCTGAGAGAGGATAAGTCGCGGATGTGTTTACTTGCATCCTATTCAGCATCTGTATCCTTCATGTCTATTCGTTTACAACTGTACGGATTGCATCAAACTTCCTTTAGGATGGGAAGAATTAAATTGAGATTCAACAGTAAATATAGACCTACCTACCTAACATCACGGTTTATCTCTAGCGGGATAGTCAGAGAGACCGGAGCGCCAAATGCTACGGTTCCTGCATACCTCTTTCGCCTCGTCCAGTCATTAACCTCTTCATGCATGTCCTTAGTAAATATAGGGAGGAATAATTTCAATTTAGTCTTTATATCTTTAGAGTTTAAACTTTATTATCCTGCTACGTTCAAATACTAACATTTTTGTACATATTATAGTTAGGTCTTATGACATGGACAAAAAAAACGAGGTTATATTTTATTGAATAATAATAAAATACGCTATTGTTATGATTTAGACATTTTACCTACTCAAGTCAATGTGTTCTTCAATCCTTAGTTATATGAGAGATATTTTATATTGAGTAGAAAAACCCAACGTCCTTAATAGTCTGCGATAACAATATTAGGTATATGTTAATCTTAAACTGTCATGTTAATATTAAAGAAAAACATATATCTAATAATAATTTCAATATATAAAACAGAATTAAAAATTATAAACTAAAATAAACTTTCGCTCAAACATTAATGATTTATAGCTTCACTAATCAAAACAGAATTTATATTGAGCTCACGTCGGATATAATATTCAAATAAATAATTTCTATTTAAAGTGAAAGTATAGAAATATCGTTTGAGATTTCAATAATAGAGTACCTATAGTTAATTTATCATGCGCAGAAGCGCCCGCAGTGAACTGGACAACGTCGATTAAGCATCGGTTTAATAAGAGGAAATTGATAATGTAGGCCCCTATACAGTTGTCGTTCTTTTGATGTCTATGGGATTGTAAACTGGTCACTGTTACACTAAATTACACGCATTTACAAATTAAAGAACAGTTATTTAGGTATTTTGTGTTCATTCTTTGGTTATGATAAAGACAAAATGATAAATAAGGTATTCAACAATTTGCTATACTTTAAGCGCTGATTTTACACTGTAAATGATTAACATATTATTAAAATATCAATTTACACATGACAATATTACCAAAAAAGGAAATATAAAGTATGGCTTTGCGTTCCTAACATATTATGGAGAGCGCTCATTATTTTTTGCGTGTTGAAGACAGCGTATAAAAACGAATTATCCTTAATAATTACATTATTCTCAAAATAAATAATGTATTACATTAATATTGTCGCTATTATCTTAATTTCGTTTTAGTTACAGACTTAGTAGCGAGAAGCCTCGACCTCAAAAATCGCTGTACTTTTAGATCAAAAACCGGATGCAAAAGGGCAGTAAGAATTATTTGAAATAGCGTTTATTGTAGAGGTCCCTTCCTCTGGCAGTCTAGTTACCGACGGCTTTTGTCCCGCCATTAAGAAAATTGTCTTTTAAATATTTTCTTATTTAATATCTATAACATCTGTACATATAAAACGCTTGTGTTAGTGAGTAACTGACAGACAAAAGTACAGGCGAAAGTACTGGCTATAGAAGTCTGAATTTGGTAGGTTCCTTGAGAAGTGTAAGGGTGCATTAAAAGAGGATTTCTTTTTGAAAACGTCTACTAAATTGGGACATATCGGGATTTTAGCAACGCAAATGAAGTCGCGAGATGCAACCAGTATGAGTGTAAATTAATGTGTCAATATCATCATCAAAATTCAATGTATGACCATTTGTGTGTTACATACATACAATTGTGGTTAAACACCTTATCTGTATGTACGCATTGTGTACTATGAAGCGCACTTCGAGGTGTAAATGGTAATAATAGAATTATTATTCATATACCATTCGATGACATCACCTATATGTACCTATATGTCAGGGGTAAGCTGACATTCGCAACGAGTGTCACAATACTTTAATACGAAAGTATATATATGTATGTAGTGGGGAACGGAGTGTCTTAACACTAGGTTCCCAGGTTCCCTCTGCCTACCCTGCTATATTCGGGATACAGCGTGCTTGAGCAATTAATAACTTTTTAAAGAAAGCTTTTTATATTATATTTTTTTACGAGAATCTAAGACTTACTTATCTATATTTTTTTTCTACCTTCCAACTTATTGGCATATAGCAGGGTAGACAGGGAGAACCTAGAGTTATAACACTTCGTTCTCGAGTTTTTGTCTTCTGAGTAGCGGAACTCAACGCTAGAGCGGATTATCTTGGTAGAGCGAAAAAGTGAAATATAAATATATTTATTCCAACGACTTAAGATCGAATCCACAACCAATTCCGTTTACGAGTTATGACGGCGTAAAAGATATGCTTTTTTTCTAATGTTCTTGGACAAATTTATTTATACGTTATTTATTTCTTTCTTAACGCTTAACTAAAACAATTTTTATGAAATTCCTTAGGCAGCACATAGAACTCTAAGAAAATGTACAGTTTATTAAAATATTGGTCATTTTAAAGTAAAGAATATTTAATTTACATATTTTCGTTGGCTTGTATGTAAAATTACAATACCATATTATCTAAAATTACTTTTTTATGTTATGACATTATGACAGAACTACTAGATTTGACATGTATGGGAATACCTTTGTTTGTATTGTTTTACAAAAATGCGTCTCATTATACTATTATGTACGTTTTTATTCAAATTCTAATGGTTTTTTATATTGTTCATATTTCCTGAAGATCAACTACAATTTTTATAAATTATTGAAAGTAGTTATTACTTTTAAAAGTAAAACGAAATTCTTGATATTATATATTATCTTATATTTCGCCATTATAAAATATTTTTATGGTTTGAATAGTAAATAATCCCGTAGTTACTTTATTTTTGTGTACTTTAAGGGCGTATTTTGAGGGTAGTCAACCATAAAGTGATATCAAGCCTTTTGCTTTCCACCCGTTTAAAGCACTTGCGTGTTAAGTGGAACTCACGACGGTGCTCCGTTAACCGTTTAATGACATTTGGGAAACGCCTTTATTTTTAACCAACTTCAAAAAAGAAGGTTGTCTATTCGACTGTACCTTTTTTGAGTATGTTACCGCATTATTTTTTGCTGGGTGAACCAATTTTGATGATTCTGTTTTTATATGATAGCTAGTACTTCTGGTGTAGTCCTATTTTAATTTATTTTTTTCTTTTCTTTTTCTTAACTTCAAGCTGTATCCCGCATATAGCAGGGTAGGCAGATGGAACCTGAGAACCTAGTGTTAAGACACTTCGTTCTCTTACAACAATTCCGTTCCCCACTTTCCGCCGAATTGAGGCATTGCGTGCTGAGTGGCGGAACTCAACGCCACGCTTTGCCTTGTTACCAAACCCAGGAAATGAAAATACTAACATTTCCTGGTGTGGGAATCGAACCCACAACCTGTCGCGTTTGCAGTCGCACGCTTGTGCCTCTGCGCCACGAAAGGCGTTTTTAATTTAGTTAAGATCTTATAAATAGTTTTTGAGTTATTGGTAATAATTTTACATTTTATTTGAAGTCAGTTTTCTTTTAATGAAACAATTTTACACGAATTAATTGTCAATGCCTTAAGTTTGGGCGGAAAGTGGAGAACGGAGTGTCCTGAAACTAGATTCCCCCTGAAAATCTTCTTCTCACATTCTTCTCTGAACTTGTAGGGAAGTATGTCGATGGGATGACCAACTAGTCGCTCAGTGGAGAGACAATCGGCAGTTCTACGTTTTTTTTACAAACTAGACTGTGACTATAGCTTATCTTAATATTGTCTAAATTAAATTATCATGTAAAATATATAAGCTGTAATATTCACATAAACCAAAAAAATTATAAATCGCTTTTAAGCAGCGTTATTAAACGTTAAACTTATCTGAAATCCGTCATTATAGTCAAATTTTCTTTTATTATCTCTAATAACAATTCAAAAGAGTTATATAAGGATTTAAATGCGATTTTTATCTTTTATCAGCTTTTGTTTTAAAAACACAATACTGGTGGTTAAACTTCTGAAGTAAGTTATACGGCATTACAAGTTACTAAGAGAAAAGTATGAGGGCTCTCGTAAAAAAATGGGGCAGGACTACCTTTTAAAATATCTTATTGTTCTTTTTCCGTAAGCTTCAAGTAAAACAATAAAGAACAGATAAGATTTTTGGGTTACCACGAAATGAACAAAGGAGCAATTTAGCTTAAATATTTTAATTGGATATACAAATTATAATGTTATATGACTTTACTGTATCGGTTGGTTCAAAATTTACTCGGGGACAAATATTCTTTGTATGGTGTTTTTCCGGTCTGTACACATATAGAGCCCAAAAAGTCTTCAAAATGGGCAAACAATTAAAAATATAATGTTGCGCTATAATTTCTTTTTTAGCTTTACGTATCTCGCACATGGCAGGGTAGGCAGAGGGAACTTGAGAAGCTAGTGAAAAACATTTTCTATCGAATTGAAGCAAAGCGTACTGAGTGGATCTCAACGCCGCGTTTGCTTTGCTACCAGAGTTATTATATTAAAATTTATAATTTGAATGAATATAATATTTCCATTTCCTCGCTCATTGATTTTCTTACTCGTGCAGTAAAATGTGCCAGTTAGGAAAAGTATAACTTCGACAGTGTGTAATATATAATGAATGAACGTGTAATTATGTTTAACTTTGTATTCTGTTTCGAACAGAAATCAAAGGTCTCGCATTGTATGCAAAGACGTGAGAACAAAGGCGGTAGTCATTACTAATTTCATGGATTTTAAAGCGTTTGAAATTGTAAATTATCAGATTAAGTGACAAAAGTAATCGAGTATTAGAATCTTAGTGTATTTTTAGATATTTTTGTTCTGAGAATTAGTTACAGTTACGTTACGCAATGATTTTGTCTTATTTTCTCAGGACTTAGGAAGCTTATACATAAATCAACGTCAGCTCTGCTCAATTATTAGAAGGGAATATCCGGTGCATATTGTTAGTGGGCATCATTAGTTCGTAAATAGATTACCTGTAATGATAATTGTTTTTCGTCTTTACAATAAGGAATATGTAGTGATAAATCATTCCGCTTAACGGAAAGTTTGGTTTAAATAAATATTATCCCTAATATGGGATTCGAACCCACAAATACCATGTAGAGCAAACTTAGTTAAATCTAAGTGCGCCGTAGATAGATCTATATTTATTTATGTAGGTCACATTTTTATAGATATCGCAGTCGATCGTTAAGCCAGAGCGATAGGTGCTCGTACGGTTTGATACCACAGCTACGCCCATTTTGTGGGCTAGCAACGACACCGCGCCGCGACGCGCCGCCGTACCTAGAGTCCGCACTTTCACCTCCGCCCTCTGTAAATGGATCGCGTGCGAATATTGTGTTTGTGTCGTAACTCGCGACGACCCTATTGGGAATACCGTTCTCATTAACATAGTGCATTGTTAATGGAATACGTGTGGTAATATGGTTTAAAGCTTACACCGGCTCGGTACTTGCGTGCTGTATACATATTATGTACCGACGAGTATATACGAACTACGGGCGTACGTAATTGGATTTGTCGCAACTACTATACTATATACAAACGTAGCTTATATGTGTATATTATGAATGTATGCGATTATAAAAGAGTAGTATACGAAAATAAGAGAGTGTAAAAATATTCATTTTACTAATACTACGTACTACTTATCCGTCGGAAGAGTTCGTCGGCCGGCATCGATCGCGCTGTTTGTAAACATTGCGGCACTATGCGACGAATATCTATAATGATTGCGAAAATTTAAAGTAATTTCGTGCGGTCCCCTGTGTTCCGGTGCGTTTTAAATATGAAAAGAGGTAAAACTGACCTGTACAGTCTGTGCGCTCTCCTTGTCGAGCAGGAACTCCATGGACTTGTGAGGGCGCGGCGCGCGCTGGTCCGGCGGCGCGAGGGCGAGCAGCGAGCGCGCGTGCAGCACCGTGCGCTGCGTGTCCACGTCCGTCTCCAGCACGCCGGGCGCCGGAGCGGGCGGCGGGCGCGGCCGCGGCGGCTTGTGCGCCACGCCGCCCGCCACCGGGGGGGCCGCCGCCCGCGACACACCCTCCTCCTTCAGCGGGATGCGCACATACTGCGGCCCGGCGGCCGCCGCTCGCGCTCCCTGCCCCGCGTCTGCCGGCGCGGCGGCGGCGGGCCCGGCGGCCGGCCGTCCGTTCGCGCCTGCGCTCCTGCATTTTTTCTCCTTCCTCCCCGAGAATCTGAAGTTTGCGAATCGCGAGAGGAAGCCGGCGATGCGGCTGCGCGGAGCGCGCGCACCCGCCTCGGTCATCGCTGCGGTGCGCTCTGCGGCGTGCGCGCGCGCCGACCCGCCTTCCCCCGCCACCACCGTCACCTCGGCGTCCTCCGCGTCGACGCTCGCGCTCGAGCTCTCGCTCGTCAAACGTTCCGAGTTTTCGGCGCTACTCGTACTCGTCTCGCGCCAGCTCACCTCCGCCACCACCGGCGAGAACGTGACTCCCTTGGAGCCGGTGGACACGGAGCGCACCGGCGGTGCCGCGTCGGGCGCTCGGGGCGCGACCAGCTGCAGCGAGGCGCGCAGCTCCTCCGGCGTCTCGCGCGTTGACGGTGCGCGCGCCCTCAGCTCCGGCGTGGAGCGCACGCGCGCGTCTCCGGGGCGCAGAGGCGTCGACGAGAAGGCCGGCTCGCAGATGGGATCCGGCGAGGGCGAGCGCGGCGGCGACGGCGTCGCGGACGACGGTTCCATCCGCCGGCGTAGTTCGTTCAGTACGTCGTCCCAGGCTCCCCACGAGTCCCGCAGTCTTCGCGCTGTCAACACTGATATTTCACGGTCATAGTTCCCGGTGTCTGCGAGAGCTTTTTTTGCACTTTCATCTAGACGGCGAGCGGTCGCTTCCATTTCTTGGGTGAAGGCCCGTTCGGATTCGGTGGTGGAATCGCTGCCGGCGCTCGGTTCGCGCAGGGGCGGCGCGCGTGGCGTTGCGGGCGGTGCGGGGGGCGCGGGCGGCGGCGGCGGCTGGTGCATAGGGCGCGGCGGGGGAGGCGGCGGCGGGAGGCGCGGCCGCCGCGGCCCCCCGCGGTAATCGAGGGCCGTCAGGTCCGCCACGCTGACGGTTAAACTGTCACACACTTCGAAGGTCTGTCGGAACCTGGCGCTGTGGGCGCGCGCGTGTCGGCGCGGCTCGGCGCACACGTCGAGCTCGGCGGGCAGCGAGAGGGCGCGCGCGGCGCGGGGCGGGCGGCGCACTGCACTGGGCGACACGAGACAGGGCACGCTGCCGGCGGCGGTGGGCCCGTGCGCTATTTCGGGCGGGCCGCGGCGCGCCGTCGAGGGCGGGGGCGGGCGGCGCGCGCGCTCGCTGTAGCCGCTGTCCTCGCTGAGGTTCTCTGCGGAGAGGTGGGCGCGCGGCGCGGGCCGCACGGGAGGCGGCGACGCCGGCGGGGACTCCAGGGAGTCCGGGGAGAGGCTGGGGGACACGGGCGCCGCGCAGGAACGTTCCAACGACTCGAATTGCGCGAGGCTGGATGAACGTGACAGGGAGCCGATGCTAGTGGGCGAGTGGGCTCGCTCCCTCCGTCGTCGCTTGGCGGGACAGGCCCACTCTCGCTCTGACTCACTATCGCACTCTGATCCTGTTCAAAAAAAAATAAACTTACAAACCATTGGTGCGCGAGCACGTTGCTGAATCTGTGTGGCTGCCGACAGTGACACAATGACACCGAAAGTAAATTATTTATATTCTCTTGGAAATCTTCCAACGGGAAATTATGAAAATGATTGCAACAGAACAAAAAGTCAAAATCAATACAAATATTATCTTAATATGTTTTGAAAAAATCAACAGAATGAAAACTTTAAAAAAAATCTAATTAAATTTAAAAACCTTACATGTCATAAACCTCTATAAAAGCCTCAGCACTGCCATCTATACTTTAACCAACACATTATGATTATGTAGTTCTTCTATTCGACACTAGGTGGCGTTACTTTCCCCCTAGCAAATAAATATGAAAATTACCTGCAACTCCCCGTACATGAATGACGGAGTCAGCATCCGAGTCAGATAACCAAGTGGCAGCTGATGAGCGTTCTGATCGTAAGTCATCGCTTGTTTCCTCGACAATAGTGTCGAGGTACAAAACGTGAGTGCTGCCATAGTCGCCTAAAACAAATACATAGCTTACTATTGCACGATAGATGGCGCTGTAAGTATATTAATTATATATGCTATAGGATTCATAAATATTTTAAAATACACCAATAGCTCGCATTGCGTCGTTTCGTTTTGCGTTTGTGTAGTTAGAACGTAGATTTTTTATATGTAATTTTAAAAATGTATGTGTAAATAAGTATTTATTTTTAAAAAAGCACAACACACTACCTCCCACTACGTAATTTAACTGAACTAAGCGAATAAATAATAAGCAAATAATAATAATAAATAATAATTAATAAGCCAAACGAAGTGAAAATAAAATTGTATTAAATTTGCGTTGTTTTTTAGTTAGAAAGGGAATCCCCAAATTTTGATGACATGGCACAATTAAAAACAAAAGTGTTGCCATATTTTAGGAAAAAAAAATTAAATACTCGAAACCAAAACAACGCAACTTCGAAAATCTAACTACACACAGTAAAAATCACTAAAAAATAAGCAGCGACGCAACTTCGAAAAGAACGCAAAACGAAACGACGCAATGCGAGGTATTGGTGTAATCATTTTCATATATATTTTAATTAATATTTACTAAACAATAATATAGTAATATATTTATACCATATAGAAGAAAAATAATATTAAAAATTAGCCACAAGGAATTTACAGAAAATTAAAAACTGTAAAAATCGAATATTTACGTACTTTTAAAAAATGATTATTACCCAATAAATTAACATATTTATATATAACATCAACTTATTTTATCACAATCATACTCTATAGTATACTTTCTCTATTAAATCGCTAAATTATGTAATGTTGACATACCGCTATAAAAGATTATGTCATAGTGTTTACAGTAATTGCGACTTTAATACATAAGTCATAAGATAAATAATTGCATATACTCATTATCTATATGCCAAACGAGTTCAATAACATTAATGATTGCCAGTAAGATGTTTTAATTATTTTGATATTAAACTTGCATTTCCATAATATAAAAGGCGGTCATTTTCTGCATTTTTAAGTAAATAAAATATCATGTTGTCAATATACCAAATATAAAAAAAAACAATTTTATTGTACACACAGGAATACAGGTATTTTTGAACTGTATTGATTATTTAAAAATAATACTTACTTACCTACTTCAAAATAAGAGGAGATATCTGTTTGACTGTATTTAATATGTGTTACCGAATAGCTTTTTAGGCCATTGGGTGAACCAATTTTTTTTTTTATACGTAATGTATATGGTGTGGTCAAATTTAAATTTAGTTAAAATATGAAAAGTGAATTTAGAGATTTTCGCAATAATGTTACTTTTTAGAGCATTTTATTTGTAGACAATTTTCTTTTTTTCATATCTTAATTTCTTTTTTTTTTAACTTCACGCTGTATCTCGCATTTATTGCACAAAATAATAAAAAAAACCTAAAGACTTTACGTTTTGTGATCTTTGCCTTTTCATGATGATATATAGATAACAGTAACATACCTATTAGTGCATGATAATCACTTTTATTAGTGTAAGTACAATGATACTCAGTATGTAATAAAAATAATCAATATAACCGTACTTCAAACAACGTAATTAAGCTGCTTTTACATATTTATTATTCGTTATTTTATCTTTTTATACCTAAACTTAAGGCATAAAAGAGTCCAAATTTAACTTAAATTGTCAACCGCATAATTTTTTAAAACCTTTTGCCACTTAATAGGGCAGTCCGAGAGAACCTAGTGTTAAGACACTCCGTACTCTATTTTCCGTTGACATCGCGTGGTAAGTGGCGGAGATCAACGCCGCGATAAAGGAAAATTTGATAGATAATAATTCTTAATAAGTATGTGAGTAACTCTAAGAAATGCCTGTCGTGGCGCAGAGGCACAAGCGTACGACTGTAAGCGTGACAGGTTGTGGGTTCGATCCACACTCCAGGAAATGGAATTTTTCATTTCCTGGGTTTGGTAACAAGGCAAAGCGCGGCGTTGAGTTCCGCCACTCAGCACGCAATGCCTTAATTCTGCGGAAAGTGGGGAACGGAGTGTTTTAACACTAGGTATCCTCTGCCTACCCTGCTATATGCGGGATACAGCGTGAAGCTATGTGTATGTATGTAGTAACTCTAATATGATAGAATAATACTTAACCATGTTTAAGCGCAGACTATAGAGTAAAAAGATAATTATGTCTTTCATTTGACATATTGTATGAACGATAAAAAGTATATCGTCAACTGTTGAATATATTGCTGATAGTTTTTAATTTGATGTAAAAACATGAAATCATTATAAAATAATTTGAAATTTAAACTAAACTTAGACTTTTTGGTCAACTAGATTTTTTTTTGTTTTTATTATCTGGTCATTATAAAACAATTTAAATTTCTATTATTTGGTTTGGATATTAAACTAAAATATTAATTTACATATCAGCCGCCATTATTGTTAAAATATTTATATTTTTGATGCAAATGTTTTCTACAAGGTATTGGTTTTTCATATTAACAATCAAAAATGATTCTAAATCTCAAAAATTATGAGATTTTTGAACTTACTACTTAAATAAATTAAAACATAACCGCCATCGAATTTGGCTCTGAAACAATATTATTCAGTAGATCATACAAAATATTATATAAATGAATCCATTTTTAACAGACACATCGAATATAATTTGATTAGCAAACTATTTGAATTGAATATCTCGAGTTAATTGCGAAAATCTATTATAAGAACTTTTTTATAATCTCCGCCTATCTCTATCATAAAGAAATACGTCTATCACCTTCATATATTACCTTGTGCTATTTTAGTCAATAATATAGCCAACTTCGCGGTTATTTAAAAATAGGGCATCTAAATAATGCTCATAAATAACTAATAATATATATATATATATATATATATATATATATATATATTAACTTCACGCTGTATCCCGCACATAGCAGGGTAGGCAGAGGGAACCAGAGAACCTAGTGTTAAGACACTCCATTCTCTTTCAACAATTCCGTTCCCCACTGTCCGCCGAATAATAAAATAATTAAAATAGATAAATAGGCATAAAAAGTTTCAAATAGCATCACGATTCATGATTGTAATAGTAGAACGTAAATACTATTCTCAGCTTATCTGACCCGGGTCGGACGTGTTTCAGAACATCTTTGTAACGGTCAGCGGCGGACAGCAGTTTGTACGCTAAGAATTATGTGACTCGAATGTGTCGATTGAATAAAAACCTATTATTCTATATATCTAAATACTTTTGGATACAAATGTATGTATTTTTTAAACAAAAAACTGATATATTTATATCTATAGGATTGTTGTTTTTGTTTTTTTTTTATTTATGACTTATAGGCGTGTCAGTTGCGCATAGTAAAGTTAGCCAATGTAACGTAAAATGGAGAGGACAAAATAGATTGGTAGAATTGGTAAGTTAAATATAAAGAACTACAAAATTGACATAAGTGAGGTTATTTGACAGTTCAATCAGAAATGTCACTCATTTTAAATATGTGTAAGCCTTTTTTACTTTTTTTTAACGAAATTCACCTTCTGTTTTCTTCTTAAATGTATTTTGATTTGTTATTACTATTTAATAAGTTCTATATTTGTAATTAAGAAAAAGAAATAAAAGTTAGTAATTATTTGTAGTCTACAAAACATGGCTTTCCCTTACATTAACCAATTGTCGTTTTTCAAAGAACTCTCATAAAAGTTCATGATAAGATAAAATATATGTACTTATAAAGTAAACTTGATTCTTTTAAAACGTGTATATACATGTAGCTATAACTCTACACTACCATGTAATTTGCTTTACCAGCCGAGTAACACTTACAAACTGGTTTTTTAACATTTTAATATGTAATAATTATATTAAAACAAGCTTCCAATCAATAAAACTTTATAATTAACGAGAAATTTGATAACTCCATACGTTATGTCGCGCAAAAGAAGCTTAACACAGGTTCATCGAACCGCCATCGTGATGGGGTGAAACAGGTTCTTTATCGTAACGCAAGGCACAATTTAAATAAGTTAAAAATAGAAAAATATTCAACGGTTGGGTGTAAAGTAAGCCTTTATGCTGTATTTATATTATATAGGCTAGAGTATACGAGTATCTTTAATATGGATCATTGTTTTTTGATAGTAAAAGCGTTTTTGTTTCACTAGCTGTTACTCGCGGCTTCGGTCTCGTGATCAACTAGCAATCTACATACTACAATGTAAGTATATTGCGTATTCATTAATTTATTGCGTATTCATTAAGTATGTTGAGCATTCATGAAGTAGTTGAATTTTGAAATATTTTGATATTTTGCCAAAATATTAAAAAATATATAAGTATAATAAAAAGTCACGGCGATGAGTTTCGCCACTCAGCACTCAATTCGGCGGAAAGTGGAGAACGGAGTGTCTTAACACTAGGTTCCCTCTGTTTACCCTGCTATATGCGGGATACAGCGTGAAGCTATGTATGTATGTATGTAAAAAGTATCCTACGTCCTTTTTAATACTTTTAAGACGATGAGCACAAAGTTTCATGATAATTGGTTCAGTAGTTTTGGTGTAACAAAGACATTTATTAGTAGGGATATTGGAATATGAATGCTAAGGCACTGTCTGGCATAAGTAACTTAAAACGGTGATTGTAAAGTAAAATCCCATTTGATACAATATTTATGTTTATAATAAACTTTCTGCTGTTTTACAATAAATCATTTATTATTGCTTGCCGGTTGGAAATTACTTTTAGCGATAAGACCGCCATTCCACATTTGTTTTAAATATATGTAAACAGACGTGAATTGTAAACTTTGTGTGCAATGTGGTAATAATATTATACTTTACTTTCGGCTGGTTAGACAGTTTTATATTGTAATAAGTATTTTAAAGTCTTCTTCACAGATTAACAGTAATTTTTTTTACAAAACGTATAAAAATTTGGACGTAGCGGGACTCGAATTCGCGAAAACCTTCTCTTGGAAACTGTCCAAAGCCTCCAGCTAATTAAGCTTTATGTTCTTATCGATCGTTCTAACCATGCTTAGACATGCAAAACTTTAAAATCAATGGAAAGTGGAAAATAACGCTAGATCCTATATTAAATTAGGCCATCGTAGCACAGTGGGATAGCGTCCGACTTTAAATGCGATTGGCTGTGCATTCAATTCCCACTCGGGGAAAGAGATTTCCACTTAAGGGAAAAATATCCCACACATTCCGGGAGAGAGCGGTGAAAGGAAGATAGTATAAATATGTTGAGATTAGATATAGCACGGCATTGAGTTCCGCCATTTAACAAGCAATGTTACGAATTCGATCGGAAAGCAAGCGTAAAGCGTGAAGCCTGTATATAATAAATAATCAAATAGGTTCTCTATAATATGTTGTTGATAAAGAAAAAATAACCGACAATATACATACATATATACATAGCTTCAAGCTGTATCCCGCATATAGCAGGGTAGGCAGAGGGAACCTAGTGTTAAGACACACCGTTTCCCACTTTCCGCCGAATTGAGGCATTGCTGAGTGGCGGAACTCAACGCCGCACTTTGCCTCGTTACTAAATCCAGGAAATTAAAAATTCCATTTCCTGGGAATCGAACCCACAGCCTGTCGCGTTTATAGTCTGCGCCACGATAGGCGTTGCCGACAATATACAAAAGCTTAAACACTGCGTGTTGTCAAAATGCAACATCAAACTTTAAACAAGTATTTAGTACTACACGAGTCTTTATAACAACATACCCTCAGACATAAGAAATATTAAATCGTTGAGTGTATTGAAAAAGCGTCTTTACCAATATGTAATAAAGAACATATCTATCTGAGTATGTTTAAGTAAGCAAACTTTATAATGTGGTAACTTACTAGCAATTTAGTGGTTATTATTTATAATTATTATTGGCAACGAATGTACTTTTTCTATTTTTTGTATATTTTGTGTTCTCATGTAAGTGATATATGTGAGTGTATGTCATAATGAGAATAAATGTCTTTAAACCAAAAAAAAAACCAAACAATGAACAGAAAGTAAAACGAATGAAGTAATAATTTTCGTTCGCAAGACTTAATTATTAATTAAATCGTAGCAGTCGAACCAAATGCTGAACTAAACACCGTGTCAAAAACAACATTCTCGAAATTAAACGAAAGCAATTTATAATGGTCGGTAATTATCACTATTGCATAGTACATGCGTTGACCGATATATGTGCATTTAGAGAATTGTGAAGTAAATTTAACTGTGGTTATGCGTTGTTAGTTATTTTTAATCTGTATTATATCTATAGAAAATCTTGTTTTACATTTATTATAAATACGATAGCTTGTGAGAATGGATGGAAAAAAATACTGACAGGTCTAACGCCTGTCGTGGCGCAGAGGCAAGCGTGCGACTGTAAACGCGACAGGTTCTGTTCATTTTGGCCACCCAGGAAATGTAAAATTAAGTATCTTTCATTTCTTGGGGTTTGGGTAACAAGGCAAAGCGCGGTGTTGTTCCGCCACACTAACACGCAATGCCTCAATTTGCGGAAAGTGGGGGAACGCATTTGTTGAAAGAGAATGGAGTGTCTTTACACTAGGTTCTCTGTTCCTACCACTTTGCCATATGCGGATACAGCGTGAAGTTAAAAAAAACAAGTCTAGATGAAATTTTACAATAATATAATCCTTTTACAAGAGAATTTAGTATATTCATAATAGCAGTAGACAATAACAAAAATTGTAAAATGTATGCAACAATTTTTTAGTTGAGTGACATTTGCCTCTCTGATCAGAAAAAAAAAACAAGATGTATAAAATCTCTGAGCCTGCCAGAGGCCAGTGGGTCATTTAAAAAAGTATAGACACAGCAGATAAAATAATAATTTATTAAATAACTTTAAAGTAATATTATGTAATGCTTACTTATTAAGAAATATGAAATTAAATTCAAAATTTATTTTAAGAAACATCTGGCTGTGTTTTGTGAAACTGGTGAAGATTCGATTATTTTTAAACCCTATTAAAAAGCCGATGCCATGTATTTTGTCTATTATTAACATGACGATGACTGAAAAGTGTTGTGTTTTATTATTAATAAACTGCTAAAAGAGTTTTTATATTAATGAGGATAAAACTAAAGTTGTTTTATTTCATGAGGATTTTTACTTTTTTTTTGGAATTACATGCGTATATGTTATTGTCACTAAATTTTTGATATTACGTTATACAAAATATTAAATAATAGTAGTATTGATACAAACCGTCTTAAGCATCTTTATTTACATATTAACTTCTATATATATACTAGGTATAGTTCTAAATATATTTTTATTATTTTTGAATGAGCCAAATCTTCTGTTGTAACTCACTGTACATGCCATAAAGTTGACTAAAACATAATAAATTTCGATTTATCATCACACTACTTAATGCTACGTTACGTCCTTAGCAACACGAATCCACACAAATACTTATTTAAAATATTTTTATAATTTTCACTTAATGGTTTTGATTTTAACTAAAGTTTTATGAACTAAACGACTATGTATTTACTTATATTGTGATAACAGTTGATTTCAGTAGATAAATTTTTTGTTAAATATTTTTTTAGTTCTTACTTCTTAATTAGATAATATATACTAACAATAATCGAATGAAAAACGGAAAGTAGTTCATTCTCTACATAAAGTTTTTTTATATCATATATTTATCATAGAAAAAATAGCACAAAAACTTGGAAGAGTCCTATCTTACAACTACCGTCTCCTGCTCAAAGAACCTACCCAAGAAATCCAGCTTTTTGCTAACCTTCGTCCAGTGTTTCGGCTGTGCACTGTCTGGCAGACATTTCAGTAAGGTAAGGGTAGCTTCATACTTTATCACGCAAAGCAGGGTAGACCGATTAGAAATTCCGTTCCTCTACAGCTTTGTACATGGTTGTTCTCGTTGTCTAGCAAAGTTCTTACATTTAAAGTTGTCACAAGCAGCTATAGTAAAAGGTTTCGTATATACTTTTTCATCATCATCATCATCATTGTACATGGTATATATAGAAAACTAAAAAAAATATTAAAAATACAAATAATTTCTGTACATAATTTATGTACTTTGTTATATTATATATACTTGTATTCCAAATAATGAATTAAATAAGTAATTGTCTACATTACGGGTTGAAGCGAGATAATAAAAAAGAAAAACGACACAACCATATAAAATAGTAGATATTAAAATAAAGATAAAGGCTTGGTATGCAGATTTTACGCAAAACTATTTATGACAAAACTTCAAGGTTAAGTGCAAATACTTAGGAATGCATTGGTCATATAATTGTAGTTACTTTCATTTCAAATATAAGGCGTAGGATTTTATAATATAAAAAGTATATGTTTAACAATAATAAATTTTAAAATGCTTTTATTAGTTGTACCTATATCAATGAACGCCTGTGGTGGCGCAGAGGCACAAGCGTAAAGTAAACACGACAGATTGTGGGTTCGATTCACACTCCAGGAAATGGAATTTTTAGTTTTCCTGGGCTTGATAACAAAGCAAAGCGCGTCGTTGAGTTCCGCCACTCAAATATATATATATTTTTTCCTCATGCTGATTGTAATGGCACCGAATATTATGTTTGATACTGTGAAAATATTGTAATTCGATCCGAACACGTGAGCAAATTTCAACTTGAAAGTGGATTAAATTAACGTTACAAGAATCGTTTATATTCATCGATATACACATACATATATAGCTTCACGTTGTATCCCGCATATAGCAGGGTAGGCAAAGGGAACCTAGTGTTAAGACCCTACTTTCCGCTGAATTGAGGCATTGTGTGTTGCGTGGTGGAACTCAACGCCACGCTTTGCCTAATAGAAAATTAAATATATATTAATAAAATTATTTTAGTTTTATCACTTTTATATCATTTTCTTAATTCAGCTTGTAAGCTTATCATTACAACAGCAATAAATACCACAAATTTCAAACTGTTTAAGTATTAACCGCTTAGTCCGCTATACGGTCACGGCTGGCGGGCTTACGGTTTGCGGTGAGACGGTAACGCTCTCACTGTACCGGTGAGAGGTTGCTACGAACAAGTTAATTTTAGACAACTAACAAAATGTTAAATTAATTTAAGAAATTTTGATTTAGTTTGTATAACAAGTAAAATTTGTCTTTCTATGTTTCGTCTAAGTAATACGTTCCATGATATTTTTAAATACTTTTATGCCATAATAATGAAAAATAATAATTACCTACATTGTCAAAAGATACCTAATTATGAAGGGTCAACTTATTTTTTTATTTTAGATTTGAATCCACAATAACCATGAACCACGTACGGTTACTGCCTGTTGCAAAAGGACTTCACGAACATGTTATGTAGATGGATAGATGGATGGATAGATGCTTGTTACTCTTTCACGGTTGAACTGCTGAATTGATCTAGAAGAAACTTTACAGTAATTTATCCATCAGAATGACATTAGAATGGCTGTAATTTATAAAAGCTACTAGCTTTCCGCCCGCGGCTTCGCCCGCGTGAAATTCGGTTATATCGCGCGAAATGATAAGGAGTATCCTATAGTCTTTCCCAAGGTCTAGACTATTTGTCAAAATTGGTTAAGTGGTTTATGTGGTGAAGTTGTAAACAGTTAAACAATCTTACATGATTTTATGTTTGACAATAAGGAACTTCCATACAAACTTTCATCCCCTATTTTAACCCCCTCTATCATTTTTTTCGCGATAAAAAGTATCATATGTCCTTTCCCAAGTTTAGTTCTATCTTCATACCGAATTTCATTAAAATCGGTTCAGTGGTTTAGGCTTGAAAGCGTAACAGACAGACAGACAGAGTTACTTTCGCATTTATAATATTAGTAAGGATATGTAATTAGGTCATAATATAACGACAAGTGTCTAGTATTTTAATATCTATTAACTTATTAAAGTATTTTCCTGTTAATATCCTGTTGATAATAAGAATTTTAAACAAATATAAAAAATATTTTATATGTATCTAATAAAATCAATACAAAACTCGTTAATTATACTTCATTAATCTTAATTGCTATAAGATTGTAATTTCAAGATCAAATAAACAGAAGCGTGTTTTACATCTCAGCCGCAACACACTTGACTACACTTCCTCGTGCTTGCGGTTATCTGACACTTGACACTCGGACATTGGTCTTAAAAATATATGCCTATAATATAAAGTGTATTATATTATAATTTATAAGAAAAAAGTGTAAAGTCGCACGCTTGTGCCTCTCCGCATGTCGTGGCGCAGAGGCACAAGCGTGCAACTGTAAACGCGACAGGTTGTGGGTTCGATTCCCACTTCAGGAAATGTAAAATTTAATATTTTCATTTCTTGGGTTTGGTAACAAGGCGAAGCGCGGCGTTGAGTTCCGCCACTCAACACGCAATGCCTCAATTCGGCGGAAAGTGGGGAACGGAAATGTGGAAGGAAATGGAGTGTCTTAACACTAGGTTCTCTGGTTCCTTCTGCCTACCCTGCTAGATGCGGGTTACAGCGTGAAGTTAAAAAAAAAAAGGAATGTAAAGTTATGTATAAATATTTAATATAATTTATAATCGACTTCAAAAAAGGAAGAAGTTCAATTTTTTGTTCTGGGTGAACCAATTTTAATGACTTTTTTTATATATTAGCTATTGCTTCTGATGGAGTCCCATTTAAATTCCGTTAAGATCTGACGAAAAGTTCTTGAGTTATTTGTAATTTTACTTTTATTGAATATTTTTAAATTTAAAACTTTAATACTTTTACTTTTCGAAAAATTCGTTATACGCGTGAGAAGCTAAATGTTACGTATAATAAATGTTATTGTTTAACTCCAAAGAAAAAAAGAATAAAATAATTTAACAATTAGTTATGAAATAATGTTTGCAAAAAATATAGCTTACTACGTCTTTCTATAATAATTAATTGAATAAAATAAATATTTATGTCAATGAAATGTAGTTTTTTTCGCTTCAATCATTTTAGGCGCACAGTAGTAAGACAAGAAGAAAGGTTCTGTATTAAGACACTCCGTTCTCCACTTTCCTCCGAATTTGATACATTACGTATTAAGTGGAAGAACTCTATGTCTCGCGTATCCTTACCGGAGTGTGGAAGTATTTTTTTTTTAAATACAATCAGTCTTCCCTTTGAGGATCAAATTCATAACCATCGTTATTATTTACAGATGTTGTTTTTTTTTCTGGGAACGGGGGGTGGGGCTATGTAGTAGTCCGCTACCGGAACCACCACATTTTGGGGAAAGAGTAGGTGGGAAGGGGAAAAACCTGGCTTATATGCCATCGAACCGGAACACATCATTAGATATTTTGCGATTCGTCTTTGACATGATAGTGATCGCGAGCCAGACGGAGGACGAATCTCCTACCACTAAACTACTGGGATACCCGCCTCTTACGGGACGCTACACAGCGGCCCGTCCCCTTACAGGGATTTATCCTATTGCACCACATTGATCTTTTTTTTTTAATAGCATTAATACCCATTAAGTGATTATTGCAATAAAGAAAAATTATAAAGTACACAAACCTTAGCACAAATATTTCCACAAAATTGAATACGATTGCTGATTTCAAAATCTTTGTAACATTTGATTACAAAATGACTGACATGCTTATGTTGACTGACAGAAGTGCTTGGATAATAAACCTGGCATAGTGAACTATAAAATTATTTATATTATCTAAGATTTAACTGTTCCTGCTAAGCCACGATTTAGCATATTTTAATTCAGTATGATGTATGACCGTATATTTATACTGTTCTTTGATCACGATCCGGTCACGGGGAAGTTTGTATAAATTATAGTGGCCTTCAGTCAATCGAATCGGAGTCGTTTTGCCGTCATACGTCAAATATCAATTGATTACAAAACTAGATCAATGCAGATGAAGTTAGGAGTATTGTTATCAATATATAAATACGTGAAGGAAAAGCTTGGGATTTACGTTTATGAAAATTATAGTCATATACAGTAGCTGAAGTACATAGAGAAGAAGATATTATTTGAATAATATTTTTTATAATAATATATCGGAACTACATTAAATTAATAAAATAAATATTAATATAAATATATCCGTTGCTGAGGCAAAGTGTAAAGAGGGCCACTAACCATAATAAATATGAAAAACAATTTTAATTTTAGAAATAAAAACAAACTTTCTTTCTCTAATAAAACATAGATAAACTAAGTGATTTTAAAAGAAACCCTAAACACTGTGTTTGACTGAATGTGTATGAGGAAATATGTACAGGTTAAATGGAAATAAGTAAATTTATATATGTATTCCTGTAAAATCGCACTCTGTAACGTTATTTAAGCACAAGACACTTAAAGCTATCCAAAATTTATTATAATAGACTATTGGGTCGGTAGGGCTTTTAAATTTAATAATAAAAATGAAAAATGACTTAAAATAAAATGCCCTAAAAAGTAAAATTATTACGGATAACTCAGAAACGACATATCAGATGTTAACTAAGTTTAAATGAAACCACTTACCAGCACTATCATATAAAAAAAGAACAATCAAAATTTGTTGACCCAGTAAAAAGTTGTATTAACATATATAAGAAAATAGAATCGAATTTAGAGAATAGAATCGAATTTTGGAAATCGCTTAAAAATCACCAGTTTGAATAAGGTCGTGACGTAAAAGCGTGAAAATACAAGTTACAATTATTCTTCAATGTGCATACTTAATGAGCTATGGTATTTAATGTCATGCCAATCAAACTTCCGTAATTTCGACTATTAGGAATTAACAATTAAGTTATTTGCGGAAATGCATGGAGGTATCGTGATTGGGTGCTTAAAATCATTTAACACTGCTGTTTTTTAGTATATTATTGTTCCAAAGATAGAAAACGTCGTATATACTGTATGGCATGAGCATATAAGATAAGTATATATATATACATATATATATATATATATATATATATATATATATCTCGCTTCTTAAAATCATTTAACATTACTGTTTTTTAGTATATTATTAAAAAAAAACTCAAAGATAAACTAAATGAGTATATATATATATATATATATATATATATATATATATATATATATATATATATATATATATATATATATATATATATATATATATATATATATTAGAATAATTGTTAAATTAGGAGGTGGTAAAATCTCCACATATATAATTTATATTTCTATATTATAATATATTCAATGTAGAGTAAATACACTGTTTCAACATATTGGAAAAACAAAATTACATCTACACTGAAAAACGCAACCAGAAATGAACTAAATTTGTCACAATGGCGATTAATTCGAAGAGAACCAAATTAATTATAATATATTTTTAGCAGCTTGATTTCACGTTAGCAGTCTCAAAAAATTCAGCCAGCGTCGCGTATAGAGATAGAGCTAAAACATTTATTTCTATATGTTTATATATTTGTAAAATGTGTATATATGTACATAGATTAAGCTATTAAATATAATAATTAACTGAAATAATACGGTTTTTCTTTAGGTGTAATATGAAATAAATTGTGGGTGTAAATACTTTTTTTACCCACTGTATTGCTAATAAAAGCAAATTTGAACACAGCCACTGAAGGTTGACTGCAATGACAGTTGCAGCTGCGTTCAGGAATCCGTTGAGAAATCGCGTTGCTTGAATTATGTATTATGCATCGCGCCTTTGCCAGTTCAACAACATCACAGATAACTCAGTTTTTATATTCAAGAATTTATGTATATATTTGTATATCATTACTGATAAATGGGTTTAAAAAAACAATAAAGTTGATTTCCAATTGGTAGCATCACGATAGAAGGAAAAACTATGAAATGAGTTGAATAGGAAACAATAAGGTAAAAAAGGTGTTTTTTAGTGTAGTATTGCACAAGTATAGCCATGTAACAATAACTTCCTATAATCTCGTAAGGAATTATAATTGTTATTTTATTTTAATGATTTTTTTTTAATTATTACAATTTAAAACTCTATCAGCTTCACGCTTTATTCCGCATGTTAAACAGGATACGGTAGAAAACCTGATGTCACTCACCACTCCGTTATGATTAGGTTTTAAAAATAAATAAAAGAAAAAAAAGAATAGAAAGGAGCATTTTTTGTTTTCCTGTTTTTGAACAAGCTATAATAGACTTTGATAAAAAGCACTTTTATTTAATCTACGATGAAAAACTATACTAAAATACCTATTTTAGTACTTATTAAGTAGTATACAAAATAGCAATATCTTAATATAATTTGGATATAAAAGTATTCTATTTTACAACATTATATCACTTTAGAAAGTTACATTCTTATCAATTCTATTTTTATGGTCATGTTAATTATGATACGCTGGTGATAATCTGTATTCAAAGTTATTAAAAAGCTCTTTCTAATTTTCACCTCTCTCCTATTATTGGCTATTACCAGTTTCGGCAAATCTTTGTTTATTAATTATTTATTTTTTAATGAATAATAGATATAAAATTGTAAATCATATATGACATTTTCAACTATATTAATATAATATAGCTTAAAGTTGATTGTTACAATGCGCTAATATTTGAAATTATCAATGGGAATTGGAAAAATATTTTTCTATATGAAGTTACACTCATGAGGTCTATAAGGTATCTGACATTACACCATAGGAATATTGATTAGTGTTAAATATTAATATTTGTAAAAGGTATTATTTTTGTCTTTCGTAAACGGAAATAATATGGCAAGAGTCAAAACGCAACCGCAAAAAGTTGGTGGTGAAAAATAATCTATCTTATAAATAGGTCCTAAAATAAATACTTTAACTAATATATTTTCACTTTCAAGATATTACAACGTATTACAATAAACAATAAAAGAAATCATTCATATCTTTCTATTATGTCACCGGACATCCATAACCAAGTTTTACGTCTAACACTATAAGGATACAGAACCGGTTTCTTATAGCAATAACAAATCCGTGATAAACTGGCATGCGAGGAATGCAGACCTGCAGCTCGACTCCGATCTGATAAACAGACAATGCGACTGCCTTCAGTAGAATAACCTTTGTTTTTTATCAACCGCCAGTTTCTTTTTGTAGTCTGTATCGGTAGATAACAGATAAAAAAGTAATTATTACTTTTTGTATATAGTCTGTGACAAATTTTAAATGTTTTTGGATATTTAGGTTTAGAATTTAACACAATAAATGCTATTTTTGTAGTATTTGTTATACAAAACTTGAATTTTGCGCTTCGACAATATAGTTATTTCAACATTCGATTTCACCATGCTTAGGAAGTAAGTAGGTACATGCTTTTAACGGAAACCGTTTCGAATTAATAGTAACAAGATGATATAGCTTACCCAATCTGTTGCGCCTCGGCATTGGATCAAGCCCTCACTCACACACATCGTCTAACATATTACACATACGCACTATATTTCCTTCTTATAGAGTATGGTATTTTAAAGCCATTGATTTAACCTGTTATTTTCGGATACGCGAGCGCTCTAAGGCATATCACGCGTTCAACTCACCAAAGTACATAGTAAACTTATAGTTATATGAATCATTTAAATCTATTATTATGCGTGGCAAGTGACCGCATGTCAAGAGCAAGACCAAGGATGGCTTAGTTGTGTGCGTGCCCATATCGACGCGTCTCGTTCTCAACGTGTCGTACGTAGAGTATTTTTGTAAAGTTAATCTTTGTATAAAGTTTAATCAGAGTCCTTACTTATCTTTTTTGAGTTTTTTATTAAGAAGTTTCTTTTTCTATATATTTATATTAATAATTATCAATAGTGGAGTACTTGAAGAATGGAGTAAATAAACTTAGTAGAAGACAGATTTAAAGTATTGAAAATAGTTTTAACTTAACTTTAACCTATAAGAAAAGTACATACATCTGCATATCAGGTATTTAGTAAAAAGGACGAAAAAACTGCAGTAACCAATAATATTTTACTCTTAGAATATATCAAAACATGGAGACGATCCAAAATTTTCTTAATTTTGGACCTATTTTTATGAAAATTATATGAGTGTCAGAGTATGAAATTTGACATATTCAAAGCTTATACTTACACGTAAAGAAAGCCAATATTTTACATTAATATATTAAAATAAATTAAATTAATAAAATGAAAATTATACAAACAGATATTTGAAAGTAACACGCAAAGGCAAACCATATTTATGTTATGAATATGAATCATTATTTTTTTATTTAAATCAATATCAACAATATTTGCTTGGTATATGGTTAGATAAGATCGACGTAGATGTTATAAAAGTATCTAAGTGTATGGCATAATGTGTTTAAACTACTTTGTGCGGAAATCAGTATTCATCATCCGCATTTATATAATAATATTACGTTAAGTGAGGAAACTTTATGGATTCCGCGCTTCTAATTCACTTATTATGTAGTTATTCAGGGATTAGCATAATGTGTCGAATTTGCTATTCGTTTCATGCTCGCAGTTTAATATTAGTGGTTATAACTACAATTTCTAGAATTTAATTGAAGTTTTTCAACAATTCTACTGTGTGGAATCGATTAACTGATAAAAAAAGTGAACAAAATGGATAAAAAAACACTTTTTATGAACGATGCAGAATTATAAGAAGTATAATTTTAGTATATTTACCTAACGAAAGTAAAACGAATGTTAATGATCATGCGAGATTTTACTAATAGTTGCTTTTAAAAAAAAAATGTTATTCATAAGTTTAACTATTACAGGTAAACGCAGGTAAAACTATGACATGCTGTGATTATTTAACGAATTAATAAATAATACCAAAATTATTTAAAAAAGATAAACAGAAAATGCTAAGAATTAACTATATGTACAATATTTTTATTACTGCAAATGAAAATATTAAGATATTTTTCTATATAGAAGGAAAATAGTTTGACAAAAAAGATATAAAATAAAACAGCCCCACGCGTTTTTTCTGCGAAGCAGGTTAGTTAGCGCAGAACTAATGTCAAGACACTTCGTTCTTCACTTTCGAACCGAAATTAAAGAAAAAAAAATCCCTGAGTGAATATTAAGCCCGCAATATAATCAATACTTTGAATTTTTAAACAACTAACCAAAACCAAATCTTTTATCTAATAAGCTAAAGTAAAACTCAAGCAAATTTATATTTCCATTTATAAAGAATGCAATCTTTTGGTGGTAGGAGGTTCGTCCTCCGTCTGGCTCGCGACCACTATCATGTCAAAGACGAACCGCCAAATATCTAATGATGTGTTCCGGTTCGATGGCATGTAAGCCAGGATTTTCCCCTTTCCCACCCCATCCTTTCCCCACAATGTGGTGGTTCCGATAGCGAACTACTACATTGTCCTCCCCTTCCATCTGTATCCTCTAGGTTGGCAACGTATCTACAACATCTCTGGTGGAGTAGATGTTCATGGGCGAAGGTAGCCACTTACCATCAGATGGTCCTTCTGCTCGTTTGCCATCCGTTATCCATAAAAAAAAAAAAAAAACCATATAACCAAATATGGGGACACTTTTCAACTATACAATTTCACTTTTACAATTTACTTTCACAGAAAAAAAATATGTAACAGTAACTGAGAACTTACAACGTAATCCGTTATCATATATATTTAACTGTACTACAGTAATAAGCTTACTTTTTGTTATATTCAACTTTTTGTAGATGTTTACAGTTAGGCTTTTATAGTACGATACGAGACACAAAAAGCTAACCTTAGGAGCTCTTTGAAGTAAGTTTTGTTTGTTATTTGCAAAAGAGAAATTGTTGAATAACTTTTTTACTTTAAAATCTCTTTAAGTAATATTTCTTAGCTCATCTGTAATAGAATTTCATTGAAAATATTTTTATAGGAACATAAAAAAAACGTTGCTATAACTGTAAGCAGTAGTTGTAAAAACATAACCTCACTAAGAGTAAATAAGTCGATAACTCGAATTAAATTATATATTTTTAAATACTCAATTACTTAAATATTTTCAGTTTAAATGTATTATAAAGCCCTAAAAGTATGCATTTTCGATTCATCAATTTATTCACCCCTGGTACAGATAATATACGGACGACAATACTTAATGAAAATGAAGGTATTCATATTAAAATTGCAAATAACGTAAAACGTTGATTTAGTGACATTACGTCTCGCGTGCCAACTTTTTATATTGGCAAAGTAACAAATTTTTTTTACACATGACTTCTATTTCTTCAATATTTACCAACACTATTACGCATTCGTTAACGTAGCGCGAATGTTTTCTTTATTATTTTCACACAAAACCCGCATTATGTTGAAAAGGCAATCTTTCCGTCTTTTTAAATTTATTATGTGTTCTGTTACGGAACCAAAGTCAAAGTCAAATAATTTTATTCAAAATAAGAAGTTGCTTCAGTTTTTGAACGTCAAATGATTTCCCTACAAACCGAAAAGATGCCTAGATTATGCCTATGTACTTAGTTTTCTATCTTCATGCTTTTTCCCGCAAAGCAATGTAGGCAGAGAAATGTAGTGCCAACTAACTCCGTTCTCTGCTTTCCGCACAAATCCAAGACATTGCAGTTGAGTGTTAGAACTCAATGCCATTTTGTGGGAAATTGAATATAAGTTAGTGAAAATCGAACCTACAACAGCATTCACAGTCAGAAGTTTCCATTAGCTACGATTATATAATTTATAATATACGAGTTACTCGTACATACAATGTTATCCAGAATTCCATGTCAATATAAAGGAGGGAAGCCTTTATATTGACATGGAATTCTGCATTTCACCATAGGATGTCTCTAGATGAGTGTTGTATATCGCTGCAAATATTCACAAGAAGTGCACATGTGTATATTCAATAACATT
This sequence comes from Philaethria dido, assembly GCA_033558755.1. Classification (NCBI taxonomy): domain Eukaryota; kingdom Metazoa; phylum Arthropoda; class Insecta; order Lepidoptera; family Nymphalidae; genus Philaethria; species Philaethria dido. The sequence goes on from JAKGSA010000574.1 coordinate 149,552, forward strand.
TTCATTTGAATATATCATATTTTACGTAAGTACGTAATTATTATAATAAATTGTATAATCTTCAGATGCTCTTTGATGTGTACAAGAAAGACATTAGGGGATCTAATTATGAATACCCTTCTAGAGTTCAACGTTCTCAATATACCTGCACAGTACACATTAAGCAAAAAGTAAATTTCATAAAGTTACATCGATTCTGACGATGTAATGATGCGCTGTACCACCTCAACGAACCTAATGTTCTTTTAATGTTATTCACAGCCCAGTATGTTCCATCCGATGCACAGAGAAAGTGCATTCTTAAATGATGTACCTACTACGATAGAACGCGTTACGTGTAAACTGCATGTTTGACAGTGTAAATACTGCTTGATTGGAAAGAAAATCGATTTACAGGTTTTCCTTGCAATAAATAATAAGCCTTGGTAATAATAGTCTCTGACAGTCATAACTGTTGGCTATTGTGGAGTTGGAACATTTCTTATATTTCTTTATTACTTGGTTACGCTTGATTTTATGCAATTTTCGTGTTAATCAACTGAGTATTACCAATAACCAATAACTAACATATAACCCAATTCTATGTGTTGTAATATCATAGAAAGGTATATTCAAATTAGGAATTGTTCTGATATAGCTGAGACAAATGTATAGACTTTTAATTTCCTTTGGCAGCGATGAGGTGAAAGGTTTAAAAAGGTAAGCTGGTAGATTTAGAGAAGCCAAAGTATGGTGGATGTCTGGCTAATTTTTTTAGCAAGTTTAAGTAACAATTTTTCTTTATCATCTTCTTTTTTTAGCTCTCACACTTTTTAACTTTTGTGTTTTTTACAATTTTAAATTTCCACGTTTTCCTCCCCTGGTGGCCTTTTTTATGTCTAACTTTTTGTTGACTTTGTTTTTGCAAAGTCAAGCTCCAATTTTTTTCAAATAGTCGGTTGTCATTTACAAAGGTATGTTGGTAGGTAATAAATCGTTATATGGACGTCTCTGCCACTACTCTTTACTCTCTATTCCGTTTCTACTTGCTTACAAGTATTGTGACACATAGCCTCACTATATAAGAGAGCAAGAACGTGATGATTGTCATTTTATGCGCCGAGTTATAAATAAAACTTCATAATCATCACGGTAATATAGCTGAAAAATAAGTAATTTTGTATTAAATTTAAAAATTTATATCTCAAACGTAAATCAACATGCAATAGCACTCCCTTTGAAAAATAGTTCATAAAAAAATATTAAGCCAGCGGTAGGCAAAAAAATATGAACTTAGAGACTTATTAATTCTTAATATGTGTACTGACATCACTTTGTCAATCGACTGATGAATTACATCATTAACTATTTATAAAATATTTAAAAAACGATTTTTCACAATTTTGTTTTTAAAAATTAAAGCGTAAGTAATAAGAAAATACGTTTCCTAGCTTTTCTTAATCAATTATTTTCATATAAAAATGATAATTAGTGAATATATTGAATTAAACTATTTTAACTAGACTAATCTACGTAGCGGTAGTCTATCTGTCTGGTATCCAAAAAATGTGTGGTATCCGAATATTAAAAGATACGCGGATTAATCCTGCTAAAATATTTTCATTTAATATAAAACATCGCGAAAATTAAAGATTTTTATAATGCTATATTGTTGGTTTTTCAATATAGTATTATATAAGCATTTTTCCCCTCTTAACTCACGTAACCTGCATATAGCAGGGTAGGGTAGAGGGAACCAGAGAACCTAGTGCTGCGACACCCCATCTCCTTTCTCTCTCAACACCTGATCCCCCACTTTCCGCTGAATTGAGGCATTGCATGTTGAGTGGCGGAACTCACCGCCGCGCTTTGCCTTGTTGGCTTCAAACCCAAGAAATGAAAATACTAAATTTGCTTCCTGAGTGGGAATCGAATTCCACAACCTGTCGCGCTTATAGTCGCACGCTTGTGCCTCTGCACCACGACAGGGCGCACTCCGCGTAATATAAAGTGAAAGAACGTAATATATATATATTGCAATAAAATTAATTGACGTAATATTCAACAATCACTACGAGTATATGCTATGCGAATATCAGAATACCACCCACGCATGTCCATAAAAGGAAGTGCTAATCTGGTATACGTCGTAAGGATACGTGTTTACAATATGTTTTATATATTTAAATTTAAAAGCTTAAAAAATAGCTCGTGTAGGCGTTTCTTATGGGTTCAGAGTCAGCAAAATTATCTTTTTTCACCGATTTTACTTCTATATCCGTTCGATGATTCAAAAGTGCTTATTCCAGTTTGCTTGAGTAAAGAATATATTTTAGAATTGAATTAAATTAACTAGTTTTTTTTTTAATTAATACAAAGATAAAGATGTTTGACTTAAGTAAGTATTAAGATTAGTATTTTTATTTCTTGGGTTTGGTAACAAGACGAAGCGCGGCGTTGAGTTCCGCCACTCAACACGCAATGCCTCGATTCGGCGGAAAGTGGGGAACCGAATTATTGAAAGAGAATGGAGTGTCTTTACACTAGGTTCTCTGGTTCCCTCTGCTTACCCTGCTCTATGCGGGATACAGCGTGAAGTTAAAAAAAAAAAGTATTATGATACTGCTGCCGTGAGTGTTCCTGCCATGTCAAGGAGATATTCGTCTGTATATTATATAAAACTAGCTTTATAATGATCGTATAACAATGAAAATGACTTTTGAAGCTAAACTATTATAGCTTTGAGAAAAATATGGAAATTTTGTGTATCGTTTGTTTCATAGTACAAAAAAATAAATATATAGTACCTACTATATTTTTACGATTCAATAGTTTATTTGTATAAATGTTATTATGGACATTTTGGGTTAAACTCTTGTATAGTAACTTGTAGATACTGTAATAGCTATTTTAAAATAAGCATAAAATCCAAACGGCTGTGGACTCATAATAAAATCACGTTTTTTTCACAATCCCGCTGACTTAGCTCAATGAAATGTATAAATATTTCATATTTCACGAAATGATTGCTTCTAGTTGTTGAGAAATTAACATGAAATACTGTACTAACCGTTTACTGTGCGATTGCAATTAAAATTATGATATCAAGTTTTTTATATAGTTGTATCAATAATGTGACGCCATCGTAGCTTTGTTGTAAAGTAAACGACCGTACATGCGACGATTGTGTCTTCAATTCCCACTTGATAGAACGTTTTCACTCTACAAAAAAAAGGGCAGTGTTACGTTTTCACGTTACCCCGAGTTAAGTTATACCTCGAAAAAACAAAGTTAAACAAGGTGTGGTAAAAAAAGGGTCGCCAAAAAAATATTGGGCATAAAATTGCAAAAAAACAAGCTCTGACATCTTAGAGACCTAAAAAAAATGGTCATTGCCAAAATTCTATAGTGAAATTACTAAATACCTTCACATCCTATACCAGCTTCCATAAAATATACTGGCTTTCCTAAATATATATACCGGCTTCCCTAAAAATTAACGGCTTCCCTAAATATATATATCGGCTTCCCTAAATATACATCGGCTTCCTTTAATTTACCGGCTTGCCTAACTAAAATTTTCACCCCACGCTACTGCAGGCTAGTCAGTGTGAACCTAGGTTAAGATACTTCGTTCGCCGCTTTCTGACTGAGTCTTGAGACGTTGCTTGTAAAGTCGTGGAACTCAACGCCGCGCTTTATCGTACCAGAGTGGAGAAATGAAAATAGTTTAATTATAATCAGGCCCCTCCCTGAGTAGCAACCGAATCCATAACCAAACACTTTTACAGATAGACGATGTCTCACTACCCTACGATGGTATCTACTGCAGTCTATTGTCCCATTAATATTGTAAATGCGAAAGTTTGACAGAAAGGAATAGATATTTGTTACTCATTCGCGCAAAATCTACTACTGGGTCAAATGATCCATTCAGTACAACAAGTAAACATCCGAATAAAACATAGGTTACAATTTCTAAAGATTTTCTATAATTTGAATAAAATATACGTAATGATAAGTATTTAGTTTGAAATATTTACATATCTCTGGTCGGGTTTGGAAAAATCCGAAGCTGTTTTCCTAGCGGACACACAAAAACTCTTAAATGGATGGATATAAGAGAACACATATCGTAGACCGAGTTTTCTTTATCGCTTAATTAGAAAAAAATATTAACAAAATCAAGTGTGGAAATCTTATGATTGGTAAATTATTTTTTTATAGCTACAGAAAAAAGTTTTACTATCATCTCTTTATGTAAACTAAGATTAAGCAAACCTGTACAGTGAAATTGAGAATTTAACGATATCGTCTAGTTGTGCGGTCAAATAACCTGTCACCGGATGTTGCGGATTCGAAGACGGTTAAAACTGTGACTATATTAAACTGTCTCGAATATATAATAATGAAAATGCATCAATATTTATATAAGGAAAAGCGTCTGATTATGCACACGATGGTTGTAGGTTCGACTACCATTTGGGGAATTAATTATATTTAAATTATTTCGGGCAAGAGCAGAGAATGGAGTGTCTCGATACTAGGTTGTCTCTGGATACCTTGCTGGTTGTCTCTGCATGAAACATGTAACTGGAATTTATATTTTAAAAAAAAATTTAAAACATCAATATAGTGTAGTATATTATATTTACTTTATATGTACGTAGAGAATAAAGAATTGAAAAAATAAGTAAATATAATTTACCATAGATTTATAAGTAACATATATGTACAAGCGCAATATGTTCGACTTTCTACAGATGCGCATATAAATCAGCAATGTCTATAATTATGTAAGCATTGTATATTGTTTGATTTCTCCACGTGCACCCACATACCTAATTGTTCGAAAGTAGGCCTCAAGAGGCTGTTACGCTGTAGCACACTTGTAAAGAAATTTATGGCTTCTAATGCTATAAAAATGTAGTGCTAAAACATTTATAACTTTCTTATATTATTTTATTCATATAGATAAATGTTTTTTTAGACAATTTTTGCTTATTTATCTATAATATCCAAAATTTATCATCATTTGTGTCTCAATGGTGTTAAAAAACATAATAATATGTTTTTGAAATTTATTTTGAATACCTGAAACAGTTCATTTTGTTTTTTTTATTTAATTGTCAAACATATTAAAAAGACCAATTCATAAATAATTTAGTAATACTGCACGTTGAAAATAAATAAGAATCTTTAATAAGAAACTTGTGTAGAAATTCAGTTCGTAACTATCCTGTGCAACAGAAAATTTGATTCTATGCCGACTCTACTATGGCATCATTGTATTTTTTATTTCCTTAATTGTATTGGTTTTTGTCAATCATCTTACTATGAAGGCAGTGAGCGTGACGAACTCAAGGTAAGTTGTGTTCCACAAACCGTTGTTAAGTTAGGATTAGATCTAGATTAAATCTTAATAGGCTTAGCAGTTATTGTTTCGGTTTCGCAATAGGGTACGTAGATTTTGTACTTGATTGGTGCACACAATGTTAGAGAAAGTCAGTTTGAACTATACTAAATTTAAATAAAATGTTAAATTACTATAATTTTTTTTTTAACTTCACGCTCTAACCCGCATATAGCAGGGTAGGCAGAGAGAACCAGAGAACCTAGTGTTAAGACACTCCGTTCTCTTTCAACAATTCCGTTCCCCACTTTCCACTTTTAATTTTATTATACAAATACAAATATTCTATTTTGCACACAAATAAACAAATAACATAGAAGTAGTAATAGCGTACAATAAGGCGGCCTTATCGCTTAAAGCGATCTCTTCCAGGCAACCTTTGGATATTGGATTTGTATAAAGTAGTGGTAGGCGGTGCACTAATCAGGATATTTACATTAAAAAAATTAAATATATGTCAATTAAAAATACAAACTAAATAACTATTATAATTATTGTTAAAAAAAAAAATATTGTCTATTGGGGTATTTTTGACTACAAAACAGTTTTGAATTATAGTAATTATTATCTAACTTTGTATATTAAATTAACTTAAATTCCAATAAAGTATTTTTTTATTTTTTTAAGCAATTTCTAAATAGTACTTAAACCACGTTTAATTTTAAAAATCATAACTTAATTCTACTGTATGACTATAATATGTTTTGTTTATTTCATAAGAAATATGTAGTGATAACATTAAAATATTAACTAAATTCTTAATATATATTTCTATAAAAGTGGTATACAATTTTCTAAATGCTGAGAGTTGAATGCATAATGATCTAGCCATTAAATACAACGGGTCAGTAACTTTTGCATAACATGAACACAAGTACAGCTATATAGCGAAATCTCCTATGCTTTGATAAAACTCAACTTCGTAGTTTCTATAGTTTTCTATAATCAATGCAGACACGTTGCTCGAGTTTTTAAAAAAATATTTAAGTAATAAAGTCAGTAATCATAAATAAATAATATATTGTTTAAATATAAGTCTCCAAATACAACTACTAAATAGGTATAAGCAAGCAAGTATATATACCCTCAATATAAGCGTGCGACTGTAAACACAACAGGTTGTGGGTTCGATTCACACCCCAGGAAATGGAAAAGTTTAGTATTTTCATTTTTCAACTGGGTTTGATAAGAAGGCAAAGTGCGACGATAAGTTTCGCCACTCAGCACGCAATGCCTCAATTCGGTGGAAAGTGGGGAACGGAGTGTCAACACTAGGTTCTCATGTTCCCTCTGCCTACCCTCCTATATGCGGGATACAGCGTGAAGCTAAAAAAAATCACCCTCATCTTCAAAAGTTTAAAAATCCATAATGAATATAACAAATATAAATTCTTTTTTAAATTATGGTCTCTTTAATATTTATACTTTCAAACAATTTCAGTGTTGAAAATATGAGTATCTTTAAATTGCCGACGAAACTTAGTACATCATTAACTTCAGTTACGCAATATATTCCGGCTGCACCGTCTAGTGAATCTTCTTAGAAGCTCAGTCGTTATGAAACATAAAATTATAAGTCACCACTCAATGTTTGTATGATACAAATTTATAAATATTTAATTTATGTATGGATAGATGCTTTTCTCGATTTCTTACTCTTCTACGTATAAACTACTGAACGGATCTATATGAAAATTTACAGCTTCAGCTTTACGCGAGAGATGGAACCTAATGTCTAAACACTTTGTTCTCCACTAAAAAAGGAGCTTCACTCTTTATCTCATATAACAGGGTAGTCAGAGGGAACCTAGAGTAAAGACACTCCGTTCCTTCCACCTGAATTTGAAACATTGCGTGCTAAGTGGCGGAATTTAACGCTATGCTTTGTCTAACATAAAATTTAAATTTAATAATTCCACCGAGTGTAAATCGAACGCTGTCCCACTGCCTTTTACCCATTTTCACTTTACGGTTTACTCGTATATCTAAGAATAACACATAAGCTAGTACTTATAAAAATATATAAGTATGTATTAAGGCCATAAAATGACGATAAATATCTAGAAAATACACGTACATATATAACAATTTCGTGACGCAATTAAGAATATATTTGCTAAGAAATGAAACTTTTAAATTTCGGCCTCAAGTATTTTTTTTAAATGTAGGTAATATCATGTTATTATGTGACTATTATGTGCAAGATGTTGTCTTTGAGACAAATACAGTCACGTGGCTGAGGTTATGGAAAGGATCTCTAAGCTTCGCTTCATAGAAACTTTTATTTACGATCTACTTATTGAAAATATCTGAACAATATTTACACATTTGGATATTTTGCATAATGAAGCTTCAAATAGAGAGTAAAATTTCATACGGTTTAAAACAATATCTCTTTAGAACGCATAAAATAAATAAACTAATAACTAGTATAACTAGTGTCCCCGTTGACGCGTTAATAACGCGCTGTCTTTTGTAATGTATATGTCACTTTATATAAACATGGATGATAAACGCATGGTAGTGTGTGTAATATTTATTTTGTTAATTTAATATATTTTTGATGCATTATTTAAAAAAAATAGGATTCTGCACTCCTTCTCTATATAAACTATAATTATGCCATATATCTATAGGTTTGCCAAGTTTTATGCTCCTCTGTCCGCGTAATTTTCGAAAAAAAGTTTTTGCTTCACGTATTTATATATAAATAACATAATACTTTAATTTTAAAATTCCGAATACCCAAACAAAAATGTCGAAACGATAAAACGCCTATTTCAACAAAAAATAATATACTTGATTTGAGATAACACAACTTTTCTTTTACATCTAGGTTAAACATGTAAAAAAACTGTTTATCCTATAACAACTGGTTCTATAGAATGATTACAGATCTTACAGCGTTGACACTATTTCTTTAATGTAATCGAGCTGAATTGCTACCGGTTTTTTCGAGCTCAGACTCTAGTAATGACTCATTACTATTGCATATGCAACGTGAACTCACGTAAGGTGTTCAGCCCAATGAGTAATATACCGGAATTGTTAAAAATGTATGTTGTTTTTATATTTAAATAATCCTGTATGTGTAGTTTCATATGAGATATAATAAGCATCTATTTGAATTAACTTCAATTTGTGAGGCACATAGTAAAAGTGACGTAATACCTTTTCTTATTTTCGAGGTATTATAAAAATTTTAATCAGGCAACATTCAAGTTGATGTCAATATTTGATAAAAAATACAGTAATATTTTTGTAGTAAACAAAGAATCGCATCTTAGGTTGCCTTTTATTTTGTAAAACTATCTTAGAAGAGATTTGAAACCACAAATATAGTTACACTATAACCTAACCATGTCACAAGAACGTAAATAGCTTATACTAAAGATTATAACACCTAAGTACTATCGCAAGCCTTCTTGCTCGGGTATAAACAAAATTTGACACGGCAATTAGTTCGAGCTATTGTAATTTAAAAATTGCGCACATTTTTAGCAAACGTTGTTCTTAAGCCGATAGTTTCGACTCACTCCATATTAATGAGTGACGGAACGATAAATTGAGAAACTAATTGTTTTACATATAAAGTGGTATTTAACAGTATTGTTAATGCATTTCATACCGAGTTATACTGTAATAAAAGTTTAATAGACAAGAATTGCCAATTGCGCTCTAGTTCTGAACAGTCACGAACAACTTTTGTATGCCAAATAGGCTCTATATAGACCATATTACATTTATTGCCAATTTTTATAGTAAATAATAATTACAATTGTCTGAAAATTGTTTAAAATACAACATATTTTTTTTAACATAAATCATAGACAGTTTTTTAAGCATTGACAAAAGAGTTCTCTACTGTTCATCAAGATTCGAGACTTTAATAGTTGACCGGAACTCAACACCGCGATTTATCTTAATGTGTCATAGAACATGGGTTTTCAAATATTATTTTTATTAAACTGACGCCATGTAGGTAAAAAAGTGTAAAAAAAGTTATAAACATGAACCAAAAAAGTTTTATGTATTCTGCCTCTCTCTTAAAGACATTATGGAGAAAACTTCAGAAATTCAGAATATTAGTTAAAATAGATGAAGAAAACAACATATTAACAAATATGTACTATTTTTTTTGCTTTAATTTGGCAGATAGGCTCTGAGGGAGCGGAAACGTAAACGAAATCGCGGGATACAGCTAGTTTTATTATACAAAGTAAGAAGTTGAAATATTCAAAATATTATTCAAATAATAAGGTTTCTTTAATTATTTAGTTGAATACAAAATTTTTCAAACCATATTCATTGTTTATTGAAATTGTTTGATTAAAACACATTCTCACGTTATTTATAAATGTGAGTCACGTAGTTGTGCTATTTATCAATAAAGACGTCATTATTATCATAGGTATATCAAAATGAAGGTTATGGAAAATAAAAAAAAGAAATTATATTTACATTTAATAAAAACATTGAGGCCATCGTGGCGCAGTGGTATATTCTCAAACAGAAAACGCAATTGGTTATGAGTTCGATTCTCACTCGGGGCATTATCCTATTTTTTTTATGTGTCTGCCGGGAACAGATTACCTTTTTTTCCTATTTCTCCGCTCTGATAAGAGAAATTGTGGCGATAAGTTTTGCCACACAACACGTAATCTCTCGATTTCGGAGTGTTTGGACACTAGTTTCTGACTATCGTGTTGAACAAGTGTGTGTAACAAACGCAATGTTTTTTTGATTTATATATAACTTTATCTCTTTAAAAAAACGGTATTCACAATATAGACTGACGTTACACATGTTTCAGATAAGAACAAAAATATAAACAAGATTCAAATATCAATTTCAACATTCCATCTCCAGAGATAAAAGGGACACAATCATATCTTTAAAGAAATGTTCAAGAGGAATCACAAGGCCATATGATTTAAGATAAAGAATTATATACTTATAGAATTATCTTCAGACTTGCTAATATAAAAATTTCAAAATTTTTTTTTTTTTTATAAAATCGAGGCCTATCGTGGCGCAGAGACAAAAGTACAATCACACGATTTATGATAACTATTATGATAAACGCGACAGGTAGTGGATTCGATTCCCACTCCAGGAAATAAAAATATTAAATAATATTTAGTATTTTCGTTTCATACAAATCAAAGCGTTGAGTTGCGCCACTCAGCACGCAATACCACAATTCGACGGCAAGTAGGGAACGGAAATATTAAAAGAGAACGGAGTACCTTAACACTAGGTTCTCAGGTTCCCTCTACCTACCCTGCCTATGTCCGGGATACTGATATAAAAAAATATATATAAATATAACATATATTTATTTATATTTTTTAATAATATTTTAATCTATTATACATAACACATATCTTATATCCCAGACGATTATTGTCAATATCTATATCTCGGCCTGATATCGAAATAATACATTTATTCACGTTAATGACATAATCTTAGCAGAGTTGATTAACCACAATATAATCTACTGATTAAAAATATACAATTATCCTTACTGTTCTCAAGAAAATTGTTTTTTTTTCTATAAATTAATTAAAATAATAATTATTTTATATTATGTATATATTTTTAAATATTTTAATAAATGCATTACACAATTATATATTATAATATAATTCAAATAAAAAATTTATCAGCCAAAAATATATTTTTTTATCATACTGTTTAAACTTTTGCTCAACGTATACATTTTCTTAACAAAAAAAAAAACAACATCAATGCACCATACATATTTTACAGATACTATAAATTTTGATAAAAATCTTATTCATTTATTGAAAACGATGAAGAATGTACCTGCTTAAAACGAACAAAAGTCAAAAGTCAAGCCATCAAGCAGGCACGCGATTCGCCTACAGATAACAGCCGACCTTACCGGGACTGGTCTGACCGCATGCTTCCCTCTTATTCAGCGGAATTTATAAAGCCATTCACATGTTATATTTGCTTCATTAGATAGCCAAGAGCGTTTGTAAAGTTCCTGGTTATTATGTCCATTTCGTTACTCCATGAGAACAAAGAAATGACGTACGTATATCAATCGAAAATTTGATTTAAGTAGACAACCGAAGCAAATATATAGAGATTTATTAATGCTTTGAGAATAATTGTATAGGATATAATAGATATACAAACTGACCTTTACAGAAGGTAGATCGTATGTACTACTACTATTTTGGGGTTTAATATATATTTTTATTTGGTTTCCCCGATAAGTATATTCCAAGATGTATTGTAATACTCTGGGTTTCAGTGTAGTAGTACTAGTGCTTCCTTGAGTACTCGAATGTGTGTGCACTTGTAGTGGAGTATCCTTGAGTAATCTGAGTGGGTGTGCATCAGTACTATTAAGTCCTTGAGAACTTTGAGTGTGGGCACACTAGCACTAGTGGGTTCTTGAGTACGTTGGATGTGTGTGTACTAGTGTTTCTATGGGTATACTAGGTGCGTGCACTAATAATATTACGTTGTGGAGTGCTTTGAGTCTCAGTGCAGTAGTACTAGTATATCCTTGAGTGCTCTGAGTGTGATTGTACCGGTGCGCTGTTGAGTGCTTTGGCATAATGCAGGTATAAATCCATTCCTATATTCACTAAGTGACAATGCATATATATACTTACTAATAGTAAGTAAGTAGTAAGTTGGAACTGGGCGTGCTTTGCAAGTATGATTTCCTTACAACAACGGGGAAAAACAGGATTTAACTTGTTTAAAGTCAAAGCCATGGAAAATGTATATACTATAGACAAAAGTCATAAAATTCATCCAAACAAAGTTGCATACAAAATTGGTCATTATGTATTTCCTTTTAAATAAAGTTTTTCTAATTTGAAAGCATGACATATTACGCTCAAGTATATAAGATCAAGGTTGAAGTACATGTCGGTTATCACGATTTTGTAAATCCTGTTACGGACATATGGAAACACTATCTAATAAAATTCCTTAAACAGCTGAACGTAAGCCGACTTTAAGGATTAGCATGCGACAAAAATCCATAGAATGAAACACGCGATTGTAATGCGGAGATATGCCTTTAATATAGTCGAGATTAAGCCGAGAATGTACTTAATTAATTATCTTAACCGTTAAAGCAACTAAAATAACTAAATTCATTTCATTCTGAACAATTTTATTTTAGTCTGATCCATAGGAATTTTTGAGATGCTATTTATTTAAAAGCATTTAATGTGTAATTAATTTCCGTTAAGTTCGATAAGAAAAAGATTTTAACGAGAAAAAAAGTAAAGCGATTTTAAATAAAATGTACAGAAAAAAAATTCGAATAACTCAAAATCTTCTGGGTGGATGGGGACTCATCTAACGCACTAGCTGTCATATAAAAAGAATCATCAGAATTGATTATCCCTGTGATAAGTTATACTCATACATAAAAAGAGACTGAATTAGAACCTCCTCCTTTTGAAGACAATTACGCTTTATAATACAATTTAATAAGGGCGCAGTGGGAGCGTCTAATTGTAACTAGCATGACTGTTATTATTATGTATCTCGTTACAGGTTCTCGGGTTCAAAGGAACCCGGTCCTTTGGAAGGCTTGCGTGGGGACACAGGTCCAACACGTAGAGGCCCCTTTGAGACAACAATATTTTTTAATCTGACGCATTGACCGGGATCCATCTCTGAGTAACCATAGGCAATTGCTCAGAGATGGTCACCGGTCAATGCGTAGGAGCTATGGAACATATGGAAAACTAAAATAGGGCTATGGAATGGAGTTTGGATGGACTAAGTACTGGGCTATTGATTGAGACTATCGGACGTCCGCCTTTTCAACAGTCTCAAATTGAAAGGTTAGCGGACGGTGACTCGCCTCCCACTAGATGGGCCCCCACAAAGCGGCGCAGTGCCTCGGGCGCAACATCGGTGTGGGGGTTATTATTATTATTATTATTTAATACTTTATTACACCAACAAAAATATAGATGTACATTGTAAAAAAACACAGAGCAAGAAAAGAATACAATTTTGGTGTAAAGGCGACCTTTTCACCACAGGTGATCTCTTCCAGGCAACTGTTGTGTGTTCGATCCCAAATTAATATATATAAATTATTTTAATTATACTGCTCTGGTAAGACTAAGCGGGACATTGAGTTTCGTTGTTCGACACAAAATATTCCACTTTTAGTAGAAAAACAGAGAATGGAAGGTCTCGACACTAGGTCTCAGGGAAAAACCGCGAAACAAAAAAAGAATTAACTTTGTGGCTACTTTTCCATTGACCGTGTCTAAGTCCAAAAATTCCACACACAATTGACGTATGAGCAAATATTTGAATGCCTTATCAGGATTAGTAATCATACGCGATTATCACCAAACAGATGAGGTTTAAGTCTCATCCATAACAAAAGTATGAATTTCATTTTAATTCTATTTTTCATTGAATGTTTATAATGTCATTGAATTTGAGTTTTAAATCCAAAATGAATTTTTAAGTACGCTGAAGAAAAAAATAAAATATTATATTAATTTTTTGTATAATATTTATTTTTTTTGTGAATATTACGATTATGCCAATCTTGTAAGTAGTAGAGTTGTAGCAATAATTCGTTCGGAATTATTTTGTTCTATATTTGTATACCTAAATATAACTATACGCCAATGATTCAAATAGTAAGCTCTGTTACATATCTGCTACAATATAAGTCGTGTAGTAGGCAAACTACTATGCGGAAATAGTGTTTTCAAATCCTGCATAAATCTTGTGATAATATCGACTGTCTTTATATTTATAGTAGTCGAGTAATATGTGTTGAGGCCACTGTGGGGCAGTGGGACAGAGTCTGACTGTAAACACGATAAGTTGTGGGTTCGATTCCTACTTGGGGGAATAATTATAATTATTTAATGTTGAATTTCTCTACTCAGTTAAGGCAAAACGGCGCATTGAGTTCCGCCACTTAACACGTATGTTTCGCCTTCGGTCGGAAAGCAGTGAACGAAATGTCTTGAGACTAGGTTAGTTCTTACTAGTGAGTCTAGTCTAGCAGCCAATTTTTTTGTATATTGAAGAGTGATTGACTCGTCTTGGTAGATATTTCACAAGCTTTTACTTTCTCTTGCAAAGAACAGAAAGGGGAAGGTAACCACTATTCGTTTTTATATCAAACGCATTTCATACAACATGTCCAAATATACATATAGAAGTAATATTTTTAAGTAACGCCTGTCGTGGCGCAAAAGCACAAGCGTGTGACTGTAAACGCGACAGGTTGTGGGTTCGATTCCCACTCCAGGAAATGGAATTTTTCATTTCCTTGGTAACAAAGCGCGGCGTTGAGTTCCGCCACTCAGCACGCAATGCCCCAATTCGGCGGAAAATGGGGAACGGCGTGTCTTAACACTAGGTTCCCTCTGCCCACCCCGCTAGATGCGGGATACAGCGTGATGTTATATATGTAGTAATATTTATAATTTATATTTTTTTGTTTTTTGAATGGGTTTCTGACCTATAGCCGTCTTAGATACTCAGATACATCCCAACTACGCCATATTCAATACGCCACAGTCAATTTATTATTAGAAAACGAATAAAGACTGAGGACTTGATGACATGGTAATGTTTTCCGGACATTTATGACACAAGCGTGGTACAATATATTTTGTAATATTAATATAAAATAAATAATTAATAAGAAATTCATATTATTACACGTGGAAACAAATTTGATAGCTGATAAGTAGGTACAAATTCATTGAACAGATCCATTTTAAAATGTTTTTATGCTACATAAATTAAGGCAATGAATGAAAAATATTAATATATTGTTTTTTTCCTGTCTAAGATATAGATAATAAAAATAATGTAACAAATAAAAAAGACACGTGAATTAAAAAAAATATATTAATACTATATATATAGGTCAACCATTTGTATTGCACAGATAAAAAATAAGTATTAAAAAAAAGAAACGATTCATGCATTGCTTAGGTGGCAATTTAATTTGTGAATTCAAGAAAATGTCCAATGTCTCAGAGACTAATATTGGACAAGGTTTTAACTTTATTATTGAATATTTCAAAATTTTTAGAAATCCTGATATTTTGATTTTCTAAATGTACCGTATTCATTCTCAAAACAACCGGCACTGTTTTACTTGAAACTATCTTCAAATGTACTTAGAATTGATCATTTTGTCTCAAATAGAATTATTATTCATTACTACTACAGTATAGAACAGTATAGTAAAAAATTATCTTTCATATATTTATTTCATTAATATTTATCGCAAATCTTTTACTTCTCGTTCATACACATAGGTTGACTGGAAAAAATCTCTATCAGAGATAAGTCCATCGTTGCTAACAACTTTTTTTAATATTGTATTTATTTTTGTTACAAAGTACAATAAAGAATATAATTTATTTCAGTCTACAATACAAATATAAACGAAATCGATTATGTTGTAGACCTGAAGCCTTGTCACCTGATGTCTATGATATTCATAGCGGCGACCTACAAAACAAGCTCACTGGCCTTACCTGCCTTGAGCATTGCTTTCAAACGCCGATTAAATTGCAGCCGCATGTTTGATCGTGACGCCACAAACGCAAATATTTTGCGTTACCACGTAGATAATAATCACCTGAGACCAAGCTTATATATGGCAAATGTTAATTTAAATGTAAATTAGTTTTACTGTTTTTGATAATTTTAAGTGAAAACGTTCATGTTCAGCCGATTATTTTTTGTAATTGTGTATCATATCTAGGTATATTTAGAGTAAGCTCTGGTAAACGGTATGGGTGTTGCATTTATTAAATTTTTTTAATTCTGATTTTTTTATGTAATATACAATGTAATACTGTTTATTTACTAACTACTTTTTTGTTTACTGTTTGTTTTTGCTTAAAAGAAAAGGAGAATGCATGGCAATAGAAATTAGAGCGCTTACATGGTATCCAAGAGGCGCATGTTCGAGTCCCGCTACGTCCAAATTTTTACACGATTTCTAAAAATAGTTGAGCTGTTATTTAAGAAACAGTTGTTTGCAATTTTATTATTATTATTTTGTGCTAGATTCTTGTCATTACCAAGTCACATAGATATTTTTTACTAGTCATATAATATACGCATTAATTAAAATTTGGACACAATTGTAATACAATAAATAAACACGTCGTTATAATGGACTTTTCAATTCTTTACTTTACTTGACAGTAGAAAGCGAATGAAAAATGAACAAGGCTTAAAACACTTCCCGTGTTACAATTGTGCAACTTTGTAATTATAAATTGTTAGACGTAGAATGTTGGTAACATAGAGTTCCTTTGCTTGGGTTTATGTATATTGTATTTATATTGTAACCTATACCTACTTATTATATTGTATTAATTCTTCCTCCAGTATCAATGATACTGGAGGAAGGTCACGTAAAAAGCATGAGGACCCCCCGGAGGGCATGCATGAAGAGGTTAATGACTGTGGACGAGGCGAAAGAGGTATGCAGGGATCGTAGCGTTTGGCGCTCCGTTCTCTCTGACTACCCCGCTATGGATAAAGCGGGTGAAGTTAGGTAGGTAAGTAGGTTGTATTCAGCATTACCAAAAATACTATTTAGTGTGTACTTTGCTCTTTGCCAATCAATTATAACTTACTGTATAGACTCCAGAGGTAGTGCATCAAAGATTCACTTGATGCAGCTCGCTAGAGCTCAAAGAACCCAAGAATAGATAGCTCAATTAAACTGCTTTTATTATTTGTCAGATTTCGAATATTCCTTTCTTTTTATTTTTTTTTATTATTGTATGTAAAACTGTAAGATTTTTTTATAAACCGAGTGTTTATAATAGTACATTGTTAAATAGTATATTGGTACCCACAATACAGGATTACCTAGTGTGGGACCAGATGTATCTAAAAAAATTGTTAAATCTAATTTTGTTATTAAATATTTTTATTTTGTTTCCTATTTTTTATATATAAATTAAATAACTGATATAAACTATGTATAAATTATATAACATATTTGGTGGGTTTTAGAGTAAAAATATTCTTTTCCTTGTCTCCTTGATACATTTTTTTTTTTTATGGATAACGGATGGCAAACGAGCAGAAGGACCACCTGATGGTAAGTGGATACCTTCGCCCATGAACATCTACAACACCAGAGATGTTGTAGATGCGTTGCCAACCTAGAGGATACAGATGGAAGAGGAGGACAATGTAGTATTCCGTTCTCGGAACCACCACATTTTGGGGAAAGGATGGGTGGGAATGGGAAAACCTGGCTTAAATACCATCGAACCGGAACACATCATAAGATATTTGGCGGTTCGTCTTTGACATGATAGTGGTCGCGAGCCAGACGGAGGACGAACCTCCTACCACCAATAAAAATATATACCTATAATAATGTAAACATGTATACCTATAATAATGTTGATATATTAAAAACAATAAAAAAATAATTTAGGTGATGAAACAGATAAAAACAGAATATGAATCTGTGATTTTTAAATTTTTTGTCGAATTGTTTGCAATTTGTTTGTATACGCCTATCTCTGGAACTGATAATTGTTAGTGTTATTTGAACATATAGTGAAAGTTGTAGGCATTATTTCACGTAAAAAAATCGAAAACCTATAGCACCTGTATGTATACTCCATTAGTATAACATATTTAATATTTAGGTACATTTTGGCTTTAGTCGGCGTATAGTTAATTAAAAATATTCATTACTAAATAAAAAAAATAAAGAGCTGAACTTGACGTGCCATTTTTCGCTGTTAACATCTGTTGTCTGTAACTGATTATAGAACATGAGATATATTAAAGCTAAAATAGAAAAATGTTGTCAAAATACGAAACACGATTAATATTGATTAAGTAAATTTGAATATAAACAAAAATGTTACTTCAACATAAATGTCAAATAACAAGTTTTAATTGTAAAACTCTTTACTATTTTTTTTTCATATTTAATTATAAAAAATAAATAAATTGATAGTTTGGAACGAGTATGCGTTATTTATCTATACGTAATATTAATTTCACCATTAAGTACTAAACGCCTGTCGTGGCGCAGTGGCACAAGCGTGCGACTGTAAACGCGACAGGTTGTGGGTTCGATTCCCACTCCAGGAAATGTAAAATTTAGTATTTTATATATATATATATAGATTTCTTGGGTTTGGTAACAAGGCAAAGCACGTCGTTGAGTTCCGCCACTCAACACACAATGCCTCAATTCGGCGAAAAGTGGGGAACGGAATTGTTGATAGAAAATGGAGTGTCTTAACACTAGGTTCTCTGGTTCCCTCTGCCTACCCTGCTATATGCGGGTTACAGCGTGAAGTTAAAAAAAAATGTACTAAACTAGGCAAAGGCTCCTATTATATAAAAATCCAATGTTTCCAAGTAAAAATGTCAGTTTCAAATGGAACTTATCTCTTTTTTTCCTTGTAGGTTAAAATATTAATCAGTCGGTCATTAGTTGCAACTAAATATAAAAACAGTATAGTCATTCGAGAATCGCGTTTGTAAAATCCATATATCATCTACTTGAATACTATTGAGGATGAATTGCAATGTTCAATGATTTTTTGCTTTTATAATTTACTTTCACATTGTACAAATTGACATGTAATTGCTGAGAATACAATACAAAGTCTTTAATAGTCTAATTTTTCAAGTATGTTTATACATTCGTTTGTTATTAAAAAAAAAACCTTTTTTAGTAAAATAAATAATTCTTGTTTTGCATTTTTCCAGAAATAAACATAATATTCTTTATTGCACATAAAAATACGTTAAAAAAAAGTAAATATAATTTTTAGTTCACATAGATGAACTTATCTCGAAGAGAGATTCTTCCAGTCTACCGCAGGAGGTGGACGAGTAAGTAACAAGCGAGAATGTAGTACAACAGAAAAAAAAAAACAAAAAAAAGGACATTAATACAAAAATGGATACTTATATAAATAATAAGTGAACATAATGAGTTAATTAAGTCAATAATTATTTAATTTTCAGATATTTTATAATTTGTATGTTTATTTTAAATATTTAGTCAGGCCATTGTGACGTATTTCAGGTATAAAAGTATAAATATTCGGATACACATAATATTCATGTTTGCCACATGAATATATGTATTGCAGACTTTACTTAGTTAATGCATCAAGCACTATTGTAAATTTGATTTGCAAATCACGAAATGTTATAAAAATATACCAGTTAACTAGGAGTAGTAGTAAAATATCTATATTAGTGCTGCACGATAGTCTGCCATTAAATGGATATTATTATTATCATTTATGTAGATTTTAACAGTAGTGATGACGAAACTACTGAATCTAAATAGATAGAGCCAAAATAAAAGATTGGAAGTTTTATGGTATATTACATATATTTAAGCATACACTCCGATATTTTTAAACTTTACGCTGTGTCCGCATGAAGGGCCAGCTGAAGAGAGAGGACTCAATTTAGTGTTACTCCATTCTCTTTTCAACAATTCAGTTCCCCTCCACCAGGTGAAAGGGCCATTTGAATGAGGAACTTTCAGCACCGCCTTTGCCTTGATACCAAAGCCAAGAAATGTAAATGCTAAATTTTACATTTCCTGGGTGAAATCGGAGAACCACAACCTGTCGCGTTTACCAGTCGCACGCGTACTCTGCTTTTTGACAGACATGTCTCTCTATATTCTTTTGTTTAAATTTACATGATTAAAACAGTTGGAGTTTTATAAAATTTTAAAAGCAAACAGATTAAAAAAGATTATAATTGTTGTAATGAAATACAATTTGTGATGTTTAAAAGATAACCTATCGTACTGTCAGTGTTATTTACCTATGTTTACATATATTATCTGTATTCGTTGTTTTACCAAATAAAATAAAGTTGTTTATTAATTAAATAAAGTTGTTAAGTTATTAATTAGCCACGATTCATTCAGCCAGCGAATAAATATACGAGAGCAAATGGTGCATTTTTAACATCAAGATAAATAAAAATGACATAAGAAATTTAAAAAAAAAAAAAAAGACATTTTTGAATGAAACTGATTCAAATTCAATTTCCCCCTGTATTTTCACTCAAATTTATGGCTTTTTCGTTGAATTAGCATCTTACTACTTTCGAGGAGAAAGTGTGACTTAATTTTATAAGGCATGCCATATTTTATGTTTTTGTTTTTAACGTCAACATGCGTACATTTATAAATTTAAGGTACTTAAACTATGTGTAAATGTTACACACATTTTATTATTTCATACTCATATATACAAACACAAAACGTATGGCTGTAGTTTTTTGCTACACCATTTTGGCAGCTTCGTATGCGTTAAAAGACTCTACATGCAGAAACAATTGTTTAGAACAATATAGATATAAAAAATGATGGTTACGTTACACTTTCAAGTATTTCCTATACCAAGCAATCGATTGTGAGAGTACGATATAAAATTGCTACACCATGCGGGATGCAAAGTGTCGATTGAACAAAACGGTATGAAACAACAAGGTCTAAGGATGATATATGGGATCTAGTCGTACAAATGTCCAAGTATCGATATGTTCAAATGCTTTTCAACGGCCTCGCCTGGTCAGGTGGAGCACTCACCATTGGAGCCAAATGGTCCACTCTTTTTTCCATTATTTCATGCTGGAAGCCGTAAGCTTAGCAGCCATGCATGGGAGCCAGGCGGCTCAGGCCAATCCGATATGCGAATCTCTTCCATAGCATGAACACTACACTGCACTCCTTCACTAGCACTATAACATGCATGTGGACTACCTCGTTCGCCCATTAGGTGGTCATTGAGGACGATAACGGTGTTTAATGATATTTTTACGTAATATATATATACGTGCGCGCGCGGCGAGTTAAGCGGCTTGAACTGGCCCTTTTTCCGGTTGTAGCGCGCGCGCCTGGAGGCATCTCACCGTGCCGCATCCCTCGATTCGTGTGAATAAACTTTTTTCAAATTGAACTTTTGCAATTGTGTGAACGAGTTTCATGGTACTGAACACAATTGTTGTTAATCGATTGTCATCGAGTTATCGCTATCTAAATCAGGATGTAGAACGGAAGAACGGTTTTGGCAACTTATTTTAAACAAAGCTTACTGAAATATATTTTATAATGATCAAATGGTTAAATAACATAATAATATAAGTTTTTCACAAGTTATATTGAGAATTGATTATCATTATTCTATTATGTTCTAAGACGGATCTTCGCAAATCCAACGGGATTTTACATTCCGCCACAGAAGCTCAGTTCAAGAGGTGTTCTATAAACCTATTATTATGACGCAGATCTGAACCAATGAATGAAATAAGATTAGCAGAATTTGAAATAAGATCATAATTAGATGGAAATATATTTTCATTATTTTCAAGTTTGACCTTAATGTTGCAAACACTCGATGGGGCCATAAATAAAAAATGTAAGTATACAAACATCTATTACATACATACATACATAAATATCGCCAGATCCTCTGCATAAGGCAGGGTAGGCAGAGGGAACTAGTGTTAAGATACTCCGTTCTACTCTTCATCAGTTCTGAGGTGACATTGCGTGCTGAGTATGAACCCAACGCCGTGCGCTTATGGCTCACTGAGCAACCCATGAAATGAAAATTCCATTTCCTGGAGGGAATCGAACCTTACAACCTGGTCGCGCCGTGCTATGTCAAAGACGCTTGTGCCTTCGGCGCCACTTATTGGGTGACGTTAATTAAACAAACATCGCTTAATGATCCCAAATACGCAAACATTATATACAATGAAATATAAATATTATAACGAAAATAAAAATAAAAGTAGTAATGATCTAGTTAAATGTAGAGTAGACATCCGTTGATATAAAATCTGGTAAATCAGAAACTCGCCATACTTGCTTAAAACGAGTTTAAGCTTCTGGGGTTATTAGATTAAGGCTGAGAAATATCGAGATCCAAAGTTACTCTATTAGGAATTTTAAAATACAGCCATTACTATGCTCCAAGTTGTAATATTCTTTATAGACTCATCCTGTTGTAAGCCAAGTAATCATATACTAGATATTTTTATGATGATAGTTATGTATTTTAGCAGTATAATTCAGAACTGCTTTATATATTTGATTTGTTTAATGACGCGTTAACAACGCGTTGTTGCTAGTCAACGTATATAGTTATTTGTATAAACATGGCTGTCAAACCTTTTATGCATTATTTAAAAATATTAGCATTCTGAAAACTTTTTCTATATAAAAAGCCAAGCTTCATGCTCCTCCGTCCGCGTAATTCGTAAAAGAATTCAAAGTTTTGCTTCACGCATTAATATATAGATATTTAAAAATAAAATAAAAATTCCTTACGTAACTGTCATTTTAAAAACTATTAGTGCTTTACATCACAATGGAGCATTACTTAGATATAATCTTGTGGAGCACAATATACTCCTATTATTACTATAGAGCGGAATTTTAATTTTAGTTTCTTACGTTTTAATCTTATAAATAATATTCAGAAATATTTTTTATTAAAGAATTAAACAAGTGGACGATTAACAGGTGATAATGTAATTCCATTTGTAATATCACTAGTTATTTGTTTACGTTACAATATGGTATATATCTATAAAAATAAAAAAAAAATGCATCGCTCTATTCTCTAAAAAATTGGTAACTTTACGCTCTTTCTCTTAGTAGGGTAGGCAATCACTACTAAGTGTTAAAATACTTGCCCTTAGTAGTTCAGTGGCGGAAATTCAACGTGACGTATTTTTTATTATAGCAGGGAAATAAAAATAATTATAAACATTTATTCCCCAATAAGGATTGAACTGACAAACTATCGTAAGTAATCTTCATGTGGTTAGTACAATTAGACATTGTTCCATAGATCACGATAACGAAGTAATAATTGTAAATTGACAGCCTACGTTTCAGGAAGCAGAAATTGTTCGTTGTAGGTTCGTAAGTAATTCATCCCAGATTAGTCAATAAACAGATTAGTAATGCGCTAACAATGTTTGATGAGACAAACATTACTAACATTTTGTATGCTTTAATAGTGTACTTAGAATATTTTTACCCCAATTTATTCGCTGTTAACCATCATTATTTCACAAAAGTCAAAGATTATCCACATTTAAGATCGTATCTCAAGTAGACCACGTAAAAATTTCTCACCTAACACGCAACGTTATGCCATTACTTTCATACGTATTAACATTATAGTAATGCTTAAGGGGAAAATTATTTATATGTAAGAATTTTGGTCTATACTTTATTTTGTAATTATATAAGCATTTTATAGTAATTTGCACATACAAGTATTCTGAAAACAAATCTTATGTCTAATATAAAATATTGGTTATTACTTTATTGATATCAGCAGTTTCACGCTTTGTCCCGCAAAGCAGGGTAATCATAGAGATATCCTAGTGTCAAGACACTCCGTCCGCCGCTTTCCGGTAGATTTCCAAATATTGCGTGCTAAAATGTGCTACGTGTGTCAGACATTACTTGTAATTTATTTATTTATATTAAATCTTTTTTTATTGTACGAAGGTTTAGTTGCATAAAATGCGGCGTTCCTTCTGTCTAAGCGAAAAGAAAGTATCAGTAAATCTCTGCCTGCCTGGTAAAAACAAAACGAAAATATTTTTAAAACTTGAAATTTAAATACTTAATAACTCAACTAAATTGAAGATAAATAGATAATTTAAATTAAACAAATATTTAATAGGTACAATCTATAGGAGAGAGGCTATCGTGGTGCAGTGGTACAGCGTCTGTCTATAATCGCAATTGATTGTAGATTCGATCAATCTCCAATGATTGTATTTTAAATTATTTTATAGAAGCGGTAAAGCAAAGCGCGTTGAGTGCCACCATTCTACACGCAATGGTTCGACTACAGGCAGAAAATAGAGAACGAAATGTTTTGTCAGTGAAGAAAAAAAACTTCTTGCAAAGAGCAGCAAGTAAAAAATAAAAAAATAATATTAATATTTCTTTGTTCTTTATGTGTACATAACGAACATGTGGCATGTTTGACATCCCGTGAGATGACGCCAAAGGTTAAGACGATATTTGTTAAAGTAAAACCAACTTTCTTTCAACAGATCTTGGAAAGTTTAGAGTAACGCGAGTTCGTGATATATAATGAGAGTGATTCCTTATATGGATAGAGCGTTAGCACTCGACTCTGATTTTTTATACTCATATTATATGCAATTATGATGTATTCATATCACGCTACTTTAAGGTCATAGCGATGAAGATGAGTAATAGAAAATATTGACGTAATGTATGAAGCTTTTATCATTTTATATATTTTTTATATCAAATTTTTGTACATTTATTAGTAATGAAGGCGTGTAGAAATTTTTGTTGTTCAAAAATTTTTGTACGCCTAATTAAGTGCTGTATCAAGCTATGTTAACTAAAAAGCCACTAGTGAGTAGAGAACTAAGGGATGGATCATTAAAATTTACTTTTATTAACTAATAAGTATCTCTTACGAAACCTGGGGATCGCAATTAGCTCATACCTGATAACTCACGAATACTGAGTTTTAGCACGGCTTAAATTCACCTCAATTGGCTGGAACTAGATTATTCAGTTGAAACTGGCCGAATCCGAAAACCTTTCGGTTAGTGACTGATATATATTCTTTGAAAATTTGAACCCATAGCCATAGTTTATGTCAACGATGACGTCAACAAGATATTATTAAGACTAAGAATTTACACAATGTTTCCATTTTGCGGGAAAAAGCGTGAAGTTGCTAAACTATTTACATGTTTCGGATATAGAAAATAACTTTTATTTTAAAAAAATATTTTTATATATGGATAAAATACATGGCTGTTGACATCATATCACATGTTTCAAATTAATTCTTCATATTAAATATTGCTTTACAATTGACACAAAAACACAAGCAAAGGTCAAAATAAAAAGAAAGTAAAATGCCCGACATTCATAAAAGTATGTTATTAAGTATAAAATTGTTAATAAAATAATAATTACGAATAATTTCTTTATTATTTGTAATCACGCTATAACCGACACGTTATTTTAAGGGGCGTCAGCTGAAATTATAGAATCTTGCATATTAAATATAAGAATATATTCACAAATTATTTGTTTGCCGCCATAGAGGTGTAAACGTCACTTCTCTAATTAAACTCAGTGGTTACAGGTTCAAGTCGCACGTGTGGTATATTTAAACATAGAGTAATGGTTACAATATTTAAAGTAGGGGTTTCCCCGTTCTGGACAAACATTTCAATATTGGCTAAATAACCGAGGATAAACAGAGAAATTGTTTTTTTTTTTCAATGTTCACATTTCAAAGTGACCTACATTAATTTTTCTTTACACGAAGTGTACAAAATTATTTATATTTTAATGAATTTCTTATTAATAAAATAAAGTTTCTTTTATAAATATATCAAATAGATAAAAAATAAATGTGACATGTTGTATCTATTATAAATAATATATTATTTTTTATCATTTAGATATCTACAAAGCTATAATTAATTGCATATGTAACAATGAAATGACTCAATAATTCCACGCCTGTAATCACTAAAATTACTCACTATCAATATTGTAAATGAAATATTATTAGTACATTTTTTTGCCCTATTGCTCCTGCAAAGTGTCAAGCACTAGTCATCCACAAGGCTCCCACGAATCTTGGACTTTGATTTGTGACCGTCAAGCAGGCAGGTTCATAAAAAATCAATCTATAAATATAAAACTCTTCCGTTACTCAGTAGCTGTCACGCGCAGCCGAAACTATTAGAAACAACGTTGAAAATTGGCATTTTGAGAGTGTATGAGAGCATGAAAAGGATTTTCGGAAGTTCTTATGAGAATGTTACCATTAACGGTCTACGTTGTGGCAGGTAGAAATGGTAATTCGTAACAAGACTCAATTGCGAAAAGCGCAACGAGTTATAGCGGTGAGAGCTATTCGGGGATACCGTACGGTGTCATGGACGGCGGCTACTCTTCTGGCGGGCGACCCGCCTTGGGAGTTGCAGGCGGAAGTGCTGGCTAGGGTTCACGCATTCCGGGTAGGCGAACGGTCGCGGGGCGAGCAACCATCGTCGGAGAGTATCGTGCGGATCAGGAGAAGAGCGGACGAAGCCCTGATTCGACGATGGAAGGAGGACTTGGGGTCCCCGGCGGCAGGCCTAGCGACAGTGGAGGCGGTCCGCCCCCACCTAAAGCGCTGGGTTGGGAGAAAATTCGGAGTCCTGACGTTCAGATTGGTGCAGATGTTGACGGGGCACGGTTGCTTCGGCAAATATTTGCACCAGATTGCACGTCGGGAGGTGTCGCCGGCGTGCCATGAGTGTAATGCGCCTATCGATTCGGCGCACCACACTCTGGCTGATTGCCCCGCTTGGGCCCCACAACGCCATGCCTTGATAGCTGTAGTGGGCAGGGACCTTTCGCTGTCCAGTGTGGTGGAGGCCATGCTGGACAGCGAGAGTAAC
>JAKGSA010000575.1:0-60820 GCA_033558755.1 Philaethria dido
AAGTGGAGTCTCGTCAATGAACCCGTCTATAGTAAACCGGTTGGGGACGTCAGACGCCCTTTCTTGAAGTATGGAGATACCATTATAATCTGCGAATATTTAGTTTTTTTTTTAACTTCACGCTGTAACGCCGTTCACGTCGCATATAGCAGGGTAGGCAGAGGGAACCAGAGAACCTGATGTTAAGACACTCCATTTTCTTTCAACAATTCCGTTCCCCACTTTCCGCCGAATTGAGGCATTGCGTAAATGTAAAACTAAAAAACTACGCGTCAGATCTTAATTAAATTTAAATGGGACCACATAAAAAGAAGCTATCATATAAGAATAAAATCATCAAAATTGATACATCCAGTAAAAAGTAAGGCGGTAACACATAAAAAAATAGTCGAACTGAACCTTTTTGAAGTAATAAAAAGTAAGTTTTTTTTAGCTTCACGTTGAATTTAACAGGTAGGCAGAGGGAACCTGAGCACTTAGTGTTCAGACACTCCGTTCTCATACAAGAGTTCCATTAAACAATTAAGTGAAATGACCAATTTATTCATAAAACAAAGGTATAGATAAAATCCTATGATATATGTAAAGAAACAAAAAATTGGCACCAACACAAGGTCGACGTCTTTTTGAATATTGAAACGGAACTTTTCCACACATTATTTAAAATTCATGATAGCACGTGATCTGGTTATGTAGAAGTATGCTTGCTTTAAAAATTCTAATATGTTTTGTTTTTAAATATTTCAAATTAGATGTAGGAATAATATTAGTTTTTTCTCATTTTTTGAACGCTTTCAGTAGCTCTACTTGTAGCTGTCCATAAAACATAAGAACTATATCGCTTCGCTCGCCAACCTCCATTAACGACCAATAAATAAAATTAAAATACCCAATTAACTTGTGATCTTTTATAAAGATAGACACTATAATACAAAAAAATCATCGACACAGCGAAGAAAAACATTTATATATAATAGATAGAGACAGTTTTCCAAATAATTTCTTTCCTTAACGCCTGTCGTGGCGCAGAGGCACAAGCGTGCGACTGTAAACACTCCAGGTTGTGGGTTCGATTACCACTCCACGAAATGGAATTTTTCATTTCCTGGGTTTAGTAACAAGGCAAAGCGCGGCATTGAGTTCCGCCTCTCAGCACGCAATGCCTCAATTCGGCGGAAAGTGAGAAACGGAATGTTAACACTAGGTTACCTCTGCGTACCCTGCTATATGCGGGATACAGCGTGAAGCTATGTATGTATGTAGGTTATTGCCTTCCAAAAGGCTTGAAAATTGGCACACTTGTCCGGTTCCGACGGAAATACTATTTTCAAAGCATGAACATAATGTCCTTGCCTGAAAGACTAGGATCACGAGGAAAGAATTTTTGAATTTCTTAAACATGTTTTTTAATTGATTGTGTAATTATCACTGTTTAAATAATCTAAATTAAACATTATAAAATAATTACATGTAATATTTGTAATAAAAAAATAATAACAAATATTATAGCCTATTATATAAATTTGTTAACGGAACTCCAGCTTAAATGAGTCACAGACGATCGTACGATACTTTTGGCAGCTAACAATCGTAAAAAACCATTTTAGCTAGAACTTGCGAACAATCGCCAAATTGTCATGTTATGTAACATTAGTCTATGAATATAGTACAGTCCTAGACCGTAGAATAGACTAGAGTTATTTTCTCGTAAACCCGATTGTAATGGCAAGGAATCTGGTTCATGCTTTAAAAATATTGTATATATTTTTTTAGCTTCACGCTGTATCCCACATATAGCGGGGTAGGCAGAGGGAACCAGAGAACCTAGTGTTAAGACACTCCATTCCCTTTCAACAATTCCGTTCCCCACTTTCCGCCAAATTGAGGCATTGCGTGTTGAGTGGCGGAACTCAACGCCGCGCTTTGCCTTGTTACCAAACCCAAGAAATGAAAACACTAAATTTTACATTTCCTGGAGTGGGTATCGAACCCACAACCTGTCGCGTATACAGTTGCACGCTTGTGCCTCTACGCCACGACAGGCGTTACAACACACACACACACTGGCTTTAAAAATATGCTATACTAAAATAATAATAATAACTAATGTCCCCGTTGACGCGTTAACAACGCGTTGCCTAGCAACGTATATGTCACTTTATATAAACATGTATGTCAAACCATGGTAGTGTGTGTAACATTTATTTTATTAATTTAATATATTTTTTATGCATTATTTTGAAAGGATATCATTCTGTATATTTTATTGATTTGCGGATACTTCTATAAATTATCTATATATAAATAGGTGAAGCAATAACTTTGTGTCGTATTTTATGCGTAAAAAGATTTACGCAAATTACGCGGACGGCCGCGTAAAAAAAAGCAAGGCGAGGAGCGTGAAATTTGGTTCAATTATAGGTTATACAGAGAAGGAGTGCAGAATGTTAATATTTATAGCGTCATTGAGGACACAAGTAATAATAATATCTTCACGCTGTATCCCGTATATAGCAGGGTAGATAGAGGGAATCTGAGAACCTAGTGTTAAGACACTCCGGTCTTTTAAGATTTCCGTTCCCCACTTTCCGATGAATTGAGGCACTGCGTGCTGAGTGGCAGAACTTAACACGCATCGCATTGTTACCAGAGCGAGTAAATGTTATTATAAATATGTAATATTTACTTTTCCTAGAGCGGGAATCGAACCCTCAACCCGTCGTTTTACAGTCGCACGCTTGTGCCTCTGCGCCACAACTGACCTTGTATAAAATATTCTAATGTCGATCTCTTCTGTGAATGCAATTATATAGCCTTACATGGGAGCTGTTATTCAACTTCAACTGATTACAATGAATCATGTAAATATAGTTGAAAAAAAAAGACCGTTTTTTTTAGTAATACTACGCTTTAAGAACGCCTGTCGTGGCGCAGAGGCACAAGCGTGCGTTTGTAAACGCGACAGGTTGTGGGTTCGATTCGCACTCCAGGAAATAGAATTTTTCATTTCCTGGGTCTGGTAACAAGGCAAAGGGCGGCGTTGAGTTCCGCCATTCAACACACAATGCCTCAATTCGGCGGCAAGTGGGGAACGGAGTGTCTTAACACTGGGTTCTCTGGTTCCCTCTACCTACCCCGCTATATGCGGGATACAGCGTGAAGCTATGTGTATGTATGTATTTTAAATAATTGTTTCCAAAATTATGTTTTATCTATGTCATAAATTCAAACTATTTTATTTTTCTTACTTTATTTGATTTTCTTCACTAAAAATAATTAATTTAATAATTTTATACTCAATAGTATTGCAGTTAATTAAAACAATAGATAATTTATTTTATTATTATTGCTTTATAACCACATTTAGTAATAGTATTATGAGAGAGGTATTATTATTTGGTGGGTGGTGGGAGGTTCGTCCTCCGACTGGCTCCGCGACCACTATCATGTCAAAAGACGAACCGCCAAATATCTAATGATGTGTTCGGTTCGATGGCATGTCAAGCCAGATTTTCCTTTTCCCACCCCATCCCTTTCCCAAAATGTGGTGGTTCTGATGAGTGGACTACTACATTGTCCCCTTTCAATCAGTATCCTCTAGGTTGGCAGCTTGCATGCTCCAACATCTCTGGTGTTGTAGATGTCTATGAACCGAGGTAACCACTTACCATCAAGGTGGTCCTTCTGCTCGTTGCCGTCCGTTATCAATAAAAAAAAAAAAAAATATTACAAGATAATAGAAATTATTATAAATATGTATTTGTACACATTAATTTAATATACCTAAATTCTCGTACCAGATCATATTCATAGTCAGTCTAAATTTCTGAGTCGAAGACAATTAAAAAAAAGTCAATAATTTCCCCGCCAAATGTATTAATGTACTTACTACGGAACTAGTATCTATATTTTTATTGAGAGATGAAAATCTATATATTACGTGAGAAGGAAAAACATTGAATCCTTTTACGAAAATTATGTGAACGGAGGAGAATGAACCTTGTTTTTTTTTTTTTTTTTTTTTTTCGAATGGATACACATGCTGTTGACCCTGGCGGTCTTTAGCATTTCAGGGTGAGGAAGGGTGCTCAGTCCTTGCGAAATGCAAGCACTAACTAGCTGCTTGAGAGGGATGGAAACGAGCGGGGGCGCCCCTACGGGGCTAAGGACCTCGGCTTGCGCGAGTCGTGCTGCGGGCGGGAGAGATCTATTCTAAGCAAACCGATCACGCGACATGAAGGCACGACCGGTGGTATTGGAGCTAAGCTAAGGGGAGCCTAATAAGCCCTAACTGATGGACAGCCGCACCAGGGAGCGGGCGGGCCGTTACAGCTGGACTTCGCCCTCGAATCCGTCGACGGCGGTGTGTGTGTCGTGCGTGTGTAGCGTTCCTACATATTTCGCGTTCGCGACCGTAATAAGTCATCGGGGTCTAATAAGACGCTACGCGGCGTCTGTTTGAGTAACTGAACCTTGTTACACTTATAGTTTATATAGCGAAGAGTGCTCAATATTTAATATCTTTTAAAAATAATACATAAAAAATATTGTAAATTAATAAAATAAATGTTACACCATGGTTTTGGCATGCGTGTTTATATAAGTGACACATATAAATTGATGAACTACGCACGTTGTTAACGCACGTCAACAGGAAAAATATTATAAATAATTTTATTATAATTTATCTTGTATGTTAAAAAAGATGTTCTAATTCGACTGTAATTTATAATGTTCGCAAAACGTTTTCTGGGTGAACCAGAATTTTAATGATCCCTTTTTTATATGATAGGTAGTTAGCCTGATTTGATCCAATTTAAATTTAGCTAATGCTTGATACAGAAATATTTTTAGGAGATATTCTGCATAAGAATTTTACAGTTTTTGTTCATTTTATTTTGAAATCGGTTACATAACATATTGAATTCGTAATTCACATTTGCAATATACATATAACTTATTTGAGAGCCATGCATAAAGAACATTATTTGCATATATTAGTGATAGTAAAATCCTAACATCGTATTAGTTTGTTCAAATAACATCATTACAATGCCGGTATTTACATTCATAAATGTTAAAGGTACGGTGTATTGCCCTCTATCAAAAATAAACGGACGTTTAGCGCGATATTGGCTTCCACATCGCGATTTCAAGCGAAAGTGATCTGATAATAGCTAAATAATGTATATACGTGGGTATGTGAGTCACTGAATGCATGCATACCACACGCAGTGATCAGGGGGTGAAAATTTTGAGTTGAGCAGAAAATAACCGGTAAGTGCTGGGGGAAACCGATGAATATTTGGGAAGTCGGTATATATAATATATTTAGGGAAGCCGGTAATTTTTAGGGAAGCCGATATATTTAGGGAAATGATATCGGTTAATAGGTATTTAGTAATTTCACTATCGAATTTTGGCGATGACCTTTTTTTTTAGGTCTAATAGATGCCAGGACTTGTTGTTTTTGCACTTTTATGTCCAATTCCTGGTGATCTTTTTTTTTAGCTCTCACACCTTGTTTGACTTTGTTTTTTGGAGCTCCACATTTTAATAGCGACCTTTTTTTTTTGGTCTCATATTTGTACTTAAGAA
Organism: Philaethria dido; assembly: GCA_033558755.1. Taxonomy (NCBI): domain Eukaryota; kingdom Metazoa; phylum Arthropoda; class Insecta; order Lepidoptera; family Nymphalidae; genus Philaethria; species Philaethria dido. The sequence goes on from JAKGSA010000575.1 coordinate 5,599, forward strand.
GTTAGGCAAGCCGGTGGCAATCGAGTTATATGGACGCCTCGCCACTGGTATCTAGTATGGAATGCCATTGATTGTGAATGAAGCCGCGGGCAACAGCTAGTTATTTAATATATATATTTTTTTTATGTAGTAGTAGTACTTACTTCTTTGCCTTAACCATGTTATAATAAAACGCAATGGATGTAATGTCGCGCCTTCGCTTGCCAAAGGTACGCTGAGTTATAAAGTAAGCAATTACTTTAATGAGTTTTCACAGGCGCGGCTTTTTAAAACTATTTTTCATGAATATTTTTCTCTGAAAACCGTTTTTGGAAGAAATGTAGTTATTTTTTCGCTTCACGCAGTATCCCGCACATAGCAGGGTAACAGCAGGGAACCAGAGAACCGTCGTGTTAAGACACTCTGTATCTATTCTCAAATAAGAATATACTCATTTGCTTCGAAATTTGCACATGTGTCCGGATACGATGAAAATACAATATTTTTATAATTGGTGTTCTATTTTTTTTTATTTATATAAAATCGTGTGACGATTTTCTAGACTTTTCGGCACTTTGCCAAGTATCAGGTAACTATGTCATAGGAATGGCAAACGTCAGTTGTGACACGTGTCTAATTTATTATTTGGTCCATATCAATCTTCAAATAGGCTCGAGCAAGATGAAATACGGCGTTGTGTTCCGCTCTACATGCAAAATGCCTAAGATTCGGGTGTTTTAAAAGCTGTAACTAGCATGAAATTTTATAATATATTAATTGTTTTGTGTTAAAATTTACATTTAAATAACTAAAAGAGAAGTGCTGCGTTGAGTTTCGCCTTTGATTGTGCTTATATCGTTATTGCGTTTTTAATATGCCTAGAGTCAATAATTAATTTTATTACAAAAGGGTATTAAAAAAACCATGTTATTACACTAGCTATCATATAAAAAAGAACCATCAAAATTGGTTTACCCAGTAAAAAATTATGAGGTAAAAAAAATAATCGAATTAAGAACCTCCTTTTTTTGAAGTCGGTTATGATGTATATATATATATATATATATATATATATATATATATATATATATATATACGGCATATATTGTTATTCTCATAGTAACAATGCTAATACGAATTTCGAGGTGACATGAAGGACGGCCGTCTAGTTTTTTTAGAGCAACTACAACATCGTTGTCTATCATTAAAATACATACATTTTATTTTTATATTTTGTACGGCTAGTTCCCAAATTTTATATGATAGTGCTTCTGAATTGAAAACTAAATATTACTTAATATTTTCATTTCCTTGAGTGGGAATCGAACCCACAACCTGTCGCGGTTACAGTCGCATGCTTGTGCCCGTGCGCCACTATATGCCTAATATATTAAATATTTATAATTAAATTTTTAACAAAAAATCTTAACTGATTTCAAATAAAATGCATTAAAAAGCTAAATTACGAATAACTCAAAAACTACGTCGTCAAATCTTAGTCTAAATAGGACCACATCTGAAGCACTAGCTATCATATAAAAAAAAATCAAACTTGGTTCCTCCAATCCAATCCAATAAAAATACAGTAATCCATATAAAAAAAAACAATCGAATTGAGGACTTCCTTCTTTTTTTGAAATCGGTTAAGAACTATATACATCGTTAATCTTGATCAACCACGTGATTAAAAAGTTAGTAACTATAGTCGATCTCGTTAAAACATTAATTAAAAAAATTATGTTTGTTTTAATTTATTATTAATTATTTTTTATTATTATATTTAACGCCTGTAAATGAGACAGGTTGTGGGTTCGATTCCCACTCCAGGACATGGAATTTTCCATTTCCTGGGTTTGGTAACAAGGTTTGCCTTGTTACCAAACCGCGCGGCGTTGAGTTCCGCCACTCAGAACGCAATGCCTCAATTCGCCGGAAAGTGGGGAACGGAGTGTCTTAACACTAGGTTCCTTCTGCCTACCCTGCTATATGCAAGGTATAGCGTGAAGCTATGTATGTATGTATGTATGTAATTATGTTTTTTACACCATCATGGTGTCTTGGCGTGGTTACCTACCTAACCTAGAACCTATTTTTACTATAAATCTTCGGAGATGGAATCGAACTTGCGACCATAGTGTTTAAACTTTACTAACACTTTGATTTTTTCGATATATTTATTTGTTTTCTTTGTTCAACAGCTCATGAAGAGGTTGCGCCAGGTGGTGGGCAACCGTCTCTTCGAAGTGATTATGAAGGCAACCTTCTACGGGCAATTCGTCGCCGGCGAAGACCAAAACAAAATCAAGCCAACACTTGAGAGGTGAGATTTGCTTTAGCCGGGTTTTGAACCTACGTACTTTAAAAAAAACAAATATTTCTGCCTGTTAGTGTTAAGTTGCCCAGTCGTTCGTTCCCCATTCGGCGGGAAGTGGGGAACGGAATTGTTGAAAGAGAACGGAGTGTCTTAACACTAGGTTATAAGTGTGGTCATCTTGGTACTGTGGAACAGTGTAAAATGCGATTGGTTGTGGTTTCGATTCTTACTAGGAGTTATTATATTTAAATTAATGAGATCTTTTATTTTCGAATTTCCAAAAACTTTATTCCGAATATACGGGATTAATCCGGTTGCAATAGTTTCATTTAATATATATTTTAATTATTTTCATTTTCTTTACTATTTTAAACGCAGTAATTCAATATTTTTGACCTCGAAAATAACGCACCGAAACACTATATACATTCATTTTTATTATTTTATCCCTAAAACCTAGTTTCCCTGAAAGGGGACGGGGTTGGAACACAATTTCCCTCCGCCGCTGGGTAGTATCCTATAAGAGGCGGGTATCCCAGTAGGTTTGGTGGTAGGAGGTTTGTCCCCCGACTGGCTCGCGGCCACTATCATGTCAAAAACGAACCGCCAAATATCTAATAATGTGTTCCGGTTCGATGACGTATAAGCCAGGATTTCCCTATTTCCATCCTTTCCCCAGAATGTAGTGGTTCCGATGGCGAACTGTCGCGGCCACTACATTATTTCCTCCCCTTCCCCTCTGAACACTAGGTCGGCGACGCATTTGCAACTCCTCTGGTGTTGTAAATGTTCATAGACGAAGGACCACTTACCCTCAGGTCGTCCTTCAGCTCGTTTGCCATCTTTCATCAATAAAAAAAAATTCTAATATCTCGTTTCTTCCATTTTTCGTAGGAATATAGAGATTCTCTCTCAGTGGGGAGCACTCAAGGCTATATGTCTAATTTCATGTTTCTATGTGCAGTAGTTTCGCCTGTACGTTGTCTGTCAGTCACTTAGTAATCCAAGCTTTATATACTAGAGTTCTCGTTCACGCGTTAATAACGCGTCCTAGCAACGTATGTCTATGTCACTTTATATAAACATGGATGTCAAATCATGGTAGTGTGTGTAACATTTATTTTATTAATTTTATATATTTTTGAAAGATACTATAATTCTGCACTCCTTCTCCATATAAACTATAAGTGTGCCAAATTTTATGCTCCTCTATCCGCGTAATTTCCGTAAAAAGGGGTCCAAAGATTTTGCTTCACGTATTAATATATAGATATTGATTTAGTTATAAAAACTAAATATTTAATGGAAGTTAGTTCTAATAAAATTAACTTTATGATATTTTTTATCGATTTACAGATTACGTTCTTTCGGAGTTAAGTCGATCCTCGATTACTCCGTGGAGGAAGATTTATCTCAAGAGGAGGCTGAGAAGCGTGAAGTTAGGTGAGTGTGAAATAAATATGATTTTTTTTCACGTAGTATTTTATAGTAAAAAATGTGTGCAGTTATCTCTTTTTAGTGTCGCATTTTCGTTACATCGAATTTCAAATCGCAATAATTCGCTTCAAAAATATTTTTTTCTAAATAATTAAACACAAGCGTGCGACTGTAAAAGGGACAGATTGTAGGTTCGATTTCTACTCCAAGAAATGAAAATTTTAAACAATATTTAGTATTTTCGTTTCCTCGCTCTAGTAACAAGGCAAAGCGTGGCATAAGTTCCGCGGAAAGTGGGGAACGGAATTGTTTAAAGAGAACGGAGTGTCTTAACACTATTTCCTCTGCCTACCCTGCTATATGCGGGATACAGCGTGAAGCTAAAAAAGTAAGTAATTCATTCAACTGGCGCCTCCCTTCGCGTTGACATTGTCAAATGAATAGAATGTATTTAGAACTATAGACAGACGCGACTCTATGGCCTCTTTTCCAATTTTCTCATTGTTTCAAGACTTATGACGACTATTTACACAATTTTAAACGATTTTCAACCTTATTAGCTAAATATAAAGTTTAGTTTTCCTCACAAAACGTGTAAATCACGTGCAATGTGATTATAAATTCCGTCCTTCGTTATGTGGTAACTATTAATTCAGTATTGTGAATCCGTTACTGGTTTACTTGTTGTTTAAATAATATATTGGAAGATATATACAATATATATTTTTTTAGCTTCACGCTGTATCCCGCATATAGCGGGGTAGGCAGAGGGAACCCAGGAACCCTAGTGTTAAGACACTCCATACTCATAAGATTTCCGTTCCCCATTTTCCGCTGAATGGAGGCATTGCGTGAGTGGCGGAACTCAACGCCGCGCTTTGCCTTGTTACCAGAGGAGGAAAATACAATATATAAAACAGATTATTTATTATATGATGTATCACCACAGATAATGTTTATCTGTATTTAAATATGTCGTTATTAGGGGAAAGAGTTGTGAACAGGTAACAACTTAAGAAAGGGAGTTAACTAAGGTCCTAATAATCGTACTTCGACTTATCGAATATATATATATATATATATATATATATATATATAACATATATATATATGCTATATATATATATACTCATATAACTCACTATACCTCTATATTTTAATATTAATCGGCTGCAATAAACGAATTATTGGGTGACTTATGACTAAGTCATAATAATTCATTAATTAATCATTCGCTTTCGTATTTGCGAAAAAGTATTTAAAGTAAGATCAACAACAGAATTTTCAAATAAAACGTATAGTTTAAATTTCTACACCAAATAGTATACTTTTTTTTATTTTTCATATTATTTACGCCTGGCTTTTAAGGAGTGGGCATTTTTTTTTTTGAAAATATTCACATTTGCCCCTTTTTTGCCCTTTTTTGGTTTAATCTTTAAGAAACCTATAAGAATTATATTCAGATGCAAATGATTCATGAGAAATATACACAATATAAATATCTATTATACTTACTAAAAAAATCGATATTTATCATTATGCCAGTGTTTTTAAGTAATGTGCTTTAATTGTATGTGTCATTCGATGTCTCGATTTTCTTTTTAATGTTTTTTAATCGATTAGGAACACTCTTTCTTGCGCATTTAATATTTGTTCCAAAACGCAAAATCTTATGTCTTAAGAATTAAAAAATATTGACATTTTTTAATTAAACTTCATTATAATGAGTTATTTTATAGTTTCTAATTAATATCGAATATTCCAGAAGCTGTACAAGTGCACGCTTGACGGAACTTATAAAAAGCGGTCCGAGGACTTTACAAGATTTAATCATAGCTGGGTTTTGATTATCTTTTTTTTTTTTTTTACAGTAATTGCATTAGATACGTAGTGTTTAGCTTTTTAAATTTTGTGTATTGTTTGTTTTTTTTTTTTTTTAATGTATCTAGTATATTTTTAGTTATTTTTTTTTTTATTTAGTTATCGCATTAGTTTACTGAGTTTACTTGATAATGTAGCTGCAGAGTATGTAAGAGTTAGTATGTCAAATGAGAAATGACATTGACATTTGTTTTTTTAATTCAAATTCAATTTTAAATGAAATGAAGAATAGATAGAGAAAATTAATGAATGAAAACATAAGAAAGATATATAATTCAACATAAAAAAATTCTTTTTTTTTTGTTTAAGAAGTACATAAAAATTACTAGAAAAATTAAATTAAATTTTTACATGCGTTCTATTGGCACACACAAACTGGCATTTATTTGAAAATATGGAATTAGATACAATACTATTTATAATAGGCCCATATTTTTGACTTCACGCAGTATCCCGCATTTAGCAGGTTAGGCAGATTGAACCTGAGAACCTAAATTAAGACACACCATTCGCTTCGTTCTTCAGGCGAGATTCCGTTCCCCACTTTCCGCCCGATTGAGGCATTTGTTACCAGACCTAGGAAATGAAATACTAAATATTATTTAAAATTTTCATTTCCTGGAGTCGGAATCGAAACTCACAACCTGTCACGTTTACCACAGTCGCGCAGCTTGTGCCTCTGCGCCACGACAGGTGTAATAAAGCTCATATAGTGTACCATAAAATAACACAGTTTTCAAAATATATTTTTCACATTATTTTTTAATACATTTTACTTACATTTTCTATGGTATTGTAGTTTAAAACGGTTTTTAGCCATGATGTTTTATTTTATGTAGGAAATAAGAAGCTGACTTTTTGCTCTTTTTGTCAATCGAAAACCGTGACTTAATTATTAGTACTAAAATTTATAATATATACATATATATATATATATATATATATATATATATATGCTGCCTCCATAATATATATATATATATATATATATATATATATATATATATATATTTATATTTCAAAGAAACATGGAATATATCAGGTATGTTCAGTTTCGTTCTTTTTAATTTTTTCCAGTTCTATAAAAATATATATATATATATATATTTTTTTTGATAATGTTTTTTATTAGATGTTGTTTTTCTTAATCAAGAGCCAATTTTTCTCCCCTTTAAAAATCTATTATGCCCAAATTACTTTGTAGTATGTTTATTAGATAAAGACTTCAATTAAAATACAATAGAAAGTAAAACTATTACGTATAACTTTCAAAAACCACCTCAATCTTAACTAAATTAAAATGGGACCACATCACAAGCACTAGCTATCATATGAAAGAATCATCAAAATCCAACATCCTGGTATCCCTTGTGTTGCTTTAGATGTTCATGGGCGAAAGGTAACCACTTACCATCAGGCGAGTCCTTCTGCTCGTTTGCCATCCGGTATCCATAAAAAAAAAAATTAGTTCATCCAGTAAAAAGTTGTGTGGTAACACAAAAAAAACCGTCCATTTGAGATCTTTTTTTTTTTTTTAACTTCATCCAACTGTATCCGCATATAGCGAAGAGTAGGCAGGAACCAAGAGAACCTAGTGTTAAGACACTCCATTCTCTTTCACAACATTTCCGGTTCCCCACACTTTTTCCGCCAAATTGAGGCATTACGTGTTGAGTGGCGGACCTCAACGTCGCGTTTTGCTTTGTTACCAAACCCAAGAGACATATCAATAAACATATCCTGGAGTGGGAATCGAACCCACAACCTGTCGCGTTTACAGTCGCACGCTTGTGCCTCTGCGCCACGACAAGCGTGGAGAACTTCATTTTTTAAGTTGGTTAGAAAATCTAACTAAAGAGTTTCGGACGTTCAATCATTGTGACACTGTGAATATAATTAAGCAAAAATGATTTTAGTGTATAAGAAGTTAGAGATGATATTTCTATGTATTTGAAAATCAATGTCATTTGAAGTAAAATAGGTAATTGGGTCATGCTATTTTAGTTTTTTTTTAATAGTAAAAGTTTTTTTTTTAAATTGATTGTGATTTAGATGTAAGTGATATGTTAATTTAGGTTTTTTAACAGATTTAAAAAAAAAAGGAGAATCTTAATGAATCACACCAACACATCTAAATCTTATTAAAAAAGTGAATGTATTAAATGCGTCTGTACTTGCAAATAACAATAGTTTTTGTTTCATCAAAATCGGACTAGGATTTCAGAAATTACAGCGTCTTAAAGTTTGAACATTTTTAAAACTGGTGACGTCACGTGGCGATAGATATGTGTGCGTGTGGCGGTTGTGTGTGCGTGCGTGTTGTTACACGTACATGTATGGAAATGTGCACGTGACGTCACACAGTAGCGCTACTAGCGCGACCGAGGCTGCACTTTAACGCGACATATCTCACTCATTTTTGAAGATAGAAAAAAAATAAAAACAGATTCTATTTTCTTGAGTTACTTCTACTTAGATATGCTGTTAGCTAAAAACGTTGGTGTGACTCATTCGATTGTATTTTTATCCCATAACTTTTTACTGTGTGAACCAATTTAGATGATTCTTTTTTTATATGATAGCTAGTGCTTTTGATGTGGTCCTAATAAAATTTAGTTAAGATCTGACGAAAGATTTTTGAGTTATAAAGTGATAATTATTACTTTTTTTTTGTATATTTTATTTGATGCCGGTTTTTCGTTTGTTAAAATTTTAATTATATAGGTATATTTTTTTGATTCTAAGAGAACGTAAGCTAGTTTTTATAAAGCTGTAATAATATTAATCAAAATATATTATTAACTTTTTCAAGTTATGTAGGATATAAAATTTGTGATCCCTATTTAAATGATTTTAAAAACAAAATTGTCTTAATTTAAAATTATATGTATCACATACTGCTTTCAATCTAATTTTAAAAAAATAAATAGGTAAATTATCAAAAAAAAAAAAATTAAAAAAAAAAAGAAAAGTTTGTTGTTTGAATTAGGATTGTAGTTAGCTTTGTGGTACAGTATGACAATGTACCCATGGCCTCGGAAGATGCAGATTGATGGACTACCGTGGGGTTTTAGTGAATAGGATGTTAATCATGAGTCTCACATAAACCGCATTGCACTTCCCAGCGTGCGGTTATCCGCAACTGGGTTTCCCCACGGAGAAAAAAAAAAAAAAAATGATTGTAGTTAGCAGTATAATATATTTTTTTCGCCACAAATAAAAAAAAAATCAGTTGTATAAGTAATTAACGTTAGCTAATAATTATTAAAAAATAAAAACTAAGTAATAACTACTACATTGTCCTCCCCTTCCATCAGTATCCTCTAGGTTGGCAACGCATCTACAACGCCTCTGGTGTTGTAGATGTTCATGGGCGAAGGTAACCACTTACCATCAGGTGGTCCTTCAGCTCGTTTGCCATCAGTTATCCATAAAAAAAAAAAAAAAAAAAAAACTATGTAATACGTTTGTAAATATTAACTCTTAATAAATTGAAATTAAATTATTTATAGAATAGTATAGTATATTCCTTTTACGCGAATAGAAAAGATATACGAAAATATTTGTATTAAAAATATTTTTTTGAGTAAGTAGTATATGCGGAAACATATTGTATTCCCTATTACCCTACTTTCATATCCCTTATTCCCTATTACCCTACTATCATTTCATATTGATAATAATATATGGTTTAACGCCTGTCGTGGCGCAGTGGCACAAGTGTAAAACTGTAAATGCGAAATGTGGGTTCGATTCCCACTACAGGAAATGAAATTTTTCATTACCTGGGTTTGGTAACAAGGCAAAGCGCGATGTTGAATTCCGCCACTCAGCACGCAACGCCTCAATTCGGTGGAAATTGGGGAACGAAGTGTCTTAACACTAGGTTCCCTTTACCTACCTAGCTATATGCGGGATACAGCGTGAAATTATGTATGTATGTATGTATAATATAGTGGCTATACATAATTTAACTGTGGAATGATTACTTGACTATATTGATAAACCATAAAGTGTATTTTTCGCCAAATTCTTGGGAAAATATTAATTATAAACACTTTTTCTTATGGGCAACCATTTTTTTTATTATATTTATTTATACATAACATTTATCTAGAATTTAACAATATTTGTCTATCAGCGCGTCGATCTCAGCATGCGGTGATCAACAAGAGGAAGGCCAGTTGAAACAGTACCACGTGGAACAGAGGTTCGCGGACCGCCGGTACAAGGTGACCAGCGCCAGGACCTACTTCTATTTGAATGAAGCTGCCTGCGAGAAGAACATGGAGGCGTTCTTGAGAAGCATTGATGCTGTGGCAGGTGAGATTTTGTGTATATATTTAATTTTTGAAGTGATAATTTCTTTAGCTGCGTTATGCACTTTTTGTGATGAGTAAAAAATGTGACTGTAAACGCGACATTTGTGGGTTCGATTCCCACTCCAGGAAATGGAATTTTTCATTTCCTGCGTTTGGTAACAAGGCAAAGCGCAGCGTTGGGTTCCGCCACTCAGCACGCAATGTCTCAATTCGGCGGAAAGTTGGGAACGAAGTGTCTTAACACTAGGTTCCCTTTGACTACCTGCTATATACGGGATACAGCGTGAAGCTAAATAAAAAAAAAATTAAACATGCGTTAGGACAAGTGACCTGATCGAAAATTCGTAAGACGAATTTGTTATATTTGTGTACGATAGCGCAATAAATGAATATTGTATTTTACCACATAGATGATAGTATGTTTATATTGATAATTATAGCAATTCGTGCAAAATTATTTCCTAACCATTCCAAAATATGAAAAATGCAAAACATAATATTTAAGTTTTCACTTTTGCCGGTACTCCCGGAGTTCAATCCTTTGATTTCCGTTTCCCTTCTCTGGTAAGTAAACGCGGCATTAAATTCCGCAATCCTACACCTAATGTGTTGAATTGAGATGGAAAGTGGATAAGGGAGTGTCTTATCACTGTGTCTCTGATGTCTCAGATAGCGTAAAGCTGCTAAAACATCTGTTTAAAATTATACCATAGTCCTGTAGGACAAGCATGAAAATTTGGGACAAACTCGTATCGTTATCGAAAGCATTTTGTATGGGAAAACTTTAGTTCTTCTTACGCACAGTAGGGGCGCTTTTCAATTCCCATACAAATTCTTTCGATAACGATACGAATATTTTATCGCAAGTTTTCGTGCTTGCCATACTGGTCTATTTAAAGTTAAGAAACTTATATAAAATTTCGTTTTAAATTATTTTTTTATTAATTTTACTAAAATTGGAAAAACGGGAAGAACTGAATGATTCTTCTCTAAAAACATAACAAAATACATTAACTGTGTTTGGTTTTTCTTAAGCTAATATAATTTCTTATTCTTTCAGGAATTACTAAAAGTACCGGCCTGATGGCAGTTAAATTAACAGCTCTTGGGAGACCTCAGCTACTTGTAAGTAACCCTGCTTAATTATAAAATTATTATATTAGCAGTACAAATAAATTTGTGGCGGATTTACCAACAAATTGGGACGCCAAAAGGTTGATAAAAAATTGAATTGCTAAAAGACAAGGTCGACAAAAATTTGACTGCTAAAAAAAACTCGACGAAAACTTAATATCCCATACTGTGAATTTGTTTAATATTTTCGTCCAAGTCGGATATACCAGATATACCTTTATATATCGGATATACCTTTATAAAATTTTCAACCTTCGCCACTGGTCAATATATTTAATTTTCCGCTTACTGTCCGAACTCTAAACATCACACAGAGTGGCGGAACTCAACGCCGCACTTTACCTAACATTTAACATTTATCATACAAACTTTTTCCTAATTATTAACATTTCCCAGCTCCAATTATCAGAGGTGATAATGCGAGCGCGTAGCTACATGCAGCAGATAGCGGGTGGAACCGGCAACGTTCTCACTCACCACAAGACGATAGAGGACCTGCAACGGTATCTGGGGGATTTGAGTTCTAAACCGGAAGTACAGGACTTTATGAAGAAAATCACTTCCGATACTGAGGGGTGAGAGATTTTTTAAAATTTTTAGCTTCACGTTGTATCCCGCACATAGCAGGGTAGGCAGACAGAAGCAAAGAACCTAGTGTTAAGGCACTCCGTTCCAATAAGACTTTTTAAGACATTTTCTTTTCTGTAAAGTATATTTAGTAAATTGTGAAAATGGAGGTTCTAAATTTAATTGTGTTTTTTTTTGTGGGTGAAACCATTTTGATGATCCTTTTTTTGTGATAGCTAGTGCTTCTGATGCGGTTCCATTTGAATTTGGTTAAAATCTGAATGGTTTTTGAGTTATTTGTAAATTTTAATTATTTAGTATGATACTGATGTTTTGAATGATTTAAAATGATCCTAATTACAAATAAAAAAAAGTACTAAAAAGTAATGTTAATAAATAATAGAAAATCTATCGTTAATGATGATAATAAACCTTAAATTTATATAACTATTCTTTGGCTTTTTATTTATTTGTGCTAAAACAAAACAAATAAAAAAAATGGGTATAAAATAGCAAAAAATATAAAACCACCTAAAAAAAAAGTCATCAGCAAAGTAGTTCACTGTGGAATCAAATAGTATCGATTTAGTACAAAAACTAAACGCCCTATACTAGCTTTTTTAAATATACCGGCTTCCCTAAATATATGCCGGCTTCCCTAAATATATATCGGTTTGCCTAAATCTATCGGCTTACCTTTTTAAAATTTTCACGCTTTTAAACACTATAATTTATGCGCAGATTACGCTATTTTTTTCTTTTTTACATTGAAACAATATTATTTCTCTGCCTCACGGTTTTTCACGCATATCAGAGGTAGCGGTAGTTACGACACTTTGTTTTCCACTTTCCGCTAGAATTCGATTTTGATTTAAATCTGATATTGGGTAATTCTAAAGATTTTATTTATTTAGCTTCACGCTGTATCCCGCACATAGCAGGGTAGGCAGAGAGAACCAGAGAACCTAGTGTTAAGACACTCCGTTCTCTTTTAACACTGTATCGCCACTTTCTGCCGAATTGAGTCATTGCGTGCATAGTGGCGGAACTCAACGCCGTGCTTTGTCATAAATATATACACACAAATGTATGATACACCATTAGCTATATTAGTATTGAAGTAACAAGATGTATTTCAGTGTGCTGCACTTATTCCCGTGGGACCGGTCAGTGGCGACTACTTGTTATCGTAAGCGTTGAAACGTAATGGTCGCTAACTACGAGTTTATATATACATATGGACCATTGAAATATTCTATACCATACTAGAATAGGGTAGGCAAAGAGAACGTAGTGTTAAGACACTTTGTTTTGCGTGTTTGTTGGCGGAACTCGACGCGATGTGAGATCAAATTTAATTAACTAGTATCCCCCGTTGACGCGTTAACAACGCGTTGTCTTTTGTAATGTATATGTCACTCTGTATAAACATGGATGTTAACAAGATGTGTGTATAACATTTATTTTATTAATTTAATATACTTTTTATGCATTATTTAGAAAAAATATTATTTTTCTTTTTTTATTTTTTTTTATTAATTAAAATGGTGGTCCATATGTGTACGCTAGATTTTAATTACATTAGACTAGTCTGTTTTCGCGGCTATGCTTGGGTGAGATTTTGATCTAAAACACTTCTGGAGTTATTGATTGGCGTTAACATTGTTAGGCTGTGTTGGCTATTTTTTTTAAGTCTTTTTATTTCTTTTTTAATTTTCGGTACGTACTACGTATGGAGGCATAATATTTTAATTAAAAATATGATTACATATTTCTTAAATGAAAATAAGTTTTGAGAAATGTATCATACATAGCAGTGGCGAGGCGTCCATATAATTAACGGTTCCCATCAGCTTCCCTATTGTAAATGACAATAAATTTTCTGGAAAAATTTGGGAGCAATTTTGCAAAAAAAAACAAGTATGAGACCTACAAAAATATGTCGCCAGTAACATGTGGAACTTAAATTGTAATTGAGTTTTCAAAGAAACAAGGTCAAGAAAGGTTTGAGAGCTAAAAAAAAAGGTCACCAGAAAAATGTTGGGTATAAAATTGCAAAAACATAAGCTCTAACATCTAAAACCACCTAAAAAAACAGTTCTTCACCAAAATTCGATATTAAAATTACTAAATAACTTTCGGCTAACTAACTCGGCTTCCCTAAATATACCGGATTCTCTAAAAGTTACCGGCTTCCCTAAATATATACCGGCTTACCTTTTTATAATTTTTACCCCTCGCCACTAGTACATAGGTACGGGAGACTCAATAGAAATCCAAGATAGCATTTGACTGTAAACGCGTATACCTAAATTATTTTAACGTCTCGCTTTACTCGACACGCAATGTCTCGAATTCCGACAGAAAGTGGAGAACGGAGTGTTTTAACAGAATAGTCTCTCTGACTATCTATATATCATGGCATTAACCGACATCCTTGTCATGAAGACCAGTTACTAGTGACCGGATGAGCAAAAAAATAATTTTGAATGTGTTTCTTTTAGTTTCATTTTTAAATCAGTAAGAAATATCTTATTTTTATATCTATTAATAATTACATTAACATCTGTTTTAATTTTGCTTTTGCTTATAAAATTGGTATTAATTAAATGCATTTTGAGATTTTTGGGTGTCGTGATTTTTTCACATTAAATGGAACTATTTTAATCGGACAGATCGCGTATATTTTTGAAAACCCGACGTTCAAAACACTTTACAGTAGTCTGTGGTCACTCGCGGGTAGATTGAGATGACATCACATCTGTCATTTCATACAATTATATCAAACTACTTTTAACTCTTGAAATCTTACGACTGGTACGATATTATTCATAATCTACCTAAATTTCTTAAATATTAAATTCCACTCATATCCTTCCAGTATCGTCCATCTCTTCCCATGGTCAAACATTCTGGACAAAGACATGGGTCTCTCGGACTCCTTCCGAGTGCCAGACCCTAAGACCGGTCAGATGAGGCGTCTCATCTCCCAGATCTCCCCCAAAGAGGAGGAGATGTTCAGGAATATGCTTCGGAGGCTGAACAGCATCATCAAAGTGGCCAATGAGCGTGATGTCAGGATAATGATTGATGCAGAGCAAACTTACTTCCAGCCAGCTATATCTAGAATCTGTTTGGAAATGATGAGGAGATATAATAAGGTGGGATTTTTTTTATATTTGGTATTCGTTTGTTTTGAACGATATATTTGGATCATTGAATAATTGTAAGATTTTAAATTATCAGAGCGCTGTAATTAATTTAATTTTGATTTGATATAAAATTATTTTTGGATATATTTACATACATGTATTGTTTTATATTAATATAAAATTTTATTTGAATATTTAGGTTATTTAAAGAAATTATATGTGTCTTTATGTATATTTAACATAGGGTTTGTTGGTTCAAGCATCAAGGAAAAAAGAACTTAGTATCAACACAATCCTTTCTCTACTTCCAGCCCGAATTCGATATTGCGTTGAGTGGCGGAACTCAACGCCGCGCTTTGTCTTACACAAAATTAAAATAATTTAAATATAATAATTTCCTCGAGAGGGATCGAATCCACAACCTCTCGCGCTTATAGTCAGAAAGTCAAAAGTAGCCTACTGCGTTATGATAGACCATTCCAATCAAAGTAAAACCTAACATTAAACTATATCTTAGTGTCTCTAAAATTAACGACGAATACGAATAAAATAAAATATATATTTTTTTATAATAATTGACTTATCTCTCTTGTTTTCCTTCCAGAATAAGTTCCTAGTATTTAATACATACCAAACCTACCTAAAAAATACGTATAACGAGATAGTCACGGACCTGGAGCAAGCGCAACGCCAGAACTTCTACTGGGGCGCTAAGCTTGTGAGGGGCGCTTATATTGAACAGGTATGGCTGAGAAATAATATTACAAAAGGAACTTCACGCTGTAACCCGCATATAGCAGGGTAGGCAGAGGGAAACAGAGAACCTAGTGTTAAGACTTCCGCTGAATTGAAATTTGTTACCAGAGCGAGGAAATGAAAATACTACATACATACATAGCTTCACGCTATGTCCCGCATATAGCAAGGTAGGCAGAGGGAACCTAGCCGCTGAATCGGAACATTGCGTGCTGAGTGACGGAACTGCGCTTTGCTAGCAAACTTAGAAAATGAAAAATTCTATTTCTTGGAGTGGGAATCGAACCCACAACCTGTCGCGTTTATAGTCGCACGCTTGTGCCTCTGCGCCACGACAGACTTAAATAAAAATATACCTATTGATGTCGAAATAAATTTAATATTACAATTATATATGTTAATATCGTACATGCATTCTTTGCGTTTTTTTACTAATTTCAAAAAAAGAGGAGGTTCTCAATTCAACTGTGTTTTATTGTATGTAACTTTTTACTTAGTGGACCAATTTTTATGATTGTTCATTTCATATTATAGCTAGTGCTCATGTGGTTCCATTTAAATTTAGATAAGCTCTGACAAGTAGTTTTTGAATTATTCGTGATAATGTAACTTTTTAATATATTTTGTTTGACATCGGTTTGGTGGTAGGAGGTTCGTCCTCCGTCTGGCTCGCGACCACTATCATGTCAAAGACGAACCGCCAAATATCTTATGATGTGTTCCGGTTCGATGGCATGTGTAAGCCAGGCTTTCCTCTTCCCACCTATCCTTTCCCCAAAATCTGGTAGTTCCGATAGCGGACTACTACATTGTCCTCCCCTTCTATCTGTATCCTCTAGGTTGGCAACGCATCTAGAACATCTCTGGTGTTGTAGATGGTCATGGGCAAAGGTAGCCACTTACCATCAGGTGGTCCTTTTGCTCGTTTGCCATCCGTTATCCATTAAAAAAAAAAAAATCGGTTTTCTTTTTTCTAATAGAATTTGATTTTTTTAATTTAGGAGCGTGCTCGAGCCGCTGCTATGGGATATGAAGACCCCACCTGCGAGAGTGTAGATGCTACAACCAACTCCTTCCACCGATGCCTCAAGGAAATTCTTAGCAGAGTTAAGGTACTTTAAACATTTATTTGGTGTTTTTTACATTTTAACGATGAAAATATATATAAATTGTTATTGTATAGGATTATTACGACGACTTACTAAATAAATGAATTTTTAATACTTTAGAAAAACGTATAAAAGTATGTGATAATAACGTACGGATTAGCGGTCAGAGTGTTGGGTAAACAGGAGGCGTGGGTTATAATAGTTGTATTAGACTTCATAAAAGGTTATTAATTCTACTTTGTTTTTTTTTTTTTTTTTTTATGGATACCGGATGGCAAACGAGCAGAAGGACCGCCTGATGGTAAGTGGTTACCTTCGCCCATGAACATCTACAACACAAGAGATGTACTAGATGCGTTGCCAACCTAGAGGATACAGATGGAAAGGGAGGATAATGTAGTACTCCGCTATCGGAACCACCACATTATGGGGAAAGGGGAAAACCTGGCTTACATGCCATCGAACCGGAACACATCATAAGATATTTGGCGGTTCGTCTTTGACATGATAGTGGTCGCGAGCCAGACGGAGGACGAACCTCCTACCACCAAACAAAACTACTACTGTTACTGGGGAACCAATTTGGATGATTCTTTTTTATATGATAGCTGCATCTGATATGATGGTGTATTTGAATTTAGATAAGATCTGCCAAATTGTTTTTGAGTTATTCGTTATAATGCTACTATTTAATGAAAAATTTCATTTCCTGGAGCGGGAATCGAACCCACCTGTCGCGTTTACAGTCGCACGCTTGTGCCTCATCACACATAATTATTTAAAATTTAATTATATATAAAATAATCCACAGAATGAACAAAAAGACCGTCTCGGTATAATGGTGGCCTCCCATAACGAGGACACAGTGCGTTACGCCATACAGCTGATGAAGGAACACAATATCGGACCCGGAGACAAGGTCGTCTGCTTTGGACAACTGCTGGGCATGTGCGACCACATTACCTTCCCATTGGGTAAGTTATTAAAACTACATTTATATATAAATATACTAGCTTCTGCCCGCGGCTTTGCTCGCATGATTAAAGGCAGTCCATACTAAATGCTATAGTGTATAGTGCGTGTATGCGTTTATTTGAAGGTTTTTGAAGTTGATAAGATTAGTTTGGTGTTAGGAGGTTCGTCACTCAGTCTGGCTCGCGACCACTATCTCATGTCAGACGAACCGCAAATATCTTATGATGTGTTCGGTTCGATGGCATATGGCCAGGTTTTCCCCTATCCCACCCACATCCTTTCCCCCAAAATGTAGTGGTTCCGATAGCGGACTTCTACATTTGTCACTACCCCTCCATCTGTATCCTCTAGGCTGTAACGCATCTACAACGCCTCTGGTGTTGTAGATGTTCATGGAACGAAAGGTAACCACTTACCATCAGGTGAGATCCCCTTCTGCTCGTTTGCCATCAGTTATCCATAAAAAAAAAAAAAAAAAAAGATAGATTTTCAATTTTCTTAACAAACAATTATGATTGCCAAATATTTTTATATTTCTTTTTATAAAAAGTCTATGCCCCTTTTTAATACATCTAAGAATATGTGTACAACGTTTCATGATATTCGGTTGAGTAGTTTTAAAGTGAAAGTGAAAGTAAACAAACTTATATTTTTTTTATTTATTTAATGATTTACTAGCAGTTGTTACAATAATACACTTTAAAGTAAAGCGCGGCGTTGAGTTCCGCCAATCAGTACGCAATGCCTGAATCTGGCGGAAAGTGGGGAACGGAATTATTGAAAGAGAACGGAGTGTCTTAACACTTGGTTCTCAGGTTCCCTCTGCCTGCCCTGCTATGTGCGGGATACAGCGTGAAGTTAAAAATAAAAAGTAATATACACAACATAGTTTAAATACTTCAATTGTATCGGTGAGTGCAAATGCAAAAATTCGATCGATTATCGATTATCGATTATCGATCGAATTTTTGCATTCGATTATTATCGATTTCGATATTATCGATTTAAACTAGCTCAGAAAGGCAAGATGCGTGTTAAGTAAAGAAACCACCAAAATTTGAAAATCCGGACTTACGTTGTTTCTGCACTCACCTATTCAATTGTACAACTATATAAAGATAAATACAACTTGCTAATTACATCTTTAATAGAATTACCCTTAATACTAATCCTTAAAAAAAATGACGCCTGTCGTGGTGCAGAGGCACAAGTGTGTGATAGGTTGTGGGTTCGATTGCCACTCCAGGAAATAAAATTTTTCATTTCCTGGGCTTGCGGCCCGGCGTTGAGTTCCGCCAATCAACATGCAATGCCTCAATTCGGCGGAAAGTGGGGAACGGAGTGTCTTAACACTAGGCTCCCTCTGCCTACCCTGCTATATGCGGGATACAGCGTGAAGCTATGTATGTATATATGTATGTAAAATAAATATAATTTTAATGAATAATTAGGCTCTAGCGTGCGATTGTAAGCGCGACAGATTGTAGATTTGATTGTCATTCCAGGAAATGAAAATATTAAATATTTCTAAAATTTAATATTTTCATTTTCTCGCTCTGGTAACAAGGCAAAGCGCGGCGTTGAGTTCCACCACTCAACACGCAATGCCTCAATTCAACGGAAAGTGGGGAGCGGAAACGTCAAAAGAACGGAGTGTTTCAACATTAGGTTTTCAGGTTCCCTCTGCTTGCTATATTCGGAATTTAGCGTGAAGCTAAAAAAAATATATATAAAATGAAATGAGTTTAAAATAAAGTGTTTTTACTATTTTTACAGGTCAAGCCGGCTACTCTGCCTATAAATATGTCCCCTATGGCCCAGTGGTTGAAGTACTGCCATACCTGTCTCGACGCGCAAACGAGAATCGCGGGTTCCTAGCCAAGATTAAAAAAGAAAAGGGTCTTCTGCTAAAAGAAATATTCCGTCGAATTTTCACTGGTCAAATATTCTATAAGCCTGTAGGTAATTACACGCCAGTTTAAATAACCTGGATTCGAACCGCCACTCGGTTGAAAAATGATTAGTCTAGCTGTTTGTATTGTTCGAATGTTACTAGCAATTATTTATTATAAAAATAAGATAATAATTTCGATAAGGACTCAAGTCTGTACTGAATTGATGCGAGTTAGAACCTTGTCTCACTAATCAATGTATGTTAGGCTCTACAATGAGGGTTTAATTTTTTTTTTATTATTTTTTTTTGATTGTAATAAAAATGGATATTTATATTGTTTAAATATTTTTTTTAAACTATAATTGTTGTTTTGTCAATAAAATAAATTAATACAGATAAAATATAAATGTCAATTTGATGTATAACCGCCCTCATTGATATATTACCAACATTAAAAAAAAAAACAAAAAAACATACACATTTTCTATGGCATATTCAGTATTGTTATACATAGTATTAGTCGAGATGGCTTTTTAGAATAATAAAAAGGCTAGTCGTTTAAAATAGTGCTTTGTTGTTTCGGAGTATTCTGGAATGTTCTTTTTTTAAGCCGTATTATTTTTGTAAGCGTTTTTTTGGCTGTTTTTTCTATGTCGCAAATCGAGATTGTGTCAAATGTTGAATAACTGTTTATTAATGTCTGATGTGATTTTTAATGGCTTAATGGAATGTTAATGGCCATTAATGATTCTTCACTAAAATATTCTATTTAATGGAAGCAAAAAAAAATTCAAGAATAACATCTTATAATTCGGTATCGAATATTATTTAACGATTTGAGGACTTAGGCCATTAATCGATTAAAAATCGATTTTTATGGAGTGTTCTAAACAATGGAAAAATAAAAACAAAAATCGATTATAACATATTAATCGATTATAATAATTGTTATAATTGGTGTTAAAATAATGATATTACAAAAATAAATACTTCAATGGTTATTTCATATTGATGTAATAATATAAATAATGTCTGTTAGGAACTTCTTTTGATGTATATATAGAGTTCTCTTGTAAGTTCTCTTGAATCTTTGACTGGATCTGGATTTTTAAATATATATATGTTCATATTATTTTTTGTAATTCTGCAAAAAAGTTTGAATATGTCAACATTATATTTTTTTTCCTTTTTAATAGATATCGTATTTGTTAATTTATAAAATTTTTTACCTGCTTTATTCTAAAAACAATTTTTAGCGACTTTTACTTAGATGAGTATATCAGAAAAGTTTGCTTTAAAAATTATTTTCATGTCTTTGACTTTGTTAATATTTCAGAAAAGAAGCAGGTTAGAAATTTTGACATTTGTTTTTTTTATCTGTTTTTGACGAATTTATGAATTAATTGTTTTATTTTGTATAGATTATTTTGATTTTAATGCAATTTTTTATAATCGACTATTGATGTTATGTCTGCTCCTAATTACTATATTTTATTTATTCAAAATTTGTTGCATTTTAACCATATTTAAAGTACTTATATATAAATATCTCGCAATTGAATGAAGTAAAATTAATATAAATCGATATTAACATCGATTAAATAAATACGATATCTCAAAAAACGAATCAACTCGATTATTATTTAATCTGTATTTTCTTTTTCTTAATACAATTAATTAAAAATAAGCTAGTCCCTTCTCTGAAGAGCTTTGTATAACTAATTATCAAAGACAATAATATTTCTAAAGTTTCACTTTTTAATGTTTAAGACCTATTAGAAATTATTTAGAACAGAGCGATTCGAGGAAGGTTTGTGCATTTCAATATTTTCCACATTTTTAATAGAATTATATATATAATTAATAATAATAAAATATTATTTGACCCAGTATTTAAGTTTGTATTTATGTTATTTATTTGTATTGTATAATTTAGTGTTTTTCGTCCAAAACTGTATTAGTTAGTGGTGTTATCAATATATGCTCAATAGAAATGTTTGGATTTTTCTTTAAATATTCATTTTAGGTGAATATCGATTTTTTTTTATTTATTTATATTAGCTGTCAGTTCCTAAGTGTTTATGGCAGTGACATCTGTTGATTAGCTTGCCTCGTAAATGCTTCGTAGTTAATCATTTATTTTGTTCTGAATATTGTGTTTTTTATGATTTTTGTGTTAATTTAATTTATAAGCTGTTTATTTAGTATGTGCGCTAATAATTGTGATGCTAATTTAGATTATTTTACAAGTAGACATTTTAATAAAGACAAACTTTAAAAGTTTTATGTTTTTTTACCTGCTGATGACAGAAAGTTTTGTTGGCGTTAACCAACAAATTAGACAAGATTCCGGTTTTGCAATTATAATATTATCCAATTATTTATATATCAGTTCAATCCTTATTACAACTAAAAGATCCTGCTTCTCGCCTTTCCACCATTCCAGAGCATGACGCAATAATCCATTTCCCGCCAATGCGCTAGGTATTGGCGGGAACCACAGATAAAAAACATGTAGTTATCATTGTAACAATACGTCGCGTTTAACACCCCAACAATGTAATCATATTTTAAAATAATATCAAATAAAGTTTTATTATATATAAATTATGCTAACAGCTTTAAATATATCATTTCCTTGGTTTGGTAAAAAAGCAAAGCGCGGCGCTGAGTTGCCTCAATTCGGCGGAAAGTGGGGAACGGAGTGTCTTAACACTAGGTTCCCTCTGCCTACCCTGCTACATGCGGGACACAGCGTAAAGTTATGTATGTATGTCTGTAGCTTTAAATATGATTTTCCCGCCAAAATATTAAATAATATTATTTCGATAACAGCGGTGTAATATCTCTTATATTAAGTATACTGGGCACATTAAGGTAATAAGAGAGACCGTAGTGTCAAAACACTCCCTGTTCCACATTCTGCCCGATTGGAGTGGCGTATTAGTGGCGTTAACTTTCAGTGTTACCAGAACGGAAAAATGAAAATAATTTACATACATACATATATATCTTCACGCTGTATCCCGCATGTAGCAGGGTAGGTAGAGGAAACCTAGTGGTAAGACACTCCGTTTCCCACTTTCCTCCGAATTGAGGCATTGCGTGCTGAGTCGCGGAACTACCTCGTGCCAAGATAGAAGCCTTTCCACGAGAATTTGAGTTATTGTATGGCGCAATTCGACGCCGCGCTTTGACTCGCTAGAGTAGAGATATGAAAATAATTTAAATTTATCGTTCCTCCGAACGGGATTCGAACCCACAACCAATCGCATTTACAGTCAGATGTGTCCCACTGCGCTGCGATGACGTCAGTTATATCAATATTATTCATTATAATGTATTAGAATTATATTAAATTAATAAATTATATATTACACATACTACGAGATATACACTTTTGTATGAAGACATACATACATGTTGCCAAGACAACTCATATTTTACGCATCAAAGGTATGAATGAAAAAAAAATATAATTATAACAATCTTTATTATAAACATTTCATTTAATACACGTATGACATAAAATTTTTCCAGAAAATTACACTTAAAAATACAAAATTATATTAAATTGTGACTAGAACATCAATCGACTAGAGCTTTTACGTCTAGGGTTCGTTTTTTCTTACTATTCCAAAACGATATGTATATATATATATATATATATATATATATTTAACTTCACACTGTATTCCGCATATAGCAGGGTAGCAGTGGCGATTTTCACCGGCTTGCCTAACTTTTCAAAGTACAAGTATGAGACCTAAAAAAAACCCTCCAGTAAAATGTGGAGCTCGAAAAACAAAGTCAAACAAGGTGTGAGAGCTAAAAAAAGGTCGCCAAGGAAAATATTGGGCATAAAATTGCAAAAAACCAAGCTCTGACATCTTATAGACCTAAAAAAAAACGGTCATCGCCAAAATTGTGTAGTGAAATTACTATTATTAAATTATCGGCTTCCCTAAAAAAATATTTATTATCGGTTTGCCCAACTAAAATTTTCACCCCTCGCCACTGCAGTGTAGGCAAAGGGAACCTCAGAACCTAGCAATGACGAAGCGTTCATATAACACGATTCCCACCGGCTTACCTTTTGTAAATTACAATAACAACTTTATTGTATTTTACAAAAGGTAAATTTACATCTTATGCCGTCGTCCAGGTCTAGTCCATGTATACCGGTTTTCCTCTATGTTTTCCGGCTTCCTTAAATATGCCGGCTTACCTTGATAAAATTTTCACCCCTTGCCACTGGAACCTAGTGTTAAGACACTCCGTTCTATTAAGATTTCCGTTCCACACGTTCGATCAAAAACGATTTAATTTTCAAGGCACACGCCTTGCTAACACTATCATTTAAAAAAAAAACGAAGTAAACCTTAATAAATGCTATCGAACAAAAAATAAATGGTATCGAACTGACAATCAATGCATTTAAAGCCAGATCTCTTGTCTAATAGTTTTGGATATAGTAAAAAATAACGGTAACAGATATAAATATACGTTTTCACAGCTCTTTAGATAACACCCTGTAGAGTGTCTAAGCATTGAAATACTATAGTTTAACAAGTTGTATATATTTACATATATTTTATTAAGTACATGATATTTTTGACGAAACTCGGTAATTTATAAGAAGGCAGGGTCCAAGATATATTTCAATTCGTAAATTCTATGATTTTTAAAGTTATACTTCTTTTGGCGCTTTAGGCAAAAATCGTAAGCACACCGTCACGAAAAACCGACACCATGAATCTAGTCAACATCGTAGTTTTTATTATATGTAATTAAAATTGATCTAAGGTCTGCCGTGGCGCAGTGAAGCGTGCGACTGTAAACGAGACAGGTGTGGGTTCAATTCCTACTCCAGGAAATGAAAACTCTCTCTGGTTAAAAGGTGAAACGCGGCGTTGAGTTCCGCCTCTTAGCACGCAATGCCTCAACACGATGGAGAGTGGGGAACGGAATTGTTCAAAGAGAACGGAATGTCTTAACACTAGGTTCTCAGGTTCCCTCTGCCTACCCTGCTATATGCTGGACACAGCGAGAAGCTCAAAATTTTTTGAGTTTTATTAAAAAATCTAAGTTACGCCAAAGAAGCATAACTTCTCACGTACATAAGTACACATCCATGTTTTTTTTATTAAATATTACACTTATTAAATTATAATATTTTACCGGATATATATACATATTTTGTTTATAACCAGACTATTGTAAAGAGTTCAAAACATATATTTTTAAGCAGAGAAAAAAGTGTTGAGACACTCCGTTTTCAATTTCCTGCCAGATTTTCGATACTGACTAAATTAAACGTAATATATCCGTCAAAAACGAATTTTCTGTA
This sequence comes from Philaethria dido, assembly GCA_033558755.1. Taxonomy (NCBI): domain Eukaryota; kingdom Metazoa; phylum Arthropoda; class Insecta; order Lepidoptera; family Nymphalidae; genus Philaethria; species Philaethria dido. Next base: position 30,469 of record JAKGSA010000575.1, read on the forward strand.
ACTATATTTTTTAAAAAAGTTTCTAATACAATGAAATATAAAAATCGTTTCTTATAAAAGACAATGGGTGGAGAGTTCCACAGTTTACTAACTTCATGCATACATCATGATATATAGAAGGGTAGGCAGAAGGAACCTGAGAACCTAGTGTTAAGACACTCCGTTCTCTTACAACTTCACTTTCCGCAGAATAGACGCCTTGCGTGCTGAGTGGCGGAACTCAACGCCACGCTTAGCCTTATTTCACAGCTTACATTATAATTTAAATTATTTACATTTATTGATATTTCGATAGTAAAAATCTTGAATATTACTTTAAAAACATATTATTATTACTTAAGTTTTAGAGGTCGTGGCGAAGAAGCACAAGCGTGCGATTGTAAACGTGACAGGTTGTGGGTTCAATTCCCACTCCAGGAAATGAAAATATTTAATAATATTTAGTATTTTCATTTTCCTAGCGTGGGCTATCGTCAATTCGTCGGAAAGTGGGGAATGGAAATGTTAGAAAGAGAACGGAGTGTCTCAACACTTAATTCTCTGGTTCTCTCTGACTACCGTTCTATACAGCGTAAAGCTAAAAAATATTAAAAAAAAAACATGTTTTTGTAATAATGTACTAGTAATTCACGTCCTAGAAAATTATTTTGGAAATTTGCCCTTAAATCTTTGAACACGATTTTTAAATAATGCGAATCACCTCCGATCCTGATCCATGAATGTCATTAACGTAAAATAAATAGTAATATACACGTCCATACATAATTGTTACCATTACAACCAACATTCAAACATTTAGAAAACTTAAGAAGTAAGAACTTGATAATCGAGATGCCACGAATATTCGGCTATTATTCGATTTCCACTCGGAGAAATAATTATAATATATTTAGATTATTTTCATTTCTACGCTCTGGTAAGACACGCGGCGTTAAATTCCGCAATGTACGCGATGTCTCGAAGTCAGGCGGATAGATGAGAACGGAGTGTCTTGACACTAGGCTCCTTTGAATACACTTTTTTAATATTCGATTTCGAGTATCGATTACCAGTTATAATTTCTTTAAAACCGTTCCAAAAGTCATCATGTATGCATTTCAATATATTTATTTTTAATAGTTAGTTTCTTACGAAATGGAGAAAAATCGATATTACTTGACATTGTAATGTCATATAAGCTGTGACTTATTATCAGAGCCTTTAAAAGATGATCTCATACTTTTTGAAATTAATTTATTCTAAAGTGTTTGATCGATAAGTAACGAGATATTTGTAATTGTCAACGATTTATTCCCGGTGATTATTTTATCAAATAATCGATTTTTTTATCGAATATTGAGCGGCCAAAATCATAACCGAATCGATATTCAACCGAATTACTGTTCATAGCATCTCTATTAAACAGTCATAAAAAATTTTTACAATAAATAAAATGAAGAAAATAGAAATAAACATTTAAAAACTAAGTAAGAATTAAATTAATCTCATTTTAATATTAGGTTAGAATTTTTTCAAGTCCATTTTAAATTACTTATCTATAAATTTCACTGCTGTACACATTTCTTTAAGTTAATATAATAGTCAACCAGTACTTGACAATACAACCAGTACATTGACAAACATTATTAGAAAACGTAACGAGATTCGAACCCGCGTCTCGTGGTCATCGTTTAAGCACTCGGGCCTGTTTTGACCACTAAGCCATACGTTCTTATCCAGCTACGTCGAAATTCTTATATGCTTGTTAATACTTATTTGCTGTTTGCATGTCTTTAGAGAATTCTTTGTAAATTTTTCCTACACTATGATTATTTCTATGAACAATTGTTTGGCAAGAAAGAATGCTATTTATTAATAATTAAACTTTCAGCGCCTGTAACTCGATTGCATCGAGTCCGCAATTCTTTTATGGGACAATGTGTATACTTTTACAATAGGATCCCAGAAAACGTCCGAGAACTTTCCATTTTACAATTTAAAAAAATTGTAAAAAGACGTTTGTGTGTTAAAGGTTATTACCTAATTAGTGATTTTATAAATGATAACACACCTTGGGAATGAAATGCTCGCTCCAGTCTGTTTCAAAGGTATCATTGACAATAATAAAGAATTGTAAACCATTGTCGAATATAAAAGTCGGTCTGAGGCATTAAATTTAGTGAACCGGTGGTAAATTATTTGACGTTCAAAAAATGAAGCTTGTAACTTCTTATTTTGAATAAAATTATTTGACTTTGACTTTGACTTTGATAAAGTCAAAGATTTTTTAAAATATTCTCAAGTATAATATTTGAACGTAGGCTTATACGTTTTCTAAAAATGATTTTTTTATCCTAACAGTGTGAATAATACTTAATTTGTTTTTGTCATTTGATTTAATTGTTTAAGTTACGCCTGTCGTGGCGCAGAGGCACAACGCGACTGTAAGCGCAACAGGTTGTGGGTTCGATTTCCACTTCAGGAAATGGATTTTTTCATTTCCTGGGTTTGGTAACAAGGCAAAGCGCGGCGTTGAGTTCCACCACTCAGCACGCAATGCCTCAATTCGGCGAAAAGTGGGGAACGGAGTGTCTTAACACTAGGTTCCCTATACGCGGGATACAGCGTGAAGTTATGCATGTATGTATGTATGTATTTAAGTATTTTCCACACATATCGAAATTCAATACAAAAATGTACTTTTTTACCAGAATTTAAACCACATTCTTAAAAAGGACATAATAACTAAATCTGGCTTAATATTATATTTTTAATATTTAGTAAAACAAAAAGAGATGTGCAAAGATATGCATTGTAAGTATAATTTTTGACACATTTTTTGTAAATAGTATAAACGATTAATTACAATTAAGTATGTTTTCTAAAGTTTTTGACATAATAATTGAATAATCATTTGGTCAAGACTTACTAAATATATTAGAAATATTCTTAAATTATCTTACACCGAGTCCAAAATCGACAATCATGTTTACATTCATAAAAATCACAACAATTTTTTTGTATAACAGTTTATTATGTCTCATATTTTCATTTCAACTAGACCAGGCTAAAATAAGCCAGGTTTCGCTTTCTAGGAGCGATGTCGTTCGCGGCGTACGCGTAGCTCGAGCGTGGCGTGAGACGCGAGCGCTGAGGCCAGGCTTAGAGCGAGTATAGCTAGTTGTGTACGTACACATAGAAAGGAGCGCGCCGCACAGGCCAGGGCCAGGCCAGCGTGGCGCACTGATAGTGTGGCAGACCATGGCCCGCGCCAGCCACCGCCGCCCACGCATATGCCTGCCTATAATAAAAAAAAATATTGTTTATTGCTCCGCACTGTGACTGTGGCATGACTATGACCCACGCCAGCCACTGCCACATGGAATAATAAATATGATTTTAACAAAACAAAGCGATTTCAAGTTACATAAAGTAATATTATTATGAATACGAATAACGATAATTACAAATAACTCGAAAATAATAAAAATTAATTGGGACTACATCATAAGTACATGCTATATGATTATATTATATATCATCAAAATCGTTTCTCCCAATAATGTTGCGGTAACATGTTATGAAAAAAAAATTGATTGACAATCGGTTAGGACAGACATACAAAAAATTGAAACGTTTGGAAAAAAAAAATACATTCTGGAAATTATTATAAGAGTTGACTTTGCTAACTGCATGTCTATTAGTGGCGAGGCGTCCATACAACTCGATTCCCAACGGCTTGCCTAAACTTTTTAAAATAGAAGATAGAATGAGACCCCAAAAAAAAGATTTCACTAAATATATCGGCTTCCCTAAAAAATACCGGCTTCCCTATATATACTTAATTAATTTACCGGCTCGCCTAACTAAAATTTTCACCCTTCGCCACTGATGTCTATACACAATATTTATTTTATTTTTAGAGGTTTTGCAGAGATTTGGTGATAATCAATACTTTTGCATGTATGTGACAATTTGTGAGAAGGAAGGAACGTATTACTCTTAAGCGAAAAAATAAATAAATGAATACGTATTCATATTAAAGTGAAATCAACTATAACCTGTAAGACATCCCACAAAGCCGCACAAGCTCCCCACGCGGCGGCTGCAACAGACGGTAGTGCCAGATCACTCCTCGCTGCCCTCCACCTTAGTAAGGCTAAGAGGAGAGAGGCATGTGCTGCAGCACCTCCAGCCGCGAGGGCCCCTCGACGGCCCCTAGCTGCTGCCATACTTAGTGTGGCAGCGGCAAGAGTTTGAAGAGCCCCCGCACCGCATAGTGCCCTCCAAGCTCCATTCCAACCCCCAACGCATACACCGTACCACTGTAGAAATATATTTAATTTTTAGAAAACGTCTAAAATGTAAACACTTTAGCCAGAAAAAAATATAAATAATATAATTTTTCTTTCAGTTTCTCACTTTATATCGCATAGAAGTGTAATCAGAACGAACCTAAAGTGAAGACACTACGTTCATCATTTTACGCCTGAATCGCTTAACAAGCAATATTCGAATATACCATATACATAATATACCATAGCAGAGAAAAGAAAATATTTCATATACCCTGAATGGGAATCGAAACCACAACCAATTACGTTCAGAATAAGACTGACTGAGCCACGATGGCCTGTTATATGCAAAATATTTACCTTAATATAAGAAGTGTAAATAAATCCCTGTTGTAATCCAATAAATAGACCCATAGGGGCCCCTAGTAATGTCCGCGGATCCTTAATAACGGAGCGAGCATCTGGAGGAGGGGCAGGAGTCGAAGCCGCACCATATAACCCGAGGCACGCCGCTGCGAGGGCTAAAGCCGCCCAAAACGCAACAAGGAACCTACGACCTTCGGAACTCAAAGACGTGCCCAGAAGAAATTGAACGTCTGGACATCCTGCTGCTCCACATGTCCTCTCCTACGATTTAATAAAATCAAAGTTAAATAATTTTGTTGTAAAGAATAAGTTACATTTTGTTGTTATATGTATGCATTTTTTTTGTTTTACAAATATAATTTTAATTCCAAATGACTGTTGCATGCTATTGTCCTGGTCAGGCATAGTAAGGAGTTAAATTAAAAAAAAATTCCATCACTTATCATAAACATCAACTTGATTGTAAAAAATGATTTTCTGTACTTGAAAAAAAATAAACCGTTTACAAAAACCTACCTCGTAATCGTCATCCAAAGACTCATCGATCGACCATTTCAACGATGAGTTAGTTGGTAAATTGGATACGGATACTATATGATTTTCTGGCCAAATTAGAAGCGCCCCTCCTAGAAGAAGGGATCCAAATACGAGACCTAAATCTTGAGCTGCTCTAAGCGCTCGTAACGCTCTGCGTAGAGCAATTTTACGTCGATATTCATCGCCAACCGCTTGAGCCAGGGTCGTGGCTGAGGCAGACAAGGCCAGCGACATGGGAGACAAGGTTATGCCGCAAATGGCGTACAATGGCAGCAAGATTGACAAGGGTGTGGCCACAGTGTGAGCTACCAATAGCAAGCATACTAGCACGTAAGCTGATGTGATGACTATCCTGGTGCCTGATTTTTGTAAGATTAAAGGAGAAAATGGGGCAACTACTGCTGCCAACGTGTGCATGATCGCTAGAGGCATTGCTCCCGCCTCCGCGCCAGCGAACGCCGTGAAGGGTAAGAGAGCCGTTGAACACAGGCCATTGGCTATACAAAGGAGGGTGAAGCGTGAGACGAGGGGTTTGGGGATTTGTGGGGGTTGCCTCGTGATGAGACGACGCACGGACGCTGCTCCGACTGACGACGCAGCGGAGTCCTTGCGGCGGCTGGGAACAACCGCAGGTGCCTTCGTTGGGACTTTTGATTTCTTCCACGGCCATTCTTTTTTGTATAGTGCTGACAGGAATCTAGAATAAAACAAAAATTATTATTTTAACTCATAACTAACAGTCTAATCTGAAATACTTCCCAATAAATTAATTGTTACAGGTAGTATTAAGACGACTTTTAATTTTTTTTTCATTACCATTTTAGTTGTTCTGTTCTCATTTGTTAAAAGATATATAACTACTTAACTACAAAAACGAAAAAGAATTAAGAAGTAACAACCTGTGAGATTAACAGTCCTGTATTCGATGTGGGTCGGAGACGGTCCGCGCGGCGGTGCGGTGCTGTGCGGCGCGTTCGCTCCGTCAGGTCCGGTAGGCTGCCCATACGACCATCGGGTGCCTTTCATCACGATAATTACCTATCAATAATAAAATTAAACATACATATTTATATATTTATATATATATATATATATATATATATATATATATATAACATATATATATATATATATATATATATATATATATATATATATATATTTTGTTTGGTGGTAGGAGGTTCGTCCTCCGGCTGGCTCATGACCACTATCATGTCAAAAGACAGGCCGCCAAATATCTTATGATGTGTTCGGTTCCTGATGGCATATGTAGGTTTTCCTATCCACCCATCCTCTCCTAAAATGTAGTGGTTCCGATGGCGGATTTCTTTGCATTGTCCTCCCCTTCCATTTGTATCCTCTGGGTTTGGCGACATCTACAACATAAATTGTTGTAGATGTTCATGGGCGAAGGTAACCACTTGCCATCAGGTGGTCCTTCACTTAATAGTTTTGCCATCAGTTTATCCATAAAAATGTATATATATATATATATATATATATATATATATATATATATATATATATATATATATATATATATATATATATATGTATATATATATATATATATATATATGTATATATATATATATATATATATATATATATATATATGTTTAATATATTTAGAAGCTTGTCTTGGTGACAGGTTGAACGTTTGATTCCACTCAGGACATGGGAAATGGTAATATATCATATATGTAACCACTAATCATTTTCTCGCTCTGGTAACAAAGTAAAGCGCGGCATTTGGTTCCGCCACTCAGCGCAATGTCTCAATTCGCCGGAAGGGAACGAAAATGTTAATAAAGAACGGGTGTTTTAACACTAGATTTCTCTGGTTCTCAGCTTACCCAACATGTGCAGGATATTTTATCTATATATTAATACGTGAAGCAAAAACTTTGGCCCTTTTAAGAAAATTACGCGGACAGGAGGAGCAGAGCCTGGCACACTTGTAGTTTATATAGCGAAGGGGAGTGCAGAATGATATTATCTTTTTAATATAATACATAAAAAATATATAAAATAATTTTTATACACATAACCATGGTTCCACATCCATGTTGATAAAATGTGACATATACATACGTTGCTAGGATGCGTTATTAACGCGTCAACGGGGACGCTAGTTCTAAGAAATTTACTTCTTACAAATGCAACTTGATTTTTTTTTTTTTTCGAATGGATAAATATGCTGAAACCTAGCGGTCTTTACAGTGACACCGGGGGGGTGAGGGAAGAGGGTGCTCAGTCCCTGCGAAATGCAAGCACTAACTGGCTGCTTGAGAGGATGCCGACAGGCGCAAGGGCGTCCCCTGCGGGACTAGGACCTCGGCTTGCGAGAGTCGTGCGGGCGGGGGAGGGAATCCCTATTCTAAGCAAACCGATCGCGACATGAAGACATATCTGATATCTGGCCATTCTGTTTTTATTCAAACGGGGACTACCCTTAGTACATGATACATTAAAAAATCAATTTTTTTTTGCTCTGCCAACACTAATTGTGATATTAATTAATACTCAAATTGTTTGAATAATTTATTAAGATATATATTTTATTCTTCTCATTAAAATAGACTATTAATAACACTTATACTTTGATACTTTTATCTAGATGAATATAAAAAAAAAAATTAAAAAAAATTACCTTATACAAATACCTATTTTGTTATAATGTCATTTTTTTTCTAATATAATTTGAAGAAGGAATGATATTTTAAATTATTTTCTTTTCGCCTCTAACTAACGTCAGTCGTGGCGCAGAGGCATAAGCGTGCGACTGTAAATGCGACAGGTAGGTTCGATTCCCACGGTAGATTCGATTTCCGCAACTCAGCACGCAATGCCTCCATTCGGCGGAAAGTGGGGAACGGAGTGACTTAACATTAAGTTCCCAGGTTCCCTCTGCCTACCCTGCTATATGCGGGGTACAGCGTGAAACTAAAGAAAATAATTAAAAAAATATTAATAAAATATATTTGCGCCTGCACATAAATAAAAGCAAAGTTCACGCGAACAATCCTTACAAAGTACAAATTATTTCGCTAACTAGAATTTAAATTGAATAATATTAATAATGAAAATAATATATTAATATATATTTTATTTTTATTTTATTTATTAAGGTCAACCAGCAGTTTCACAATTTGGTACATATAAAAAAAGATACATTGTTGAGTTTAATCTGTAAAATTATTGTGAAACTATTTTAAGGTTAACACCACTTGCAAAAAGTTAGTAAATATAATTAAAATTAATTTTTAGTCTACCGTAAGAAGAGATATAATCGCAAAAGATATCAGTTGAGCCACTGCATCGATTTAATAGTTTGGTTATACGTGGTATTGCTGAGTTAGCCCAAATACGGTCCTGCGTAAAGGGATATGCAACGGTTTGATAACTCCACGTGGGAGGCGAGACAGAACATAGAAATTGAACAGCTGCAGAAGTTGTGGACAGTCAATGTCGTCATTGAAGATTTTATAAAGAAATAGTAAATCATATTAAAAATACGTATTTATTTTTAATTTATTTATATCCTATATGATATTTTGATTAAAAATATTGTATTATTTGTGCAACTGGCAACATTTTATTCTTTCGGGGAATCACCAAACCAAATAATGAAGAAACGGTTAGCAAAAGTAGTGTTGGGTGATATGCAAAGTAATGTATCGATATATATTTTTTTATTGTCGATGTTGAAATAAATAAAAGAAATATAATAAAAAAAACGCACCGTCAAGTTTCGTTTGTTTAGCACGCAATGCCTCAATTCTGCGGTAAGTGGGGAACGAAAATATTATGAGAACGGAGTGCCTATATCATTAGGTTCTTGAGTTCCCTCTGCCTACTCTGCTATTTGCGGGATACAGCTTGAACCACAAAAGAAGGGGTATTTTACATAATATTGTGCCAGAAGTATGCTAAATTAATACATAAATATTACTAACGCCTGTCGTGGCTCCGAGGCATAAGCGTATGACTGTAAACGCGACAGGTTGTGGGTTCGATTCCCATTCCAGGAAATGAACTTTTTCATTTCCTGGGTTTGGTAACAAGCAAAGCGCGGCGTTGAATTCCACCACGGGTCACGCCATGCCTCAATTCGGCGGAAAGTGGGAAACGGAGTGTCTTAACACTAAGTTCCCTCTGCCTATTCTGCTATATGCGGGATACAGCGTGAAGTTATGTATGTATGTATGTTATAAATATTACTCACACTGCGTGTTGTGTTTGACTTACACTTTTGTATATGGTGACAAATAAAACAAGTATTATAAGAGGCCAGTAAGTGAAAAATTACTAAGCCATTGGTATTTTATAATAATATGTATCATAGAGCGCAATTACCATATTTTTTTAGCTTCACGCTGTATGTATCCTACATACATTAGGCAGAGGGAACCAGAGAACCTAGTGTTAGGACACTCCGTACTGTTTTATCCACCGTTCCCCACTTTCCGCTGAATCCAGGCACTACGTGCTGATCGACAGAACTCGACGCCGCGCTTTGCCTTGTTACCAGAGCGAGGAAATGAATGTATTAAATATTGTATAATATTTTCATTCCCTGGAGTGGGAATCGAACTCACAACCTGTCGTTCACATTCACACGCTTGTGCCTCTGGGCCACAATAAGCCTCATATTTAATAAATAATATTTTATCGATAAAACGTTACAGCACTATAAAAGTACACTAAATTGTACATTTGTTAGAACTCTTACACATAAGTATATGTTAGTATGTGTAGCTGTATATATGAAACTTATCGCGATTAGCCAGTGCCATTTTGTGCAGTGAAGGTCTAACATTACCTAAAAAAAAAAACGGAATATTCCACTTTCTCCTTTCTTCTCCATTTAGAGGCAGTTTTAAAAGGTGAGATAGTATTTTTTTAAATTGATTTCCTAGTTAATAAAACAAGAGTTCCCGTTGACGCGTTAACAACGCGTCGTCTTTAGCAATGTATGTATGAGTCACTTTATATAAACATGGATGTCTAGCTTACTTTATTTGTATTTGCTGCCTAAATTTTAAAAATTGGTTTAGTCGGGTTTTTTGTATTTTATAATTATTAACATTTTTTCTAGTTCAAACTCGAGACATTGTTTGTATTAAGTGGCGGAGTTCAACGACGCGCTTTGTCTTACCAGAGGGGGGAAGTGAAAATAATTTAAAATTAAAAATGAAAATATTTTAATGCTTTAAATGATAATATTAGCTTTTAAATAATACAAGTGTCCCCGTTGACGCGTTAACAACACGTCGTTTTTAGCAATGTATGTATATGCCACTTTATATAAACACGGATCTCAAACTATGGTAGTGTGTGTAACATTTATTTTATTAATTTAATATACTTTTTAAGCATTATTTAAAAAAAAAAATTAACATTCTGCACTCCTATATAAACTATAAGTATGCCAAATTTCATGCCGCTACGTTCGCGTAATTTTCGTAAAAAGGCGTCCAAAGTATTTGCTTCACGTATTTATCTATACTAATATTATAAAGAGGAAAACTTTGTTTGTATGTTTGTAATGAATAGGCTCAAAAACTACTGGAACGATTTTAAAAATTTCACCATTCGAAAGCTACATTATCCACGAGTAACATAGGCTATATTTTATTTTGGAAAAAAATAGGGTTCTGTAAGATATTTTAGAAAAGTTACTTATTTTGCGTACGCTGCCTAAACTATAAAAGATAGAACCATAAAATGTACTAATTAATTGTAGATCTCATAAATAGTTAAATAATAATAATTGTATAATTATTTAACTATTTAAATAATAATAATAATAATAATTGTAGATCTAAAAAAGTCCGCGACACCGACGACCTATACCTATGTATGTCGAGTGAGCCATAACAACCATTTTTTTATTTAATAATCTTGATTTTTTTCTCTACATTTAACGCGTTTATTTTGCTCATGTTATTCATTCTTATCAAAATAAATTATTTCATCACTAAGTACAGTTTATGCAGATAATATTGGTCTTTGAATGAATAAAATTGGACGTTTCGTTTTGAAGTTATGGCGAAATTTAAATATTACGATTTCTGCTGCACGGGCCGTTGCGAAGTGAGCGTCACCAAGGCGTTGGTGCGCGTGCGGGAGGGAAGTTTTGGTTTATTTAATTATACTTTTTTAGTCGGTACTCTTTTTTATAAAATTGTAATCATTATAATCGGATATAATTATAAATTTGAGCAATTCGTGATTTAAGTAAGAAAGCGGACGAAAAGCGACGAAATATCTGCATATCGAAATTGTTTAATAGTAATCGTTTAGTTGACGCAGGCGAAGCCGCGAGCAAGCCGCTAGTATATACATAAGCTGCATCATAATGTATGTACCTAACTAAAAATGGTTTAAAAACTTTCTTGCAGAATGTTATTTTTTTATCTTCACGCTGTATCCCGCATATAGCAGGGTAGGCAGAGGGAGTGAGAACCTGATGTTAAAGCACCTGCTCCTTTACAACAATTCTGTTCTCTACTTCCCGCCGAATTGGAGGCAGCATTGGTGTTCTGAGTGTGGCGGAACTCAACGCTCGCACTTTTGCCTTGTTACCAACCTGCGTGAAATGAAAAGACAACATTTCCTGGAGTGGGAATCGAATCTCGTCGCGCTTACAGTCGCACGTTTGTGCCTCCTGCGCCAATGATAGGCGTTATCTTTTTTGATTATAACTAGCAGTAATTATTTGTAAGACGAAGTGTAGTGTTCCAATATATAGGATAAACCAGGGATTCCCAAAGTATCGACCCCCAGGGGTCGATGAAGAACCGCAAGGGGTCTACGTGGGCGACAAAGAAAATGGGGGTCTATGAAATGAAAATAGGGTCAATGGCAATAAATTGCAAAAAAAGTATTATAAATACAATTTTAACAATAAAAGCAGAGGCACAAGCGTGCGTAAATGCGACAGGTTGTGGGTTCGATCCCCACTCCAGGAAATGTAAAATTTATTATTTTCATTTCTTGGGTTTGGTTTGGCAATATACATACATACATATATACATTTCTATATGAATAATAAATATACTACATATAGAGATAGTGTGATGTACTTTTTTATTTATTATTTGGGTTATTTAACTTCACGCTGTATCCCGCATATAGCGGGGTAGGCGGAGGGAACCAGAGTGTAGTCCTATTTAAATTTACTTAAGAATTTATGTGTTATTCATAAAAATTGTAATTTTTAGTATAGCTTTTCTTTCTTTTTTAAAATATTAATTATTAAAATTACATTTTCTTTTTGTTTTAGAAATCAAGATGTGGATAAAAGGTTTCAACTCTTTCTTAAATGATCATCTTAAAGACTGTCAGCTGGAAAATACTACAGTCGTAGTAGATGCACAAAGTATATATTATGGACTATACCAAAAGTCCGAACTCCCAATCGTTTTGGGATCGGAATGTGATAAGTTCGCTAAATTTTTAAGGAATTATCTACAGAAGTTCAAAAAAAATAATCTCAAATGTTTTTTTGTAATGAAGGGAGGTCATTCTAGTAAATATATGTTTGATGTACACACTGAAAGGCGTAAGCTAGATAAAAATATCATATTATGGGGTGCCAATAATAATGATAACATTCAGCCAATCCTAGCCAAAGATATTTTTCTGCAGGTTTTAAAAGATATGGACTTCGACTTCACCATTTGTGATGCAACTGATGTGATTAAGCAATGTTTTGACTTGGCGCAAAGACTTTCATGTCCAGTGCTGGCGTTTAACGTGCAATATTGCTTTGGTCCAGCACCGTACATACCGTTACGAGATGGGCCTAACATCGTCCCTCGAATATTTCAGCGAGGGGATTTTTTAAAAAGGTATAAAATTACATTGGAAAAAATGATTGTGTTCATTATATTAATAGATGCACATATATTTGAGGAACGTATTTTCGTTGAATTCTTTATGAAGGTGGATATAAGCTGGCAGGGTTTCGATAAGTTTACAGATTTGCTGGAGTGGTTGTCGCACAAAACTGAAACTGATGTGTTAAATATAATTTTTAAATATATTTCTGAATCAGATAAAGAGAAGTTCATGGAAAAAAAGAAAGAATTAGAAGTGAAGTTTTTGATGTGTTGTAAAGAGGAGAGTGCAGTTTCATTGTACTTTACAGATAGAAGTCGTCTGGCGTTCACTGAACAAGATCCACTTTGGTTTCAGAAAGGAGTCGCTTTAAAATACATCGCCATACCCTTTATAAATTTACATACTTGGGGCGAAATTCAAACACCGCGTATTATAGAAGATGACAAACAAGAAAGTACCCTTATGTTTTCGATAGATATTATAAAATATGGCTTCGATTTACTTCAAAATTTCAATGGAAGGGAAATTGTCGCTACAAGTATTTACAAAACGTCAAACGAGCATGAGCCAGAATTAAAAATTTCTAATTCTGTAACCAAACCCGAGTATACTGCTGAAAACTGTGTCTTTGAAAATGGTTGGGGTCGTATAGAGTCACGAAAACTTTTCGATCACTTTTTTCTTGAAAAACTTGGTTCGCTTAATTTCGATGTTCTGGAAGCCGCACCGGCGGATTCTAGATTGTTGATAATAGCAATGGTTTATTTTACACGAAACAAGGACGTCGAAGTGGAGCATCAGATCTATAGCACGATGGTATCGTATGTACTGCTTCGTGTTATTGCTGATAAGCTTCATGCCAATATACGGAATGACGTAACAGAAATTGGAAGTCGTTTTAGAGATAGCCGGCCACTTTTAGATAATACCACGGACAAACGCCTAGTGACGTGGGACGATTGTATCACTGCAGACAAGATACTTAAAGCATATCGAGAGATAAGTAGATTCAAACTAGCAGACATTAGTCCTGCGAAAGTACACCCATTGTTGCAATTTGAGCGGTGTCTACAGGAAATTAACTATTTAAATCAACTATGTGGCTCACCGTATTCTCCAACTCAGTACAGTAAAACTTATAGCGCGACATTTATTTATAACTTTATGAATAGAATAAAAAGCAATGATGCCATGCAAAGACTAAAATACATACTTGGCCCCGCTGCTACTGTGTTAGCCTTCACGTCGGGAATGATTGAGATTTATAAAAGAATCCTATATGATTATTGAAAATTGTTTTGGTTTTGCGGCGGCGTTGAGTTCCGCCAATCAATATCCACTGTCTTGAATTCGGGCAGAAAGCATACATACATCATTTAGTAACGATTATTTTAAAATTATTACTCAATCGTTTTTCTAGTTACTTCGATTTAAATTTAATTTTGATTTTGATTTTAACCCGACTGTCGGAGGAGGGATATGCTTTTTGCGCGTATCATGTATGTTTGTAATATTCTTTATTACCTCATATCTTATAAACCCCTGGACCGAATTATATGATTAAGGTGACGTTAGATAGGTATTGATACTCCAAGTGTCAGGTATGTGACGTCACTCATAATTTAATATGGCGCCCTCTAGAGGCAATTATGTCATGATTAAAAAAAAAAATCGTTGATGGGTAACGTGTAGGGTGTCAAATGAAAGGATTTAAGTAGCACATTTTAAATATATAACAACTATTTTTTTTTTTTTCGACTGTGTGGTATGCTGTTGGCCTATTGGCCTCGACAGCGTCACCAAAGATTTTGTGTGGGGGCCGAGGCTTGAAATCTGACCTGGCAACCTCCTCGGGAGGAGGACCATCAACTTAGAACTGCAGTGTCACGGGGGCGCCTCCTGCAAGGCCAGTCTCTGCTTACGAACACTGCTTGCTGGTGAGGGACTATGCTTTCGCTCGGCGACTTAAGCCTGCTGGGTAGGATGGTTTGATGCCTGTTGGTTTAGTGGCGGCGGTCGCACCGAAGGCGTGATCGAGCCGTAGAAAGGGCACATAACTAGCTTTTAATATTACTTAATTGGTATTTGCTTCTTAAATTTTAAGAATTGGTTCAGTCTGGTTTTTTGTTCTTTATAATTAAATTTGTTTTGATTATGATTTTAATTTCATATTTTTCCTTTTAGAATTAGTAAGTGGACCTGTTTTATAGTAATTTTGAGTTAATTTTTATAATTGAAATATATATGAGTAATGCATATGTTAACATTTTTCTAAGTAGATCGTATATTGATTTGTTATAAACTTAATTTTATTTGGAAACTGATTAAATACCTCTTTCTCAATAAATACTATTGTTTCATTATCCAACACAACACATTTGAAAACTTTGTAACTGTTTGTAATTGCTTGTTGTGGGTGATTTGGTGGCCCAAAATTTTTGACACTTTTGGCATAACAAAACGTGTTCCTATGAATATAGTTTCACGTTGCATCCCGCATATAGCAGGGTAGGCAGAGGGAACCTGAGAACCTAGTGTTAAGACACTCCGTTCCCCACTTCCCGCCGAATTGAGGCATTGCGTGCTAAGTGGCGGAATTCAACGCCGCGCTTTGCCTTGTTACCAAACCCAGAAAATGAAAATACTAAATGTTTACATTTCCTGGAATGGGAATCCAACCCATAACCTGCGTTTACAGTCGCACGCTTGTGCCTCTGCGCAACAGGTACAAGGTGGTAAGTGGTAGGTGTGCCATAAAACATATATTTGAGATCCCTATCTCACTTTCATAGGCACACGTTTTATTATGCTAAAAGTGTTGGAAGATTTTGGGCCATATGAATCACGTGAAGAAAGAAATCTTGAAGAAATGTCCTCGTATTTCTTTTTTATTTTTTTTTATAATGCAGAGTCCCTCTGACATAATCACAGACTTTGTAAACCTTTTTATAACATTCAATTTTTGATTACTGAGAATTGTTTTTAATTTAGCAATAATATCAAAGTATAATTTAATTAAAAACATTTAAAAATGTCCTCATATTTGAATTATTTTAATTTGTTCGATTTGCCAAGACAAACTGCAGCGTTCAGTTCCACCAAGATTTAGACTCGAATTTGGGCGGAAAGTGACAAATTGTCTGTGCACTAGGTTCTGACTACCCTGCTATGGACATATATGCTGTTAAAGGTGAAAGGGCTTTGTATATCTGTGATCACTTTTCATATCTTATGCTTGGTTATGGACGGAGGAGCATGAAATTTGGCACACTTATAGTTTATATAGAGAAAGAGAGCAGAATGCAATTTTTTTTTAAATAATGCATAAAAATTATATTAAATTAATAAAATAAATGTTACCCACACTACCACTATATCTGTTTATATAAAGTGATACACTGCTGAAGACAACGCGTTGTTAACGCCTCAACGGGGACACTAGTAATATATTAAAATTATCCGGTGTGGTTAGTATTCTCATTTCTTCGCTCTGGTAACAAGGCAAAGCGCGGCGTTGAGTTTCGCCACTTAACACGCAACGTCTCACTTCGGTGGAAAGTTGGGAACGGATTTGTTAAAAGAGAACGGAGTGTCTTAACAGTAGGTTCTCAGGTTCCCTCTGCCTGCCCTGCTATGTGCGGGATACAGCGTGAAGCTGTCTTTTTTATAAAGTGAAAAAAATATTATTTTTTTGACCCACCCTTATATTTATAACTTACTGATACAGACGTGGAAATCCATTTGAGAACAAAATCACTGAACACTGATCAATTCGATATTTTAACTCATATCTTACACATAATTTTTGATAATTTTTTCATATGATTTGTATAGAGATATGTTTTTTAACACATTTAGCATTGAATATACTATAATTTGTAAAAACAAGGTTTTTAATTCAAATAAATAATGCTAGCAACACGTGTATCTCTCATAGAACTATGAAAATACTGGGCTGGATGCGAAATCATGAAATATCGTGTGACTATATTTTTGTGGGAATGCAGGATAATATATATCTTTTATTATAAATAATAATAAATCGGCGAAATGTGAGGAACGGAAATTTAAGAGGACGGAGTGTCTTAACACTAGGTTCTCTGGTTCCATCTGGTTATTTTTTTTTTTTTAACTTCACGCTGTATCCCGCATATAGCGGGGTAGGCAGAGGGAACCTGAGAACCCAGTGTTAAGACACTCCGTTCTCTTTCAACAAATCCGTTCCCCACTTTCCGCCAGATTGAGGCATTGCGTGTAGAGTGGCGAAACTCAACGCCGCGCTTTTTGCCTTGTTACCAAACCCAGAAAGTGGAAATACTACATTTCCTGGAGTGGGAATCGAACCCACAACCTGTCGCTTTACAGTTGCACACTTGTGCCTCTGCGCCACGACAGGCGTTTATATTAAGTACGACTAGGTAATGTACTATATATTACAGCCTGAATAATAATATAAAATATATTCCAGTGACTCAACGTGTGGTTACAGTACCATTTTTAGTGGAGAGGGTGTTTTGGCGCATGCGTACTAGCGTAGATCCCGATCAGGGGTACGAGATAGATTAAAATTGCAATCACGAAACATATCAATATAGGGACAGTGTACGTTTGTCTGTCTGTCTATTATTAGATGCTAAAAACAGCTCTCCCCACTGGAAAGAGAACATAGTGTTATGACACTCCGTTTTCCACCTTCCACCGTAGACATTGCGTGTTGAGTGGTGGAACTCGTTGCTTAGAGATATTTATATATAAATACGTGAAGCAAAAACCTTGGATCCCTTTTTACGAAAATTACGCGAACGGAGGAGCATGAAACTTGGCATACTCATAGTTTATATAGAAAAGAAGTGCAGAATGCGAATATTTGATTTAAATAATGCATAAAAAGAATATTAAATTAATAAAAAGTATATTAAATTTATAGAAATATATTAAAAATAAATGTTACACACACTACCATGATTTGTCATCTATGTTTATACAGTGATCACACGCTGTATCCCGCATATAGCAGGATAGGCAGAGGGAACCTGAGAACCTAGTGTTAAGACACTCCGTTCCCCACTTTCCTCCGAAACCCGCGCCTCTTGGAAATTTTACTTTATATTTAATAAATAGTATTCTCTCTTGCCAAATGATTGTTCTTTGGGTAGCAGAAATTTGCTCTCTATAGAGATGCTAACAACATAAATAAGTTGTAACAAGCATATAAGAATTTCGACGCAGCCGGATGTAGGATTCATGGCTTAGTTAGAGCGCTTGGCCGGTTTCCAATCTTTATGTTTTTAGCTTCACTCTATATACTTCACACAGCAGAGTAGGCGGAGAGAACCTGAGGATCTAGTGTTGAGACACTCCAATCTCTTATGATCAGTTCCTCACTTTATGCCGAAATTACGCATTGCGTGCCCCGAGTGGGAACCGAATCCCTCATCCACTAGTGATTATAATCAGACGTTGTTCCACTACGTCACAAGTACCTTTGAGTACCTAACAAATTATATTTTAGTTTTAAATCTTTATATTTTTCATAACAATACACAAAAAGATGCAAAAACCCTGTTTTTTATCCAATGTTCCAAAATTATGTAAAGATATACAAAGTGTAAAAATATTATTTATTTATTTTTCAAAATAAGTTAAGCAAAAAATAAGATAAATTGGGCACTAATGAGATAAGAGTTGCTTTGTTATTCTTAACCGACTTCAGAAAAAGAAGGTTCTCAATTCAATTGTATTTAAGGTTTACCGCATGACTATTAATTGGATGAACCAATTTTGATTCTTTCTTTTATATGATAGGTAGCAGTGGCGAGGCGTCCATACAACTCGATTCCCACTGGCTTGCCTAACTTTTCAAAATACAAATATGCAACTAAAAAAAAGCACGCCAGTAAAATGTGGAGCTCAAAAAAACAAAGTCAAACAAGGTGTGAGAGCTAAAAGAAAGGTCGCCAGGAAAACATTGGGCATATAAGTGCAAAAAAACAAGCTCTGACATCTTATAGTCCTTAAAAAAAAGCTCATCGCCAAAATTCGATAGTGAAATTGTTAAATCCTTGACATCCTATACCGGTTTCCATAAATATACCAGCTTCCCTAAATATAAATATACCAGCTTCCCTAAATATACATCGGCTTCCTTTAATTTACCGGCTTACCTAACTAAAATTTTTATCCCTCACCACTGATAGGTAGTGCTTTTGATGTGGTCCCATTTACATTTACTTAACTTCTGACAATTAGTTTTTGAGTTATTCGTAATAATTTTTATTTTTAGTGCATTTTAAATGAAATTTACTTCTTTTTTGTAAAATCCTACTTATTATTTATCTTTACGAGAGGTGAGCTTGAGAAGAATAACTTCTTTTGGCTGTGAAACAATTGCTTTTGGCTCAAAGTCAATTTTTAATGGTGTATTGTCTGCAAGTTCCACTTTATAGTTCTTGAGTAATTGAAGAAATCCAGCAATTATAACCATTTTTGAAAGGCGGACTCCTGAAAATATAAATTAAATTTATTTTATATAAGTTAAGAACCCCGTTTTTTTAGCTTCACGCTGTATCCCGCCTATAGCAGGGTAGGCAGGGGAACCTGAGAGCCTAGTGTTAAGACACTACGTTCTCTTTCAACAATTCCGTTCCCCACTTTCTGTCGGATTGAGTGTTGAGTGGAACAAGGCAAAGCGCGAGCTTTGCTTGTTACCAGACCCAGAAAATGAAAATGCCGTTACAGCTAATCAAACTAAAGGATAAAAAAACTTTAATCTTAATACATTTTTTTTAACTTCATACATACAGGATAATAAGAGTGAACCTAATGTCAAGACACCGCGTTATTTCTCAGCGTCGCCCAATTCCAAGATATTGTGTGCTGAGGCGGATCTCAACGCTGCAAATAGTCTCACGAGAGCGAAGAAATTAAAATAATTAAAAATACTATCGTTTCCTCCAGTGAGAATCAAACCCACAACCAATTGCGGTTGCAGTCATTTCTTTTTATATATTCCGAAATGCAGAATTTGTTTAAAAACTTTATACAAATTATCCTGCGCTTTTAGTACAGTAGAAGTAATTATCCCTAATACGTATGTTAATACTATTTTAATATGTGACAAAAACTTTTTTACATTACCCATACAAGATCTAGGACCTTCACCAAAAGGTAGATAAGTGAATGGTCTGATACAATTCTTTTCATCACTCATAAAACGATTTGGTCGGAACTCCTCGGGATTGGGGAAGTTAGCTGGGTCTCTATGAATATGGTAAACTGGTATATGAATACGGTCCTCTTTTTGCAGCGTAAGCCCTGTTGGTAATGTATAGTCGTCCATAACCTCCCGTGTAAGGACACCGAATACTGGATAGAGACGCATAGTTTCCTTCAAGCAACATTCAAGATATGGCATTTCGGTTAGACACTCGTACTCAATAACGCTATGCTTTTTAAAATAAGCGTCGACTTCTTCTAGCAATTTCGTCTGAACAGCTTCGTGTTTCGCTATTTCATAAAGTAGGAATGCCATCGTATTAGCCGTGGTTTCAAAACCAGCACCAAACATTAGCACGCATTGTGATACCAATAGTTCTTCAGTCACATCTATATTCACTGTAACTCGTTCACCCGTTCGTGTATTAGGTAAACTTTCGCCTGTAATGAACTTTTTATTTTTCCAATTCAAAATAAGATCTACAAAGTCGTTTCTGAATGATTTGGAACTAAGTCGATCCTTAAAAACTCCTGTTAGAAGATCGTAAAAAAACTTTATCACGTTTGCTTCGAACATCGATAGTTTAAGACGATAGAACAATTTGGGCCACATCGGTCGAAAAATGGATTTTAGAGCGTTGGTTCTTGAGATTTCGAATATTTTCTTTCCCATCAGGACGAAAGGATTTCTAGGATCACTAGTAAGCATTGTATTAGAGTTGAAACCAAAAGCACAGTTCGTGATACAGTCCATGGCGTATTTGGATAGCAAAGATTTGGTGTCGAAGTATTGAGAATTTGTTCTCTCCATCTCAATCATGCGCGCTTCAAATTGTTGGGAACCCTAATAATAGAAGTGGAAACATATTTTTCATTTTGGAAGTAGTGAATAATGGTGTTAAATTGTGGCGCAGGACCTTCCACTCGTCACCTCTATTGAAAAATAAATTTCTTGTGATAGCTTCTTCTTTTTTATGACTAGCGGTAACCTCTCTGCCATGAAAAGAAAGCGTGAAATCCTTAACCATAATCAGTTTTAAAATTTCCGGATCACGTACAAGGAGAGCGGGTTCCGTTCCATAATACGTTCCAATGTACGGCTCATTTAAATACTTTTGACAGATCTCTTGTGCCCGATTGGTCGATGTTTTTTAGCATTATACCAATCATATATTTCAAATAATTGTGTGTGGTTGGGATGTGGTACCTTCCTTTTCTTCCAGTAATCATATTTTCGTACTAGGATATAACTTGTAGTGTGAATATTATTATTAATAATGAAGATAAATAAAAAACAATGACATGTTCACGCTTGCAGGTATCTGGATGCTCACTGTACTTTAGTTTTTATGTCTTAATGCACTAGGGTGACTGTTATTAAATATGTTTATTATGGGATAGTTTTTATCGACATCTTTATAAAATATACGTTACAGAGTAACTAACATACTACAGACTGCCAAAAAAACTGGCCGTAGAAATCTGAAATTTAGAATGTGGGCTACTTGGGGAGTGCTGGGGAACACTTGGAAGAATTTCTTAAAATTCCTACGAAAAGGTGATAAATGGGACTTTAGTATCTAGTATTTACTATTTAATATGTTACGGGTGCATATATTAGCTTTTTCTTTTTAACTTCACGCTGTAACCCGCATATAGCAGAGGTAGGCAGAGGAACCAGAGAACCTAGTGTTAGACACTGCATTCTCTTTTAACAATTCCGTTCCCACTTTCCCGCCAGGTGAGAATTGCGTGTTGAGTGGCGGAACTCAACGCCGCGCTTTACTGTTACCAAACCCAGAAATAAAAATACTAAATTTCATTTCCTGGAGTGGAATCGAACCCACAACCTGTCGCGTTTACAGTCGCACGCTTACGTCATATATAAATATATCGTAAATAATATAAATTCTTTTTCAAGTTAAAATCATGGTAAATATATTGTTAGGAGTAAGATAATTGTTTCTGTACATGCAATGTATTTTTTATAATTTTTACATATATAATGTGTATCTGTTTAGATATGCATCTGCTTTTATATCATTAATACAAGAATAATTATTTTGGAATTGGTGTTAAAATTAAAAGGAGAATAATACCCCAAAGCCTTCCTCAGAGAAAAAAAAACTGATTTCCGATCCCTACTTTTCACAGAATTGATGCATTGCGTGCTGAGTGGCGGAACTCAACGCCGCGTTTTGCCCTGTTACCAAACCCAGGAAATGAAAAATTCCATTTCCTGGGGGAATCGAAGTCACAACCTGTCACGTTTACAGTCTCACGCTTGTGCCTCTGCACCACGACAGGCGTCAAAAATAGTTTATTTTGATGTATTCGATAATATTCGGCGTTGAGTTCCGCCACGATGATACGGTTCTCCTTTTTATTTAATATTACTAAATGTAGCTTTTTTTAACTTCACGCTGTCTGTTCTCAGGTTACGTCTGCCTACTCTGCTATATGCGGGATACCGCATATAGAACCTAATTTTAACATTAGAAGGTAAACTGAAGAACTGAAGGTAACCTGAGAACCTAATGTTAACATTAGGTTCTCAGGTTGCTGTTGGTTGTTCTTCAGGTTTCTCAAAGATTCTTTTTATTCATATTATGCTTAAAAATATTAAATGTTTTAAATATTAAATTTTATTCTTAGTAAATTTTAAGCCGTCACGGTGCAATGGGACCGCGTATGACTGTAAACGCAACAGGTTGTGGGTTCGATTTCCACTCCAGGAAATAAAAATATTAAAATAATATTTAGAATTTTTATTTACTGGCTCTAGTAACAAGGCAAAGCACGGCGTTGAGTTCCGCCGCTAGAAATAAAAATAAAAAACTCTCACAACCCTGCTATAAGAAAAATATTTTTTTCTTTTTAAACTGAATTGCCTGTAAAGAAAAGGAATTTTTCATTTCCTGGGTTTGGTAACTGGGCAAAGCGCGGCATTGAGTTCCGCCTTAGCACGCAATGCCTCAATGGGGCGGAAAGTAGGGAACGGAGTGTCTTAACAGTAGTTTCCCTCTGCCTACCCTACCCACGCGGGATACAGCGTGAAGTTATGTATGTATGTATGTGAAAGAACGATACATATTTAAAACAGAAACATATATTTGAAATGTGCTAATTAAGTCCTTTGATTTGATACCCCACACGGTACCCATAAACGATTTTTTTGTTTTTATTCATGACGTAATTGCCTCAAGAGGGCGCCATTTTTAATTAAGAGTGATATCACATATCTAAGAACACTTGGAGTATCAATACCTATCTAACGTCACCGTAATTACATAAATCGGTCCAGGGGTTTGGAAGATATGAGGTAATAAAGAATATTACAAACATACATGAAGCGTGCGAAAAACATAACCCTCTTTTGACAGTCGGGTAATAAAGTAAACATAAATATTTATTTTTTAATAAAAAAATATAATTTTAATTATATTGTTATACTTATGTCTAATCTATATTACTACAGAGTTTCATCTAAATCAGTTCAGTAGTTATTGCGTTAAAGAGTAACAAACAACCATACTCACAAACATTCGCATATATAATATTAAAAGCTAACTCGTCTTTATTTATGTGTGTTACCGCCATAACTTTTTGCTGGATGAACCAATTTTGATGATATTTATTTATATGATAACGTCTGTCGTCGCACAGAGGCACAAAAATGTAAAATTTAGTATTTTCATTTCTTGGGTTTGGTAACAAGGGAAGGCGCCGCGTTGAGTTCCACCACTCAACACGCAATGCCTCAATTTAGCGAAAAGTGGGGAACGGAGTATCTTAACACTAAGTTCTCTGGTTCCTCTACCTACCCCGCTTTATGCGGGATTCAGCGTGAAGTTAAAATATATTTATATATATATGATAGCTAGTGCTTCTGATTCTATGGTCCCATTTAAATATAAAAAATTGACTAGTAATTTTTGAGTTATTCGTAATAATTCGGTTTAAAGACATTTATTTCTCAAAAAGAACACAAAAGCTCACTTATAATAAGAAATTACAATATTTTTTCTTGAGGGTACATTTAAAAGTCTGCCTTATGAATAGTATACAGTTGCGGATAGCAATATTACACAAACATGTTTAGGTAGAGGTTACATTAACTTATAAATTATTTTGCACATATTCCATTACACGTTTTTTGAATATAGGAAAACTCTTGCTATTAATGATATATATCTGATAGTTTATTGTAAATTTGAACTCCTTCAAATAAAATGTTTTTCTTTCCATAGTTGTACTTTTTACTGCATTTTATTTCAACTCAGTTTTCTTGTTTAATATAATTTTAATTACTTTGGTGTACAAAAACTCATAAAACTAAGATTTATGACTACAATTATAATCAAATAAAACAATGATGCCACCGTGAGAATCTGACTGTACACGTGACGTGTGTGTGTGAATATAAGTTATTTTTTTTTAACTTCACACTTTATCCCGCATATAGCAGTGTAGGTAGAGGGAACCTGAGAACCTAGTGTTAAGACACTCCGTTCTCTTACAACAATTACGTTCCCAACTTTCCACTGAATTGAGGTATTGCGTGCTGAATGGCGGAACTCAAAACCGCACTTTGCCTTGTTACCAAAACCCAGGAAATGAAAATTTTATTTCCTGGAGTGGGAATCGAACCCACAACCTGTCGCGTTTACAGTCGCACGCATATCTTACTTGACTTATAAAAAATGCATGCGAATTTATATTATTAAGTATTAATCCCAAACGCACTTAGGTTAAGAAAAATACTAAAAAAAATCAATAACAGGATATATTAGGATTTGAATCCACACTTAAGCTTTTCGAGGAATGAGTTTTATCAAAATGGAGTCAGTGGGCAATGTGTTGATAGTGTACGGGGATAAATTGATTTTCGACGGCATTTCGTCAGCCAGTTCCACCTTGTACTCTTGGAAAAGCTTGAGGAATCCAGGGAACATGACCATTTTAGCAAAACGTACACCTGAAAGTAAAAATTATATTTAATTTTTAAATTAACTTTAAAAAAGGAAGAAATTCTTTATTTGACTGTAATATTTTTTTAAGTGCGTGACCGTTTTTTTACTGGGTGAACCAATTCACATGATTAGTTTTTCCAGATAGAGCTAGGGCTTCTAATGTGGTCCCATCTAAATTTTGTTAAAATTGGGACAGTAGTTTTTGAGTTATTTGTAATAATTGTACTTTTTAGTGCATTTTATTTTTTTACGTCGGTTTTCTTTTTTTCCAAAATTTTAATTATTGTCATTTTCCATTCGGGACAGACTAGCTACTTAGTTTAGTTTGTGTACCTCAAAATAGGTATAAGTGCGTGAAGATTAAAAAAATATAAAACAGTAGTTGGACGCTTTTTCCTGCATAGCGGAGTAGGCAGAGAGAGTAAGTAAAGACACTCTCCACTTTCCACCGGAATTAAAGACATTACGCGTTGAGTGGCGAAACTCAACGCCGTATTTTGTCTTACTAGAGCAGAAAAACGAAAAAAAGCTAGTGTAAGACACCGTTTGGTAAGTAAAATAATAAAAACAAGCATATATCATACCGATGCATATTCTGGGACCTTCACCAAAAGGCATATAACTGTAGGGCTTGATATTTTTCCTTTCCTCTCCGAGGAATCGTTCTGGAATAAACTTGTCTGGATTTGGAAAGTGTTTGGCATCATGATGTAGATGATACACAGGTATGTGAATCCGGTCACCTTTCTTCAGCTCCAGGCCTGTAGGTAAAGTATATTCATCCATTACCTCTCTACTCAGGACTCCAAGCACGGGGTAAATACGCAACGTTTCTTCTATACAAGCTTCAAGGAATGGCATTTCTGTTGTACACTCATATTCTACCACTCCATTATTTCTTTCGAAGTAAGCATCGACTTCTTCAATAACTTTCCTTTGAATGATCGGGTTTTTGGCAATTTCAAATAAAGCGAAGCTCATCGTTTGTAGACGTGGTTTTCAAATCCGGCGCCGAACATCAATAAACATTGTGAGACGAGAAGTTCTTCAGTCACTTCCATACTAAATCGTTCATTTTCACCAGTTTTCATATTAGATATCTTATCACCGGAAATAAAATTATTCTTTTTCCAATTCAATACAAGATCAACGAAATCGTTTCTCGTTGTTTTAGTGTTTATTCTATTATTAAAAACATTTGTCAATAGCTCGTTGAAGAAGTTGGTGATGTGTTCTTGGAACAGCTTAAACTTAAGACCGTAGAAGACATTGGGCCACATCGATTGAGCTATAGTTGTTATACCCTTATACACGGACTTGTCGAATATTTGTTCCCCCATCGGCACAAAAACGTTTGAAGAGTCCTGTGACGTCATGGTATTAGAATTAAAACCAAAAGCGCAGTTTATGATGCAATCCATGGTGTATTTTGCCAGAAAAGATTTAGCATCTAAATTCTCATAACCTGCACGATAAGTTTCTATCACTTAGTTTTGATATTATCTGTACAATTTATGATAAGCGGGAACATTTTCTTCATTTTGGATGTCGTGAACAAGGGTGTCGAATGCTGGCGCAGCACTTTCCACTCGTCACCACCATTAAAAAACAAATTCCTTGTAACAAGTTCCTCGTTTTTGTAGCTCGTGTTCTCTCTGCCGTTGAAATAATAGAAGTCCTTCGCCATTATCAACTTAATAATACTGATATCCTGAACAAGAAGAGCTGGATCTGTTCCATAATAAGTGCCTATGTAGGGTTCTTCAGGGAACTTCTCACAGATTTCCTTCGCCACGTAAAACCTATGTTTTTTTAGGAGCACGGAGTCCTTGTAATTTCCAAAAAGCGGTATCGGTCTTGGATGGGGTACATTTCTTTTCGCCCAATAATCATTATTCACTGTTAAAATACGACGTAAAATATAAAATATAAGAGTAATTGAAACTATGAATAAGTAAAGTAACATTTTTGCGGATGTCGCTTAGTTGAGTTATCACGATTAACTAAATATATATATTATGGCGCTGTTACTTAAATTATTTGACGCGTGACTACATGCCTGATAAAATTGAGATAAAGTATAATTACGAATTGAGACAAAAAAATCTTAAAAATTGTAATTTAATTAAAAATGTTCTCGTTCGTTCTGGAATAAATCGATGGCGTCGTAAACCTAAATTCACGATTTTTACTTCAATATAGATGAAATTAAACACGTAATGTCTTCGTTTTTAAAAGGCAGAGTGACTAAGTTCTCTCTGCCTTAACTGCAGAAATACTTGCTGTTTTGCGGTCAATAAACATCTCCTCTGAGGCTGCCGAGTGGTTAAAGTGGTAAATAACCTCTGTAATTATATGATAGGCAACAATACGTCCAAGCTAATGACATATCCTCTTCCCTTTCCCTTAGTTGGAGTGCATCTCCGAAAGAGATCTCTAAGAGAATAAGAAATATAATCATCCCAAGTGGTAATCGAACCCACAACCAATCTACTGTCAAATTCTGCCCTATAACGTCACAGTCTCCTGTATTATAATATATTTCTTCTGTTTACTTTTTTTAATTTTACGCTGTATCCCGTATATAGCAGGGTCGGCATAGGGAATCTAAGAACCTAGAGTTAAAACACTTCGTTCTCTTTTAACATTTTTCGTTCCCCACTTTCCGCCGATTTGAAATATTGCAAGCTGAGTGACTCATACATACATAGCTTCACGCAGTATCCCGCATATAGCAGGGTAGGCAGGGGGAACCTAGTATTAAGACACTGTTCCTCACTATCATATTTATAGTGGCTCGATTATATTAAAGGTCTAAATGCATTTTCGGTTCGCCATCAAAAATTTCCACACTAAATAGAGAATGGAGAAATGTACTTTAAACTCTCCTAAATATATAACATGTAATTCATTTTAAATTATCGTACTATCAATAAGATAGCAAACAATTTTTTTTATCAATATTAGTATAATCCTTTCTAATATCATATATAAGAAAGCGTTTTGATTTGTTTGTTCTTCTCTTACGTCGTAACGAAGTGATGTTACGTTATGATTTTTTGAGTGGAAATAGTTAGGAGGCTAGAGAGTGATATAAGGTACTTTTCTTAGCTTCACGTTATATCCCGCATATAGTACGGAAGACAGAGGGAATCAGAGGACTTAGTGTTGAGACACTGGTCTCTTTTAACATTTCCGTTCCCTCAAGTCACTTTTACATTTCCTGGAGTGTGTCTCGAACTCGCAACCTGTCGCGTTTACAGTCACACGTTTGTGCCTCTGCGTCACGACAGATCTTAATTTTATTGCAGTAAAATATATCATTCTAATGAAAGATCCAAAATTTTTTTTAACGGAAACGGATTTTCATTCATCTAGCGAGTATGTTCGTGGGTAAAAGCTAGTATATGTATATATTTATATCTCTTTGCTAAAATTATTATGAACACGTACATAAAATAACATGCAAAATTATAATGATTACCTTGATATTATATAAATATTCATAGACTTTGGACAACTTTTTATAATAGAACACTAGGTGAAACTCGCGACTTAGTCTGCGTCGACTAAAGCAGTAGTAAAATGTAGTCAAAGTCAGAGTTAAATTTTTTTTTGCTCCTCTACACTCCTCTACACTCCCCAAGTAGCCTATATGCCTTCAGCTTTCGATGGCCAGTAGTGTCGCCAGTACTGTTAAATAAGTGAATCGAAAGACTTACAGACCTGCCACTTCAACAATTTAAAGTTAAAATTATGAACATATTATTGAAAAAAATATATTATTCTGTCCAAGAATACTATAATGATGTCAATGTGTGGAATTAAATGCTGTTGTCGCTCACCCGGGAGGCTCATCATAGTCGTATATTTATTGCGAAAATTTATTTGAAAAGAGCAACTGTTGAGTTTCTTGCCGGCTCTTCTCACCAGAACTGCCTTCCGAACCGGTGGTAGCTTCCGTTATGACTGACACGACTGACACCTTTGTAAATTGACGATTCGAAAGTGCTTGATTTTGATTTTTAAAGAATGAATCGAGTTCCACCACTCAATACACAATGACAGTGGCGAAACGTTAAAATTCTAATTAGGCAAGCCGCTAAATTTAGAGAAACCGGTATATTTAGGGAAGCCGGTATAGGATGTAAAGGTATTTAGTAATTCCACTACGAATTTAGGTGATGGCGCTTTTTTACGCAGTTTTAGATGTCAGATCTTGTTTTTTTTTGCAATTTTATACCCAACACCCTTTTTTTAGGTCTCATACTTGTATTTTAAAAATTTCACTTCCAAGTTTTTACACAAAACTTATTGTTATTACAGAAGGTATGCCGATGGAAACCGGCTCACCGGGAACGGGTTGTATGGACGCCTCGCCGCTGCAACGGCACGATTCGGATGGAGTAGAAAACGGAAAGTCTTGACACTAGGTTATCTTTAACTAACTTGCTAGACAGTATTCTCTTTCTTTTTTTTATGGATAACGGATGGCAAACGAGCAGAAGTACCTGATGGTAAGTGGCTAACTTCGCCCATGAATATTTACAACGCCAGAGATGTTGTAGATGCGTTGCCAACCTAGAGGATACAGATGGAATGGGAGGACAATGTAGTACACCGCTATCGGAACCACCACATTTTGGGGAAAGGATGGGTGGGAAAGGGGAAAACCTTCATTCATATTCACACAAAAAAGGCGAAGAAAATCTGGTTATACATATTCCTTATATAATAATAATAATTAAATAAATATTATTTAAGATTTTCCCAAAAAAGACAAAACCGAACTTTAAAGAAAATGCTCTAAAAGGTATAATTTATTTATTTATTTATTTATTTATTTATTCATTTCCAACATTTAGCAGGACATCAGAAAAACAAAATTGTACGATAATAACCGCATTAGTATAAAACTGTGTTGCGATTATTAACGCCCACCTCACAAGCGTTCTTACTAACAATACAGTACTAAAGTTGTAAATATATGAACAAAATAACATAGAGAGAAAGTAATGACAAATTAGAATAAAAATATATATATATATACAAAATGACACAGTAAGAAATTACAAATTCACAAAAAGGTTTTTTTGTGAGTGTGTGTGTGTGTGTGTGTGTGTGTGTGTGTGTGTG